>PRKT01000065.1:209620-240511 GCA_003671525.1 Saccostrea glomerata | reverse complement strand
AACATTCAGTATAATGTTTCAAAGGTTTTGTGGAAACATTCAGTACATAATGTTTCAAGTCTTTGAGGCAACATTCAGTATAATGTTTCAAAGGTTTTGTGGAAACATTCAGTATATTGTTTCAAAGGTTTTGTGGAAAGATTCAGTATAATGTTTCATAGTGTTTGTGGAAGCATTCAGTATAATGTTTAAAGCTTGTTTCAGAAACATACATTATAATGTTTCAAACTTTTTATGGAAACATTCAGTATAATGTTTCAAAGGTTTTGTGAAAACATTCAGTATAATGTTTCATAGTCACGTATTAGTGTTTGTAGAAACATTCAGTATAATGTTTCAAATTTTTCATGGAAAAATTTACTGAATGTTTCAATGGTTTTGTGGAAACATTCAGTATATAGTTTCAAAACGATTTTGGAAACATTCAGTATAATGTTTCATAGTGTTTGTGGAAACATTTAGTATAATGTTAATTATATCAGTAGAAATATTTTGTTTCATATTTCAATTTGATGAGGAAAGAACTTTCAGTATTATGAGAAACTTAAATAGATATTTCAATAATTCTTTCATGCTGTACATGTAGCATGTCATCAAGACTGTTCTGAAAAGCTCAATGCAAAATGTTTCTCATTTTGTTTGGGTTCCAGCATCTTAATATTCGTAGGCTCTAGTAGTGAATTACACTCGTACACTATTTACCATGGTATTCTGTTACTTGTAGCAGTACACCGATGCCAAGGGCCAACGGGAACTATAAAGGGATCAACACCTAACCTCAGTACCAACCAAGGCACATAATGGAGAGGCAATGTACCCTACAAATTTCAGTTCAGATGGCGGAAATTGTGCATTATTGGAACGTCATCCCAGCTGCAAAATTGTTCAACAAAAATCCTAAAGGAACAAATGCCCCGAATGACCTAATCACAGTGTCATGAAATATCTTGGTCCCAAAAATAAAAATGCTGAAACAGTGCTCTCAAATGGAACCTAAATGCGGATATATGATCAAGCGATCAACAAGGTCATTCAAGAAATTTAGACCCTGTTGTTTGTAATAAAGACAAGGGAAGTCACGTTTATTATATACATGTACCAATTCTGCGAGTTCAAGAAACCGCGACTGTGTAAGACGAGAAGAAAACGTGAAGATTAAAACCGTGAAATTAATCCCCTATACAGTATTCTGGACATGATGTCAGCTTCATAGTAAACTGTTGGAAAATGATGCCACCAAAGATTGAAACCCACACCATTAGGAAGGGCAAGCTACACACTTAAAATGCTCAAGCTCCTCTTATGGATTCTATGTTGATATCTGTGTTGAATGGCAAATATCATTTTCTCCAACATGTACTGCCAAGGAACATCATATACATGTTTAGAGTAGTCAGCACCTGTCATTCATTTAATGTGTAAAGTAAGATTTGGCAATGTATTAGCTTCTTATGTAACATTAATTGTTCTATCATTAATTTTGTAAATCTGGTCATTAGTCCAGTAAAGTGTTTGTCAAATATTCCACAATGTACATCCTCTATAGGCATCAACTCTGTATAACTCAGCTCAATTTTAATGTCTTCATAATCGGCTTTCTAATATCAATGAGTTCAGCATTGAAACTTGCCTGCATAGTCTTTGAGCTACATGTAAGATGACGGCTACTCATTTAAATTGTATGTTGAAATCTGCCCGCATAGACTTGAGTTAAGATACGTAGTTCAGCAGAGAGCTGCTTATGTAAATTGTGCTTCAAAATCTGCTTGCATAGTCTTGAGTTAAGATACATTAGTTCAGCGGATAGCTGCTCATGTGAATTGTGCTGCAAACTCTGCTTGCATAGTCTTGAGTTAAGACACGAGTTCAGAGGATAGCTCCTCATGTAAATTGTTTGTTACAATCTGCTTGCATAGTCGAGAGTTAAGATACATGACTTCAGCGGATAGCTGCTCATGTAAATTGTATAATAAAATCTGGCTTGCATAGTCTTGAGTTAAGATACATGGCTTCAGCGCATTGCTGCTCATGTAAATTGTATGTTAAAAACTCTGCCTGCATTGTCTTGAGGTTAGATGAAAACCTACCTAATTTTACATATATACTAAACATTCTTTGCAGTGATTTTGGCTTCTCTTGATCCACAATTTAACAGCTAACAGGTGAATGTCTTTGTTGCATCAGTACTTGTTATTTGTCAAGAACACCTAGTCTAAAATGTATGTGATATCATATGAACTTCAACTTCAATGTTGTTTTATATATTTAAAAAAAAAAATAATAATAATACTTTAAAAAATGCTGTAAATTTCAGTATTTTTACTATTTTTATAAAAATGTTTTCTTTTGATTTTTCTCCTTGTTTGGCGTCAACCCCTCACTGGGTGACACTGCGTGAGGGCTTGTGGCGCAATTGTTTGGACGCCTCCAAGGATTTACTCATTTATGTTATATTTTATGCATAATTACATGTACTCTGATATGTTCACTGCATGTAAATTTCTAGTCAGTCTCAGGGGGATCACACTTGTACCTTTCACCTGTGTACATGTAACCTGTATTGTTTAATATTAGATGATCCCCCTTCATGATTTGTTATACATTTTAATATATGTCATTGAATAAAATGACATATTCGACAAAACTGCATATCTTTGTTTTGTTGTTTTTCACTGCACTTTCAGGCTGATATTTCTCATGGGAGGCATAAAACAATATTATCACAGATAATTCAATTTATGCCGCCATGAGAAATATATTATATTTTACACCTAAGGATAATTCTGCATATCCCTGCGCAGTCTGCAGGATATGCGCCCTTATCGCAGCGCAATTATCATAGAACCTTTCATTGCGAAATCGCACCTTATTTTGCTTGACAGAGTTATCCAATCAAAATCCTTGATTTTGTTGCGCCATTTTTGTTAGCCTGGCAATGCACTGAAGAAAAAAAACCCACCACCCACCCCTTTTTCCTTTTTGGGGTTTTTGGTTTTATATTATTTTGCATTTTAGTCCAGATTTGTATTTTTCTAACTAACTTGTCATATGTTTCTTGATTGGCGCAATTGTTTGAACGCCCCCAAAGATTTACTGATTTATGTTATATTTTATGCATATTAACATGTACTCTGATATGTTCACTGCATGTAAATTTCTAGTCAGTCTTGGCGCAATTGTTTGGGCGCCTCCAAGGATTTACTCATTTATGTTATATTTTATGCATATTTACATGTACTCTGATATGTTCACTGCATGTAAATTTCTAGTCAGTCTCAGGGGGATCACACTTGTACCTTTCACCTGTGTACATGTAACCTGTATTGTTTAATATTAGATTATCCCCCTTCATGATTTGTTATACATTTTACTATATGTCATTGAATAAAATGACATATTCGACAAAACTACATATCTGTGTTTTGTAGTTTTTCACTGCACTTTCAGGCTGATATTTCTCATGGGAGGCATAAATCAGTTTTTTTAGTTTTAGGTTAGAATGTAATGATTATGATAGATAGCCTTCTGTATTAAAAGTAGCTTTTTTTGTATCAAGTTGGGGATTAAAGAGGTGGCAGGGTATATGACCTAATTGTGGCTCTGTTACGCATCAACGTCATCGTCACGGTTGGGTGAAAGCCATTCCAGACTTTTCCTGACGACGGGAAAGACGTTCTATTTGGAAAATTTTGCAAGAATCTGCACGGCAACCCAGTGTTATTTGTCCTTACTTAGGCATTTTAAAAGCCACAACCCATAGAACTTCCGTCAACTGCATCAAGAGTGCAAGAAATTCATATAATCTGAAAATATTGCAATAAAAATGTGCATACATCAAAAGCATCAAATGGTACACAAGATATGTTGAAAATTTAGACTCGTCGTCAACAATTTGTTCTTTTTTTTTTTTTTTTTTTTTTTTTTTTTAGAATTCCACGTGAGGTCATAAATTTTACTGTTGAGTCATTCTGAAAACTGATTTTTAGTGCATATTACCCAAGATTCTCACTGACCATTTTTCATTTTTTCAATCACACAGTCAAAAAAATGTTGCATGTTTATGTTACCCTGCATACCCTCCTCCTTTCAGTGTAGTTTCCTTGTCAAATGTTTATGAAAATATACATTGTCAATTTTTTATTAGACATTAAAGAATGTTGATATTTGAGAGATTTATTTGTGTTTTTTATTCACAGGAAGGAGAAAGAATGTTGCAATAATCATTACAAAGAAAACGGAATATGTAAAGGTAATCAAGAAGCTACGAACATGAAAGATTAACATAGGAAGTGCATAAAGAACAGATAATCAGACAGTTTTGCTGATAATACATTGTAAGGATTTCAATTTGCATGAACGAAAATTTCTGTTTTATGTTTAAATCTTGATTTAAGTTTGTCCAAGTGGATGGCATGGCAGGAACTGCACAGAGGAATGTCCGAAAAATAAATACGGACAGCTTTGCATAGGAATATGTGACTGCAACTCTGATGAAAAGTGTTATCCTGAATTTGGCTGTAAGGTTTAATATTTTTTAAAGGGGATTTATTTAGTGAAAATTACAATAGTGAAACTATTCTTTGTTATACAATATACCATATATAACTTGCATTAACTGTAGTACATGCAAAGTTTGGGGAAAATCTGCCGCCCAGGTATTTATAAGGGGTCGTCTCAAAATACAGGTACATTTACTATAGGATTATATGGGAAAGTGTCAGTTTTTTGCACTTTAAAGCAAATTATACAAATACTACACTATACTTTTTTTTAAAACTATGATATATGATGATTTATATTATATTGTACATTATATGTAAGAACCACAAAATTCTACCGCCTTGTTTCCGGAGGGGGGCATCTCTAAATACCAAAAAATAACGAATTTCCTTGTTTGTTTATAAAGTACTACAAAATATGACGCATACAAGTGATTTAAACAAAAAATTAAAGATATGACAGAGAGATTATCAAATTTTTATGTTTTAATTTCAAGAGAATATGTCTATTACTTTTCTTTTATAACATTTTTTATTACCCCATCTTTAAGAGCGTCGCGTTATCTGACGTCAAAAACACACTATAATAACGCCATTCTACTTGTCAGTTTAAAAATCATTTAAAAAATCAGGTATTTAAAATTATAATAAATCTTTTCTACCCGTATAATCGTAATTTCTTAATTCTGTTTAGTTATATTAATTAATTGAAAAAAGTTGCTTTAAAACAGTAAATACGCTTTATTTTACTATGATGCGCAAAATATTGCGCAATGGAAACCACAAGCGGCCCCCCTTTAGTATATTTATTAATCATGTTTATTGTTGTTATTAATTATGCCATTATTCAAATCATATTTGTATATTTGACCTAGGTGTGTCAAAAGAAGGTGTGTGTCTTGAGAGTAATGGGTAACATTTTACATTTTTTCATAGTTAATTATTGAATCGTTTAATCAATGAACGTATATATACTGACACGCAAAAGAAAAGCAACAAGCAGTTATCTACAAATGTTTGATCTTTTATCTAATGATTTTCAAAATGGAATACAGTTAAGCTAAACTCACTTTTCAGAACATGAGAGATTTGATAAAAATTTTAAATGTTTATATTTTTGATTTACTAATTAAAATATGACTGTTTAAACATCCCCCTCCCAGCTATTCAAGTAAAACGTGCAAGACTGCCCAACAACAATTGCAGCTTAATTTCTACGATACAATAGGTTCATCAATATCGAGATCTGAGCAAAGGAATTATTCTTTGTCATTTTTAAATACCCGTTTTTCAGATGATTAGGTCGAATTTTCTCTAACTTAGAGCAGTGGAGCCATCCTTGGACTTCCGGTACAAGAATTTTCCTTAATGCATATGATATGTTAGGCAATGTTCAGGCGTAATGTAGTGAATTTCCGCATCAGGAACTCTCCATCAACTTTACATTGAAATTTTCAAGCAAGAGCAATGGAAATGCGTACTTAAGCCATTTTCAAGAAGCCTTAGCATCGTTACGAGTACCGAAAGGAGAGTTTATTTTTGGAAATATTGCTGCATTACTTATGATTTACAGTCAAAACCCTTAAAACTCCATAATATTGCCAAATTAATTTTAAAACATGCAATTTTTGATTTCTGTTAAGCAGACTCAGACTTGACTTCCGGTTAGGGTATGAAAATCGTTTAACCGTAAAATTGCCGATGTTTACCAAACTGAAGATACATGTATCTATATTTTTAATATACAGAATGTGTTACTTTACATAATTATTTCCCCCTAAAGTAGGGTGTTGCGTTTCTTTTGCGTGTCAGTATAAAGTACAAAGTCGTGTAATATTGCTGTTAACTTTCTTTCATTAAAATAAATCTTTATTCCGCGAAATTTCTTTTACAAGCGGGTTGGAAATAAAGATTTAATCTGCTCTCATAGTTTAATCTGTGGATAGGATGTCTTATCATAAATATATAAAACTTCAGTTTATTGCACTATGAAGTATACTTGTCAAAATTTCTAAGTCCCCACTTTTATTTTTTCAAAAAGTTGAAAACCTTAACTTCAATTTACTTGTTGCTTACAAATTTGCCTTTAATTTGCAATACTTACCTGTCAAGGCCAAAAAAAATTGCAATCGAATGTGTAATTACTCGTCGACCGTGACCGTTTTTGATAAAAAGCATGAAGTTCGAGTTTCATATATTTTCGGGTGTATTCTTCATACTTTTTTACTTCCATGTGTTCCCCATCTTTAATTAAAAACGAAAAACAGAAAAAATCTTGAATAAAATGCGGTGTATGTCCACACAAAGATGCGCAAGTGAAGTTGAAATGGCCCAAGCTGGTCGCAGTTTATGAAAGTTATGTATCCTTTCACTGTATGACTTGATTGTTCTTAAAACCTTTAAAATTACCGCCCAAAAATCCTACAAAGCGTACCTGAATTCACTTTAATCGTTAGAAATCGCTACATTTTCAACAAACATCACAAAATCATCCTAGAGTTTATCCGGAAAAATCAATGGAACCGGAACCGGAAGTGCCCTCCCCTCAATGTCAAACTGGAGGTGGAGAATACATGTAAAAAGACGTTATGGAACTATTGTTGACAAGGCACACACAATTTCGATAAGCTCCCCTGTCATCCTTATTTCAACCCCAATTAGCATGTATGGAAGAAGAAAGACCGGAGTGTGAGACAGCTTTTCCAGCAGCAGAATCTAGCAGAACTAGAGGACGACGTAGTCTCCACATGGAAAACATTCAATAAAAGAGTTTTTCTTAAATAGTGTGAACTCTTTGTGCAACGGTTGTCTTGCTGGCAATAAGTTTGAATAGGGGATAATGCAGTATTTAACGTTGTGACTTTTTAATTCTAGGGTGCCTTAACGTTTCTGCATATTGTGTTAAAACGCTTCAATAAAATAAATTAAGTGAGAAAAAATGTTTTGCTACTTAAATGCCCTGTATACTTTTTAAATCATACTGTTAAAATAATTCAACATAAGAGCGATGTAAGGCAAAAACTTGCCTGGAGACCTAGAGATTTTGACTAGTATATTTAAAAACTCTTCCTATATGTGTTTTAATCTCGTTTTAGAATGTTCAGATGCTGTGTAAATTATTATCAACGTGTCAAAAATAAATGCTCAGGTTTGATATACACATTTTAAAATTAAATATGCATAAAAAATTTAGGGAATAAATATTAAAGAATTATTAAGATGATCGAAACTTTGATTTGGAAGTTTAAGGTAAAAAATATCTAGGAGAGAGAATTACGTTTTACAAAAGATACTCTTTCATAGAAATACTGGGTAATATAATAGTTCTGTTCTATAAATTATTAACTTCAGTTTGTTTCCCTGGAACATTTGGCGAAAATTGTGAAAAAAATTGTCCAAATGGAACATTTGGTAATCTTTGCCACGAGAAATGTAACTGCAGTGAAGGAGTCACCTGTGACAAACGATTTGGCTGTGTTGAGCACAGTAAGTCTAAATAACGTTAAACATTCTTAAGAATAAAATCAGTACCCATGGGAAATAAAAGTATCGTAAATGTAATAAAAAACTATTATTCAATTAGGAAATATCTAATCAATCAGCAGATAAAGATATTCTTTTCAATAAAGAATTTAATTAGAAAGGCAGGGTTCTCCATGAGACGTTTCACTGTGTAAACGTTGCTGCCCGACACAGTAAAATTTTCTCTGACACAGTAACGATTCAAATTAAATGCATGCGATACAGTTAAATTTTTTTGCCGACACAGTAAGATTTGTAATAAACAAAAAATCGAAACATATAATTCGTTATATCTGAAATATAAATTATCAAACAATTCTACCTTTTTTCATTTCCTGAAGGTATCTTGGGCACTTGAGGTAGTACGAGTGTGAAATCAAAGTAATAGAAAACAAATGATTTTGGTACCAATGGATACACATGTGTATAAACAATGCGTGATTATGGGATAAATAAAAAGAGTGAAGTAGTTTGCCCTCTTGTGGTTGCCAAACTAAGGGAGGTAACGCTGTGTAATATTTTCCTTGAAATTATATTCCGTACACCAACTTAAAAAAATGCTCAGAGATGATGTAAAATTTTGAAATGATAATTTTTATCAAACATTGAACATCTGTTCTAAAATTAAAAACAATAATTTCTTTTTCACAAATTCTAAAATGTGCTTGCAGTGCCACCAATGACCATTTTTTTCACCAAAATATATGTACATAAGTAACTGTTGTGGATCTTAATCAAATTATAAATCATAGACAGAGTAATGGAATCAGAATAAGCAATTAATTTTCATAAAACATAACATTACGATCAATCAATTTATCCAAATTTCAGAAAAATGAGTGAAGCCATTTTGAAAATATTTAATCCGAATTTCTCCAGCAATTCTCTGCAAAATTCTCGTGTTAACGACTGCTCTAAATTTGTCTTCATTTATAATTCAATAAAAAAAGATTAAATGAAAAATTGATATAGTACAATATTCTTTGAACTAAATATTACCTAAAAAATATTCATCTAGATTTGTAAAATAAAAAAAAAATTATGTTTCATTAAACGTCCGCCATATATAGCCATCTATACTCTCCAATGATTAGAAACAATGAAATATGAGAAATATATGAATTGTTATCACATATTTTACAGTATGCAAAGTAACGAAAATAAAATATGCATAGGTTTTACATGAACTATAACAATAATCAATTAATGTGTCCATGTTTCATTTTAACTTTGAGTCAGCTATCATAACAAAAATTGCAGTAAATATAAAAACAAAACAAATTTTATGAGTTTGCACTATTCGGCTTTAAGAGATGGCGGATGCGAGATCTGAAGATAAAGATAAATCATCGGAATCAATTATATTTATTTGTGTATGTAAAGATGTACATGTATGTGGTTAGAAGTAATAAAAGAGTCTGACCAATAGAAATTAAATTTTATTCCGGACGGTCCCACGAAATATATCATTACCCGTACCTATTTCCTTTCAGCATTCCAAATTCAATGCTCTCTTAGATACGGGTTCTTCTATTTCAGCTATCAACCCACAAGTATTCAAAAAATTGAAGACTAAGAAAAATTATTGAAGATAAAATAAAATAAAGAAAAAAACCTGAATTGAGTCGGTCCGAGCAGCTCAAGGATTATTTGAGTTATTTCACTTGGCATCTCCTCTCACAGAAATAGCCAAGATCCCGGGTGTAAATGAACAAACTTATAATCGGCCCAAAGTCATTCGGGACTCTGCCTCCTCAAACTTTGATGGTTGAGGTTTAGCAAAAAAGCTTCAAATAGGCCGGAGTCCAGGATGAGGTTGAACTGGTTATAAGTGGTGGAGCAATATTTCAGCCATGTTTCGGCAGTTATGCCCATTTAAATTTTACATTAAAAGCATATTCACACAAATTTATTTTTGCTCAATTCCATTTATATTAGATGGGTGCGATATCATCTTTTATATCTTCAGATACTGATGTAAAATTTAGATATATGCATTAGCAACGATTATTCCAGTAATAATCATCTTTCTGTGCATATTCTTCCTACTGTTTTCAACAAAAGTAAGAAACTTTTCTCAAATATATATGACAAGAAAGGACACGTTTACTCTTGTCTAAAAATAATTCATAATAATATATTTCATTTATATATGGTGCATTTTTATGACTTTATATCACTGTGATTATATGATTTTTTACAGTTGTAAACAAAAAGAAACGTCTGCAAAGAATTTTGTTGGTTAATCAGTATACTTCTTTGTATATGAACAGTTTTGTTTTGGAGCTTATCTTTTCATTTTGTTTCATGTCTTCAGAATCATTTTTTTAAATTAAATTATTTAACATTCTTTTTATTCTATTTTCTTAAAACAAAAAAAATAATAAAAATCTCATATTTATTTTCAAAGATATTCCTCCTTACGACATTACGAGTAATTCTTAATTTAAACATTTCTTTAATATTAATTCATATCTCTTAAGGGGCGCAGTGGTAATCTTTAGAGAGTCTGCTATGGAGTCACAGAGTATAAAGGACTTGATTACACAGGTTCGAATCCTGCTTCGGAATGTGTATACCGGTATTTCCGATGAGACCGTACAAGCCGAAGTCCCATGTCGCAGTACATGTTGACACAAAAAGATACCCCACCGCTCAGTGGCCTTAAGTGCTGAGCATACACGTTGCAGCTCTCCTCCACTGGCAAGTGGTCGTGTCTCCATATAAAGACGTTAAATTAGAACAAACAAAGCGGTCCAATATCAGCTCGTGTAAAATAAAAGTGTGAAAAAGATAAACCTTTTAAGAATACTTTATTTTTATGTTTATGTTTTTAGTAAATAAGTCACACGGGAGGTTTACCTATTGTTTAAGGAGCCAGTGGGTGTTCAACAAAATAACCATCAAGTATGATGAACTATATGGAGATAACAATCAGTATTTGAACTCAAAAGTCCTAAACAATACAGTACACCACAGGGTGGATCAGATGCCATGAAGCAATGAAACATTCTTTCAGATGATTTTTAATGTATAATTGTTCCTTGAATCTTTGTGTAATATGTTTCCTGGAAAACCTAATGAAAGCAAACAAAAGCCCTAAGAGTATATAGCAGTGTAATGTTAACAATGTTACTTACTAGATTAGACTGTGATTTATAACCTTTTAGTACAACATTTCATTACAGATGAGGCTACCAATAAATTGGTAGAAATCACCGTTGCATCTGTTGCAGGGTTCATTGGGATTGTTGGTGTGTCAATGGTATTCTTAGCATTCAGAAAACGGTATGCCATAATTAATTCAGCCTGATATGACAATATATTTCAGAGTAACACTCTTCAAATTTCATTTAAAAATGTATGAGAGCTTTAAATATTTTACATCCCTACAATGTATAAAAATACTGGTAAAGATGGCTTCAAGTATTTGCCATATTAAGAATTGATTAGGATTTAATATATTGTTTCGTTTAAACCCATCGAATCAACAAATTACTATTTGTAATCCTGTCAATAAGAAATATTAAAATTGAATATAAATAAAAGGGACAAATCTTATCAAAATCTATATAGAGTACAAATTTGTGAAAAGGGCATATAACACGACCCCTAGAGATTTCATGGTGGGAGACTAGATGTGGTACTGAGCAAAATATAGGTATTATATTAAGAAGGTATGATAGGTCAACAGTGTATTTTTCCAGAAACCAGGTACATGTAGTAAATGTATGAATTTTGAATAACTTTGAATCATTTTAAACTGTATACTTATTATGAATAGATTCATACATTCAACAAGATTGATTGATTGTATACTGTTTAACGTCCCTCTTTAATATTTCACAGTTATGGAGACATCACCATTACCGGTGAAGGGCTGCAAATTTAGGCATATGCTCGGCACTTACGGCCTTTGAGCAGGGAGGGATCTTTATCGTGCCACTTCTGCTGTGACACGGGGCCTCGGTTTATATGGTCTGATTCGAGTGACCCATAATGAAAAATACGATAGTTAACTATAGTTAACTATAGTTTATTATAGCTAACTATAGTGATAACTTTGACACTTTGAAAACTTTGATTTACTATAGTGATAACTTTGAAACTTTGAAAAACTTTTACGAAAACTCTGACATTTTGAAAAACTTTGACAAAATCTTTGACACTTTGAAAAACTTTGGCGAAAACTTTGACACTTTGAAAAACTTTGGCGAAAACTTTGACACTTTGAAAAACTTTGGCGAAAACTTTGACACATTGAAAAACTTAATTGGTGAAATCTTTGACACTTTGAAAAACTTTGGCGAAAGCTTTGACACTTTGAAAAACTTTAACAAGAAATTTAATACTAAAAAAAATATTATCGTTAAATTTGATTTTTTCAAAAAAGTTTATCGAAAACATTGATACTTTCAAAAACTTTATCGAAAACTTTGAAACTTTGAAAAACTTAATTGAAAACATTGACACTTTGAAAAACTTTATCGAAAACTTTGACACTTCAAAAAACTTTATCGAAAACTTTGACACTTTGAAAAAATCGAAAACTTTGATACTTAGAAAAACTTTATCAAAAAATATGAAATTTCGAAAAACTTTATCGAAAACTTTGACACTTCAAAAAACTTTATCGAAAACTTTGAAACTTTGAAAAAATCGAAAACTTTGATACTTAGAAAAACTTTATCGAAAACTTTTACACTTTGAAAAACTTTATCGAAAACTTTTACACTTTGAAAAACTTTATTGAAAACTTTGATACTTTGAAAAACTTTATCGAAAACTTTGACACTTTGAAAAACTTTATTGAAAACTTTGATACTTTGAAAAACTTTATCGAAAACATTGACACTTTGAAAATTTTTGACGAAAACTTTGAAACTTTGAAAAACTTTGACGAAAACTTTGACACTTTGATAAACTTTGACGAAAACTTTTACACTTTGAGGAACTTTGACGAAAACTTTGATACTTTGAAAAACTTTGACGAAAACTTTGATACTTTGAAAAACTTTGACGAAAACTTTGACACTTTAAAAAACTTTGGCGAAAACTTTGACACTCTGAAAAACTTTGGCGAAAACTTTGACACTTTGATTTTACTATAGTTAACTTTAGTCAACTATAGTATTTTTTTGTTAGGAACCGCCCCATTTAGTCGCCTTTTACGACATGCAAGCGGGTACTGAGGACCTATTCTAACCCGGATCCCCATGGGGTCATTGAACAAGAAATGAACAAATTTCATATTAGAAAATCTTTGGCGAAAACTTTGACACTTTGAAAAACTTTATCGAAAACTTTGACACTTTGAAAAACTTTGGCAAAAACTTTGACACTTTGAAAACTTTGATTTACTATAGTGATAACTTTGAAACTTTGAAAAACTTTGACGAAAACTTTGACATTTTGAAAAACTTTGACAAAAACTTTGACACTTTGAAAAACTTTGGCGAAAACTTTGACACTTTGAAAAACTTTGGCAAAAACTTTGACACTTTGTAAACCTTTGATGAAAACTTTGATACTTTGAAAAACTTTGACGAAAACTTTGAAACTTTAAAAAACTTTGGCGAAAACTTTGATACTTTGAAAAACTTTGACGAAAGCTTTGACACTCTGAAAAACTTTGGCGAAAACTTTGACACTTTGATTTTACTATAGTTAACTATAGTCAACTATAGTATTTTTTTGTTAGGAACCGCCCCATTTAGTCGCCTTTTACGACATGCAAGAGGGTACTGAGGACCTATTCTAACCCGGATCCCCATGGAGTCATTGAACAAGAAATCAACAAACTTCATATTAGAAAGAAATGAACAAACTTCGTATTACTGATAACATTAAAGAAGGCGGTAGTTTTGCACCTTACAAGAATTACCTGCCCTTGATTAAAAGAAGAAAATTAATTTTGTCAAAATTTATGTGGAAAATGATTGATTCAGTTTCATAGTTTAATGAAGCGTTAATGAAAAGGAGAAGGTCTATGCATATTTTTCAAAAAATTTTGTGTGAACTTGAAATAACGGTGATACACTATGATAATTGTAAAACACATGTTTTACCCATGGACTTCAATGTAAAAATTAGTTAAAATGCAATTAGTTGTCAATAATCAAAATTTTGAAAATTCCTTTTTAGGAATGTTTTTATTTGATAACACCTTCAAAATGTAACCATGGAAAAATATTTTGGACAATTCATTTAATTGGTACACAATCTGGTCTTTATTCATGGAATCCTTAAATGGAACATGATGGTTTTATATTGAAAACAGTGTCATGTTAAAATTCGTTCTTCATGTTAACTTTGGTGTGTTTAAAAGCAATTTAATTCAGCTTTCCTTTATATACATATATTCAGGCAATGCACAATAGTAACTAAATATATTTATGATAAATGTTTATGGGAAAATATGAAATTAAAGTGATTAAGGGAATAAATGTCTGCAAACTTATTTTAATACATTACAAACTATGACTTGATGTTCCATTGCCGACTATTCCTTTAACCAGGGAATACCTGATTATTATAGCTACAGAGAACATAGAGTTGTTCTATACTTTTAACTATCTTCTCCTTACCTTCAGGAAGGGCCTTTCAAACATATATGACAAAAGTACTAATCTCAGTACAGAAACCAAAGAAGAACAAGATGTTTACGATGCTCTTCAGAAGAATGAGGAATATGAAGAATATGTAGAACCCTTGACTGAACAATTGCATGTAAATCGTAGCTCTGAAACAACACGGCAAAGTAATAATGTACCGAATGAATATATTGATATCTGTGGCTAACCTGACTTCTGCTAAGTGATTGTGCACTTAAGCACTTTGCTATACGTTTGTAGATGCACTGAAGATGTATAAAAAGTTATTATATACTAAATACTTATATTTTTTGTTTTGATAACGTCAACGTTTCATCCCTGAATTTTTTGCAGATCAAGCAGCAAGGAAGGAACAATTAATTTTACTCGGCCTCTCTCTATCTGCCTAGTTGCCCGTATGTTCATATTTGGTGTTTTATATCTTTTATATAATAAAGATCTGATTATTTCTCGATCTGTTCTACTGTAAGAAAAGACCTAGGTTTATAAGGTGGCATACCAAATACCGCAATCTACCTCTCATAGTGGAATTTGCACCTGCAACGTAAGGATTAACCCCATTTACTAAGCGACCTCAGAGCAAATGCTCTAACCACGTGAACTAAGACATGGATTCTATGGAGTCTTGAGAACTGTAAAAGATACAAATTTATTTGGCGTATATGTAGAATGCCACTAGATCTTTTCTATTCTAGTGTTACCTCTTTCCCGATGAAATATGTAAAAGAACGATACAGAGCCTTTTTGACATTTAAGAGGGCAACTATATGAAACAGTACAGTGTAACATTGTTTGTCATAAGATATGATAAAGGATAAATACAGTCAACTTAACAGTCCACTTGTCCTTTGACCTTCTTGGCAAAAAATAATAATTCGAATAGTTACATGTTATTAAATACTTGTCCTTTGAATCTGAGAGGAAGTGCCTCGATAAATATAGTATGTACCACCTGCTGAATATGAGCTGAATACATTGCACTATTACAACTTTGAATGAAATTGAATGGACTTGTGTTACAAATAGTTTGTGGAACAAAAAATGCTAAATGTGAAAAACAAATAAAAGTTCAACATGCTTATGAGCTGATGATGACAATTTTTTTTAACAAGTTAAAATCTATAGCACAATATATAAATGTTGCCTGTTTTGGAGGGTAACAGTTGAAATTGACACCCCAAGGAAAACCATTGTCAACTGACGCGACAGCGGAGGTTGACAATGGTTTTCCGAGGGGTGTCAATTTCAACTGTTACCCTCCAAAACAGGCACCATTTATTTTATCATACTGAATGTCATTTTTTATTAAAAGATGTCTGCAAAAAAATCGTCGATTGTCTTTATGTTCACGTTTATAGAAAGCTTACAAACTCCCCGCTACTTCGAAAAAAGATTTACTAACTTCTTTATTGTTTATTTGATACTCTTAGAGTCCTATATCATCTAAAGTTTCGTTATCTAGCACTCGCAAGCATGTTCCGTCTGTCGTTTGTTGTTTTTAAGTAAGCTACATCAGACGCAAGCTTTTATTTACATCAGGTTTATTCCGGTTCTTAAACGCGCAACTGACGTTTTGAGAATTCTACCTTCTAGAATTGAGTGAACCTTACGCGCATTATTTCCACGCATGTGGCATTACCGAAGTGTTACCCGTTGCCACGTGTGTTGCTAAGGCTGAGGGTAATAGACCGGATTGTTAACTGCGTTGAAACCAATCAGATTTTATTATTTAACATAAAAGTATAATAATTTATTTTGTGTATTAATTCTACTTCCTACATAACAGCCCAGAAATCTCATACATTATACCTATTGTGATGTACGATTTTTTTTCAAGCATGTCTCATCTATTTGTAATGTTGTATAAATCTGCTGTGATTGTTAAATTATTTCAAAACTATATATAAGTTGAAATATAACAAGGAAGGGACTATTTCAATTTAAGGAAACTAAAAACCACTATATAGTATCCCACGTTTTCGTAAAACAAAAAGCATTGGGTAATGAAACAAGTATTTTAGAAAACTTTAAGTTTATATTATATTTTCTTCTCGGTTAATTCAAATCAAAATCAAGCACATTCATGATATTAAATTTAAACAACATTGAACATAGTTATAAGAAAAATATATATTGATTTGAATAGTGAATTAGTAGGGTATTTAAATTAATGTATGGAATATATGGAAATAATGAATATTAATCAAGATCAAAAGTCCATAATCTAAAACAAAATAGGAGCAGAGCAAACACGGACCTCTAAAAAGTCAAGGGTTGGATCAGGTGCCATGGATGAGTGAGAATCCTGTTTATTAACGATATGAAAATTAGTAAAGCCATAAATAGAAATATACGTAGCAGACCTTATATGACAATTCTGCATTTTTCAAAATATCAACACGGAAGCAATAATCTAAAAAAAAAAACAATTAAGTTAAATGACATGGTTTTTAAGTGTATCCATGTTTAATCTAAGAAGAATAATTACATTCACTTTTCCTCTTGTTCAAGCTTGCTTGAGAGTACTTATTTTCAAAGAATGACATTTAAACATTATATTTGGAAAACTTCAATTTGCTAATGGAGCATTGATCATGAAATTTAACAATAATTATTTGATTTCTTTAAGACTAATTGTTGTTTTAATTTCTCATTAACAGATATGAATAATGTACATTTACGCGAATCAATATGTTTTCACCAGTTTTATAAAAAAAAAATATCACCAGATTTATCATCAATACTCAGGAAATGATTTAAAAAAAAGAATTTCTACTGAAGAAAAAATCTAAGCTGAGGAAATTTATATAGTTATATAAATAAATTGTAAATAAAACATTTTTGGACTATCTAAGTTCAAAGTTAAACAAATAATAAAAAAAAAAGTTCAAAGAGCTTTTCAAGCCTTTTCTGCCCCCCCCCCCCCTTAATAAAATTGAAATTTCTTTATTTGATTCACAATGCACTTAATATCATTCTGATTATCGGTGTCTTTTTATCTACTGTATATTGATATGTCCACTGGGCATTGCGTGTAAGTCAATAAATTTGAACTGGTTTAACAACAGGGCTACTTTTGCATAAAAGGAATTTATATCTTTATTTGCATCATCAAAAATCTTTAACAAAACCATTATGAATGCTTCAAATTACAAATTGCATTTCCTTTTTAGTTCATTTCCTTATTGTAAGTACATGCATTTTGTTTTTATATATTGATCAAAATATAAATTATTACAATTTAATTTCATGAAAATAATTGAAATGAATAGGAATTATTATAAAAGCTTTATATTACTTCATCTGGTTTATTCGATAATTCCCAAAGGAATAATGATCGCAAAAAACAAAAAGGGTGTGTGTTCTTTAAAAACGTGAGGTATAATTTTAAAAAATTAGTAAATTCCGAAGTGAAAGGTATTGAAGTCCACATTTTATTTGAACATAACTACATGCATGCATTCAAATTTATCCTTTTGTAATTGGAAAAATCATAAATGCAAGTGGCATTTAAAAAAAATCAAGTAAATATACAAATGTACATGTACGTTGAATGTAGAATAGAAAGAACATATGGATCGAAATGATAGTGTAACGGTGGTTACAAAAAAGCATGTAATCATCTTTTGCCGATTAGTGTTGATTAATGTTAATTCCATGCATGTATGGGCATTTGGCAAACAAAACAAAAGAAACAAACTACGCATACATGGCGCAAATGAATTATTTGTTAATTTTGCACTGCCTTCTGCGTGTATGCGTTTATTGATGGCTTTAATATACCTTCCATTGAAGTCGGCCAAAGTTAGAAGTGTGTTGAAATCGGGAAAAAAATGCTTCTTTTAAATTTCTATAGCTATCGAGGAGACATAAAATTTGAAATACCGTTAAATTTTTGTAATGTTAACAAAATCTATAAAACTAATCATTTCTTTTAATGATGCATGTAAAATTCTCGCATTAGATCTAGGTCAATTTGTCAGAGTTTCTTTCTTGGGCATTGCACGAAGGCTATTTATAGTATCTCAATATCAAACTAAAACTCTTCCTGCATCTCGAGGGCTCCACATATAAAAAAAAGATATTTGTAAATTTTTATTTCCTTTAAACAAATTTGCCTTTTCAACATAAAAATGTATCATAGTCATAAAAGGCGAAGTATATGAACTTTGAATCCATTTACTAAGTTACCGATTATCCAAACAATAAAGAGCACAACATGTTAGCACAAAATGTATCTTAATGTGATTACTGTTTATAAATGTTTAATGTTTACCTGTTATGGCGGTGCTCTGTTTGACACAAATGAAACGCAAGGTTGGAATTGAATATTGTCATTTATTCATAAATAAATGACGAAGTAATCAATATATAAGTATTACAACACAGAGTATTAACAATACCATACATAATTCAACACACAAGGTAATAAAAAGAATCACATATAGGAGAAACCATGATAAAATCTTAATTTCACAGTTTAATGCAATGAGAACGCAAGGTACAAAAGTCTAAAGTAAACAAATTGCATATTTCAGATTTAAAAAGTGCCAAAAATCGACAACATCCACCACTTTTGATTTGAATTTGTCTTTAAAAAATGAAATGCTGGTATGTATTTTTTAAATACTTTCTTAGGGCAGAGAAAGAATGCTGTATTAACTACTACCAACAAAATGGATTATGAAAAGGTAACAATCAATTCACAAACATAATGAAATTGTCTTTAATTAGAAAAAAATTATGTCAAACACGATTTTTCTACATGAAATTAATAAAAATGCAATTTATGTTGATTAGTTATTTTAACAAGTCCGAAACCGATTCAACTAAACTAGATATTTTTAATTTATACAAAACAGCAGCAGCATTAATGGTTAAAAATGTCATTCACTCCATATTTAGTTTGTCCAAGTGGATTGTTAGCACGAATTGCTCACAATAGTGTCCAAAAATACTTACGGAGAATTATGCCTTCGAAGATGTAACTGCAAATCTAATGAAACATGTAATCATGCACTAGGATGTAGGTAACATTACTCTTTTCCCTTTAACTGTACTAATATTCATGATCGTTGGATAGGTTTTCTGATCCAAGCAGCTCTTTGGTCATGAGTATTTGATCAAGTCACATATATTCTACAAAATTATTAAAAACCTTGCAAAATGTTAATTGCTTTAAATGATAAAATGAGTTTTTGTCCTCAATAAGAAGTATTGCCTATTAAAAGATTTGAATAGAAAATCATGGAGTAAAAATTATACTTAATCGATTCCACAGCTTACTTTGTCGTCTTTTCAAAAATTTCAAGGCGTTTGATTAATTTTGGCAGTTTTCTGAGAATTCGAAATGGGAAAGTGGTAAACACAACACATGAAAAATGGCATCGTTTGATAACGTTATGGCGCACCGAGAGCAGTTCAGTTTGATTTAGATGGTGTGATATCACTTTAAGAGACTTTGAATGAATATAGAAGAAAAAAAAAGCTAAAAGTTTACCAGATATCTTTAGTATAGAAATGAAGTGGGAGTTTTCTTAGTGAAATCGTTCTTGATCGAGAACTCATGTAGTACAAAATATATGGACACACTGCTATTGTAATAGCAAAAGACGCTGTCGCTGTTGGTGGTCAATACAGTATAAGATTATCTATTAGTGGAATGATGGTGGGAATATTGGTCGTAACTAACTAATAGATTGCATCCTCAACTGTTTATGGAGACAAAAGTATGTGCATCAATTAAAATTACTAAATTTAAGTGACTTTTCCAGCTTTATTTTTAGCGCAAAGATTAAACGTGCTGCTGTTTTAAACACTTTGACGTTGAATCATCCGTGCGCCGTAAGTCAATACAATACATAACATAAAATATCATAATTTGTTTATTCATGCATATATCTATTGAAATTTGCAATTTTTATTCAGAAAATATGTACTAAGGAGTAGTGAAAATTTCAAAACGCAGTAATGATTATTATATTCACGCAAGACAACTTGTCCATGATTTTACCGGACAACCCTCGTAGATCTGCCATAGATTTATCGCTTTCCTGAATCTGCGTTTTCCTTCTACGCTTGGTTATATATTCATCTATAAAGAAAAGAGCAAATTTTAATATTAACAGATTATTTGCAATGTCGTGGTTCTATTTGAATAATCTCAATATAATAATTTTTTCAGTTTGTAACCCGGGCACTTATGGCGACAATTGCAAAAAGCAATGTTCAAATGAAACATACGGCTATCAATGTTGTCGGAAATGTTACGAATTGCAGCGTTAACGTCATTTGTGACAAACAATTTGACTGTGTTGACCAAGGTTTGTCAATGTATATCTTTATATTCATTTATAATTTAAAGTTGTATACTAGCCTCTCATTGATTGATTTTCAAAAAGGAGCACAAATTATTCTGTATAATCTGGTTTGATATGGTGACACACCCCCTTGACAACTAGCTAAATCATATGTATCCATGCAATTCCCTCAATTTCAGTCCTCGGGATTTATGGAAAATTCAAGATTTAATAATTGTACCTTTAACTTCAAAAGTACTTCGATCTTATCTCATGTAAACAAATACCATGGCTGCTAGGGCTATTTATCAGTTGTTACCTCCCCTCGCTTCACACCACTTCCGTTTCTACGGTTGTATTATTGAGCGGCATATTTAAACTCATAGAAAGCAACAAAATTTAACATCCACTGTTGTTTTATTATTTTGAAATTGAATTATAAGGAATGACTCTTATTCTTAGCCAAATTATTCGAGTATAACCTGGTTTGGGTCAGTTTACGCTTTTTCATAATGCCGTAATATAGAATTTGAAATAAATAAATGAATAAATGATATATCAAGAGAATCGTTAGTTCATTATTCCCCTTTTCAGTTGTCGACGGATTTTTTTGGTTTACCCAATTATTTCAAAAGCACAAAATGGGTGTGATCAGTCGACAGAGGATGCTCATTCCTCACTCCTAGCACCCGATCCCATCTTTAATGTTTTAGATGTCCTTGTTTGCACTGCTTCTTATTCGAATTGTTTGAATGAACTTTTTAGCTTGAATACTGTTCTTTGTTCCCTTTTTTATTGTAAAATTGTTATCATAGTGTTGATAATGGATTTATTTCGTTTTATCCTTAAAATGTGCAATTATATTTCCGTACCTTAATTTTATGTTGAATTAAGTATATGCCCCAACGTTTCAAATTTTTCTTCTTTTAATTATAAAGAGAGTTCATGCGAGCATTCTCTGTGCTTTCGAGACGACACATGTTCCATGGTTTTTGTTTCTTGATAGTGAAAACGAACAGTTTTCAAGTTCTTAAATAAATCCATTTTAACAATGCAGATCGGGCAAATAGCAAATACGGACCTCCAAAACCATCAAGATTTGTCAATAATTAACCTCGGTTTAGATTTTTTTTTATACGTAGAGCATGCTCTTGCGTAATTATAAAACCCTGTATGATAGTGATGAAGGTATATTGCTGCATGTTAAGTAAGGGTCCAGAAGATGACGATTGAAAAGTTAAAATCATCACGTTTATCATAGAGTTTGGTTGTAAGATTACCATGAACGTGTTTTTCAAATACAATATCCAAAGAAAAGACAGATGTGCCATAATATGTTGTATCTTTTATTTAAACCGTATGGGATATATCGTCTCGACATTAATTTTTTACCACTTTTGTCAATTTCAATCCAATAATCTTCCCTTCCGGAAACTATGAAGACTTTCTGATAATATCACTAATTTACTTCAATATGAGTTCTTCTCTTTCTAAAATATTCCAGATCCTAATATTCTGAGATAAGTAAAGCTCTAATAATAATTTATAATCATAAAAGGTAGGTATATACCTATTTTTTTTTCAGGGTAAATTCACCACCCCTTACATGTATTTAAAATTATGAATGAAATATAATGAATCAGAAATTTCAAAACATCGACAAAAAACTTGTCATTCGTCTACATTTCAGATACATGTTTATTTGAAAATAGGGGGAACAGTTTTTTTTTCTCAGGTGTTATTTATTTTTCAACCAATTTATAAGGAATAATGTAAAAAAAAAAAAGATAAAATAAATTGGCTCAAAGGGGTCGAGAAATTAGATTCGGACATGTGACTAATATTTTTATTTATACAAAACGTAATCATTATTTTTATTTTATACCTCTGAAACCTCAGCAATGACTTTTAAACTATGATAATCAAATAAAGAATTGGAAAAAAAGAAACGGTATGAAATGCAATTTTGTTCTGGTTATATTTATGGATTCAACTAGTACATATATGGATTTTATTTCATATTATAACGACGATGTTTGCGCTTGCCACATCCTGAATTTTTTTTCAATTTCTATAAAGAAACGTACAAAAACATGTATATCTTTAGTGAAGAATAAGTTTATAAAATTAATGGGCTTTTTATAGGCAAGTAAAAGTAAAATTACAGCACTTGAAATATATTTCCGTATGAAAATATATATATTTATTTTGGAAACTTTCCAATTAAAGATTTGTTAACGATTTTGTATCTCTTTCCTTAAATGAGCCATGTACATCATTGACTTGATCACTAGAGATCGCTCTGGTTCCAGTAACTGACATCTGAAAAAATTCCTGGGTGTCAATTTTAATCGTAAGGACAAGCTGGAATATCAAATGCTATGTTCCGATGCTTACATGCTTAAAATGCATATGACATGAACCGAACCTCATCCTCAAAGATGGATCTTAAAACTATTTGATATATTGTAGATGACTTCCTGTTTAATAAATGCAAATTTATACGAGTTAGCAAATCTATGGCACGCCAAATTCACAAAAATGAGTTAACATAGTTTCACACTTGATTAACTAGGTTTGTCGGTTGTAAACTTTAGTTTACGGACTGTAAACTATAGTTAACAACGTTAATCTATATTTTACGTCTATGAGCCATAATCTATGTTTATCAACAAAATCTATTAATAACGTTTATAACAGACAGATATACTTAAATAAGCAATCGTAAACTATAGTTTACCACCGTTAAATATTGATTTACAGATGTAAACTATAGTTAACGAATTGTTAACTATGGTTCACGGTTTGTAAACTATATTTTACAGTCGATAAACCTATATAGTTTATCAGCTGTGGAACTACGTTTAGCTCAATTTTGTGAAATTGGCGTGCCATACAAACCATTTAGGAGATTTTCAAAAAAGATTTCCCCAAACCACACTTTTTAAGAAACTGATGTTATCATCTTTTTTCCTGACTATTGTCTGTTTAATGTCATCATTTACACTTAGAAAAATTATTGATGACGAAGAAGAAGGTAATTGTTTCGAGTTACAATGATTTTTTATTTTTCCATATTTTATTCGATGGAATGTGTTAATGAATTTTGCCAAGACTCTTTGAGTCGCTGCTTCAATTTAATAATTTACTAATAAATGATGGCTTTCTGCATGGTGCTTATTGGTGCCTTAAAGACGACCATTAAGCCAACATTAAGATGAAACATATACAGATGACGAACA
Source organism: Saccostrea glomerata (assembly GCA_003671525.1). Classification (NCBI taxonomy): domain Eukaryota; kingdom Metazoa; phylum Mollusca; class Bivalvia; order Ostreida; family Ostreidae; genus Saccostrea; species Saccostrea glomerata. The sequence goes on along the minus strand of PRKT01000065.1, from coordinate 216,335 downwards.
GTATTCAAAATAAAAAATACATAAAACAATACAAAACAGGAGCAGAGCAAACACGGACCTCCAAAACATCAGAGGTGGGATCAGGTGCTAAAGATACTGAAAGCGGTCTTGAACACATGCTTAAATTAAAAGAATTGTATCTTCAAGTATTTGTGCCCCGTGGGGATCCGGGTTAGAATAGGTCCTCAGAACCCCCTTCCTTGTCGTAAAAGGCGACTAAACGGGGCGGTCCTTCGGACCGTATAAACCGAGGCCACGTGTCACAGCAGGTGGGGCACGATAAAGATCCCTCCCTGCTCCAAGGCCGTAAGTGCCGAGCATAGGCCTAAATTTGCAGCCCTTGACCGGCAATGGTGACGTCTTCATATCGGTGAAATATTCTGGAGAGGGACGTTAAACAGTATACAATCAATCAATCAATCAATGTATTTCTTGTTTCCGAAATGAATATAATTGGGATATTGTGTAACTGTCATGAAGGTTAAATTGATGTTTTTTTAATTTTTAAGATAAAATATGAATTTTATAGATTCAAGAATCAATATAATCATAAAATTTCAACACATTTAAAACAAAAATATTTATTTTCTTGCTGAAAAAACCAAATGAAAGTAATTAAACTTCTTTAGAAATACTGAGATTCTGAAATAAGGCGTCTTATTCTGTGCATAGAGGAAAATTAATTTCTGTATTACCAGCATATCAAGCATTGCATGTATTTGCACAACTCTGAAGCCTAAGTTTTGAACAAGGGAGGGGGTAATTACATGTAATTCTGGAATTTGAAATTAAAAAATGCTCTTGAACGTTTATGTTTTTGGTGTTCTTTGCTAAAACCGTACTACTTGAAAAATTTCCACATAAGGACATGTAGTTTGAACTTTTTCCAATTATAGATCTGTTAATATTTGTGTGTTTTTATTTCCCGAAATGAGTCAAGTACATAGCGGTCAAAATCACCAGATAACACTATTATCCATGTAAAAATCTTGACTAAGATTAATAATTATTGCTAGAATATCTAATACCTTGTTATGGTGCATACAAGTATGCACATATGAATATAGGTGGAGCAAAACCTATTTATCGAAAGTCGACTTTCCAAAAACTTAAAAACGCATAAATATTATGTTTTAATGTTCTTGATATCTTCCTGATTCAACAGAGTTTCACATATATACATCGTTTTTCTGATTTTGAATATGTTCAATAAGTTGGAGATTTTTATAATAGTATTATCATCGGTAAAATTATCTTCTACATTGGACAAAGGAGTTTGTTACGATGGGTAAGTCTTCGTTTGATATTACATCAAACCTTTTTAAAATGAAATTTTCAGCAGAATATTCTGTCTTCCCCAACAGTGTATGGATCAGTATATTGTTTTCTAAGTCAGTATGAACGGCCCAAAGGGGATATAACTCCCCTAGGCACTTATCCCGTTGCGGGTTCCGTGTTTTGTGATCTTATTACTTATCTACTGTGTATTGTTTGGTTTTTTAGTGATCGAACACTGCTCTTTATCTTTATAATTTTCTGAATTGATGTATAATTTCAAACACGTCTTAGTGAAAAGAGCTTGTCTTGAAATAAGTGTAAAGATATTTTATTTGTCATATAATGAAATAAATCATGAGAAAGGGCAATATTGATCAAATTTGCCTACAATTATTTATTTTCAGAAATCTGATGTCTTGTTGCACAAATTACCATAAAGTCAATAACACATGTAAAGGTAAGTATTTAAAAGTAATATTCTTTAAAAAAAAATTTTTATGTAGCACAAAGCAATTGCTTTTAACCAGTGATTCACATGATTGTATATCTGTTGATTTCATTTTCTTTAAGAATGTCCACCTGGTACATTTGGAAAGAATTGTTCACGAAAGTGCCTTTCAGGATGGCATGGAAGTTTATGTTGGTTAAAGTGTAATTGCAAAATCAACGAAACATGTGACTCAATAGAAGGATGTAAAGGTAATAGCCTTTCAGAGGAATATTAATCATTCTAATTTAGTTAATATGGAATTAATAAGTATCAGCACTTGGGGGGGGGGTGTTAATTTAAAAACTTAAAAAGTCGTCTGTTAGGAAACAATAACTAATATCACTCACCAATGACGATATAAGCTTTCATTTAAGAATAAACATGTTTTGTTAATAAAAAGAAATGAAATTCCGATTGAGAAAATATCTGCAGTTTTTATGTGTACATGTATTTCATTTAGGTTAAATGTGAACGAGAAGTTTTAAATGCATATTTCACAAAATTACAAATAAATCCCCTCTTAACAGTTAAAACAATAGGGAATAAAAGTGGTCAGCATGTTGTACTCTAAAGATTTAATCAACGGATTTGAAAACAAAAGAAAGATAAAACACGCCATTTTGTTCTGCTTTGATTGGTTTTTGTTATTACGCAATATAAGGATTATTATTTTAGTGTGTCCACCTGGATCATATGGCAGAAACTGTTCTTTAGAGTGTCCTAAAGGAACTCATGGTTTACTTTGCAAAGGTAAGTGTACCTGTGAGAAAGGATGTGAAAAAGTTGTGAAAAGCAGTGAATCGGGTTCTAATAAAGTCACTGGACGCAGAAAGTTAGGTTTTGATTCTCAGTCTGTAGCACAGATGATTTGACATATGTGAATATTTTTTTTTTATATTTAAAGAATAATTTTCTCGTTTGAGAGCTATAACAGGGTATCAACAATAGTTGGTATCGTGGAATAATTTGCATAACGCGATACAGATATCGCGAATTTCCTCTTGAATTTGCGTTTCCCCTTCATTTCAGCAATTAATTATATTCCGATACCTACATGTACGCACTTTTTATGGCAACTTGCACATGACATTGTAGAGGTGATTCTTGAGAAGTCAGAACAGTTTAAAGTGTGTAGAAGCGCGGAGAGTTGGATGCCAAACTTTGGATGATCAGAAAATCTCAGTTGAACTTAAAACTGACTTTACCTCTTACTTTGGCATCTTAATTTTTTTTATTACATAACAGTAGACAAAAGGTGGAATATTTCCTGCACTTTTGAAAACCATGACATTCATGAAATATTTGAATATGAGAAACATATCAATTACAAGTTAATACCGAAATATTTAATAAAATCTACATGTTTACAACTTGCTGAATGTTTGACAAGCTACAGTGTAGCATTTTGTATGCTGCTCAATTTTAGAACTTTGCCTATTTGATTGATTGTTTATTGTTTAACGTCGAGTCAGAAATATTTCAGCCATATTTCGGCAGTCATGTCTATTTGAATTTTACATTAAAACCATATTCACACAGAATTATTTCTGCACGGGTCCATTTGATATTGGATGGGTGCAACAATTTCTTCTTTTATCTTCAGAATCTCATAGATACCGATATTAAATGTTTATCTATGCATTAGCTACGATTATTCCCGTAATAATCATCTGTCTGTGTATATTCTTCCTGGGAAAATGCATTCAACAAAAGTAAGATATTTTAAAAATTTCTCAAATATATCACCAGAAAGGACACGTTAACTCTTGTTTAAAAATTAATTCATAATAATATATTTCAATTAAATATGATGCATTTTTAATGACTTTATATCACCGTGTTTAAATGATATTTTTACAGTCGAAAACAAAAGAAACAGTCTGCAAAGAATTTTGTCGGAAAATCATTATAAGTATTTGCAAATAACCAGTTTTGTATTGGAGTTGTCTTTTCATTTTATTTCATGACTTCAGAATTTTTTTTTTCAGTTCAATTATTAAATTTGTCTTTTTATTCTATTTTCTTAATTCAGAAAGAGTTATACAGCTCTCATATTTATTTTTTAAAGATATCCCTCCATACGACATAAAGCAACATGGATGGCATAACTCGAACAATACACTTCATAATGCATCCTCTCATTAAACACCAGTTGATGAATATGCAACCATAAAAACGGAAGAAGAAACTAGATTACGTCATAACGAGGAGGAGCTTGATGACGGAGAGTATCATAAACTTACTCTCCGTGTAACAGGATACGAGGAACCAGTCACGAAGAAATGCCTCCTTAGAAGATACTCCGACTCCTCTTCAACGTATATGAAAAGTGCTGCATGCAATTTAGTACGATCTAAAGACAATTATGACCTGTCTTATAAATGCAAGAGATCATCCTCACTAAGAATCAAGAACATTGATCGAAAGGAGAACTATCGCGAAAATAAACCTGCTCAAACAATGGAAGATGAAGAAAGAGATAAGGAGAGTGTTCATTTACCGTTTCATAGGAATTATATTTTTGATGTGGCTACTCCTGTAGAGCATGATAAGACAGCTGTAAATCTAAACCACAAGGAATTATTCCTCAAAGAATTATCCTCTCATCTCTTAAATTTTAAGAAGATATGATAGAGAGTGTAATATATACCTGAAGATTTTGTACTTAGAATTATTTGCAATTTCAAAATAAAGTAACATGCTTACAAGTGCATCTTTTATCATCTTCAAATAAAAAAAATAAATGTATCAGAACTTTTCTTCACATGTTTTCACTGGCATTAAAAGTGAGGAAACTCGTCATCTTTGATGAATGTCGAGTAACTACAGCTAAGTAACATCTAAGACTTCAGTATTATTTTTCTCATCATTCATTCATTACAGTAGTTATGAACTTCTTTGTATTGAAATCTGTTTGTTCAAATATTCCAGTATATGATGCAATTTAATGAATATTATTTCAGTTTGTTAAATTTGTATAATTAGCCTAAGAACACTTGTACACGGAAAGAAAAACCTAGTGAATTTAACTAGTGTGTTTCGTAAAGCGTTGGTCGTGATTAGTAAACTTTCAGTTTACTGGTTAAAATGGTGAGTTGTGGAGCGAGGGTCGTATGGATACTTAGATACCTAGTGAAAGTTACTCATCAATCCTAAATTGGCTGATTCTTATCTAGTAAATATACCAATATCTGGTAAAACTACTATTAAGGTAGTGATTGTACGGACAGTGAATCTACTAGTTTTCTTCGTGACATTAACTAGTTATTTTGTTACAGTGTACTTTCTTTGCACAAGCACTTGTGTTTGACATGTAATCGTTTAGTCCGTAGCGTCATGAAATTAAAAACTTTTTAAACAAAAACTTGCGTTTTATTCTCTTTTGGCGATTGTTCTGCTAAGTCCATCTCCATTGGTCAGTGGTCGTTTCTCCATATAAGGACGTTCAACACGATCGAACAAACAAACAAAACAAAAATAAACTTGTGTGAACAAGCAAATTCAAGGAATTGTGGTCCCCCGCTTTCGGTGTAATTGTGGGTGATATGTCATTTTTTATGACATATTGTGTGTAATATCAACACCCTACCATATGTCATTTATTTAGAAATCATCATTGAACCCAAGGTCAAGGTCAAAGGGTTAAAGTTCTTGGTATCCAATGAAAAGTCTTCTCATAAGAATTACATATTTGAAGTATAAAAGCCCTAGCCCTTACAATTCAAAAGTTATAGTCAAGGTAAAGTTTTTTATTAGTACAAAAATGTCTAAGGTCAAGGTCAAAAGGTCAAAGTTGTTGATATCAAATGAAAGGTCTTGCCAGAAAGAATGCATATGTGAAATATGAAAGTCCCAGTATCTACTGTTCCAAAGTTGTGGCCAAGGTCAAAGTTGTTGAAAAGTAGGTAAAACTCTAAGGTCAAGGTCAAAGGATCAAATTTCTTGGTATTTAATGAAAGGTCTTTCTACAATGATTACATATGTGAAGTATGAAAGCCCTAGCCCCTACCATTCAAAAGTTTTGGTCAAGGTTAAAGTTTTTTTTATAAGTACATTAATCTTCTAGGGTCAAGGTCAAAAGGTCAAGATTATTGGTATCCAATGAAAGGTCTTGCCACAAATAATACATATGTGAAATTTGAAAGTCCTAGTATTCACCATTTAAAAGTTGTAATCAAAGTAATAGTTTTTAAAAAGTAGGTCAAACTCCAAGGTCAAGGTCAAAGGATCAAATTTCTTGGTATCTAATGAAAGGTCTTTTCAAAAGAATTACATATATATGAAGTATGAAATCCTTAGCCCATACCATTCAAAAGTTTTGTCAAAGTTAAAGTTTTTACATAAGTACATAAATCTCCAAGGTAAAGGTCAAAGGGTCAAAGTTGTTGGTATCCAATGAAAGGTCTCTCTACAAACAATACATATGTGAAATATAAAAGTCCTTGTTCCTATCATTTAAAAGTTATGGCCAAAGTAAAAGTTTGGAATTTTTGTGTAAAAGTGGGTCAAACGCCAAGGTCAAGGTCAAAAGGTCAAATTTGGTGGTACTCAAAGAAAGGTCTTGCCACAAGAAATACACATGTGAAATATGAAAGTCATAGCTCCACTAAATCAAAAGTTATGGGCAAGGTTAAAGTTTTTGTGACGGACGGACAGCTATACAGTTGAGAGGTACATTGTGCATTTTACGGAAGGTGCGGGGTTATCATTTTGCTTTGTGGGGTTATTAATAGTAGAGTGGTGACTTGAGAGGTTTCATTAGGAATTCAAACAAATGGTATATTGTGGGGTTAAAGGTCTATATTTGTGGGGTTAAAGATCTATGTTTGTGGGGTTAAAGATCTATGTTTGTGGGGTTAAAAATTAATTATTTAATATCAAGTCAACTTCACAGGCAACTAATTATAAGTACTTAAAATTGTTACTGTTTATCAGAAGAACTTAGAA
>PRKT01000065.1:189850-205748 GCA_003671525.1 Saccostrea glomerata | reverse complement strand
AGGTTTGTTCTTTCAACTTTATGAATGTCCGACGCCTGCTGGTGTTGCTGCAACAATAGAGTGGCCTAGATCATCAAAGTTCCACTGATGTTCACTTTCAGTGGTATCTGAACTCTACAAAGGAATACAGAAGCAAATGTTTATTTATAACACATACAAAAATTCCGAGTTACTAATTAAAATTCATCGAAATTTATTTATAGCATAGTTGTAATGTACTGTGAACTACTTTCTTATATTGGTAAAAGGTGAAAAAGTACAGTCAAACTTGTTTTAATTTGGGAAGTCCAGAAACTAGCCAGGTGGCCTCTTATTCCAGTTTGCCCAAGACGTAGCCAGTCGGTCAATAAATAAACAGCAATAACCACTACAGCTGATTTAATTAAACATGTCAATTTCACATAACCTTTGTATGTGTGTATATATATATTAATCCAGGCTTATTTAAAAAATATCAAATTAAAGAATTCCAAATTTTTAAGGTTTTGTGCATGTTTCTGTTCCTACAAAACAGTTAAACTTCATACATTCATAAGTGTAAATTCAGAGTTCCCGAAACGCACCGGTCCAGGGATCCCCGGTAAACTTTGAATTGGACCGGTAAAATCTTAATCTTATCAGTCAAAATGTCCGATGGTTTTTTTTTTACAGACTGTATAAAGTTTACATATAATCTTAACAAAATAATTTAATTCAATTGTCCTGACAATAAACAAATGCAAAACTAAAGGAATGAAAAAAAACGTCAGGGGCGCGCCAGATCTTGTTTAAATAAAATGTGTGAAATTGTCTACTATAAAAAGCTACATATTAAAAAAAAAATAATTTCCATAAGTCTGGGAGGAAAAACAGTTTTAAAAACACTGTCAAACAAATATTTTCCCTCTGATAAATATATGCACTCTGTAGTTCTGACAGTAACAAAATGTAACAATCTACTTTCGTTTTGAAGGACGAATTTGCAGGGTTGCAAGAGTTGCCTGCTATTTCTGCTTGATTACAGACAATTTGTTACCATTTATTATTTTCTCTATAATTTAATCTATTAGCATGATAATATTATACCAACTTCTGGATTTTTTAAATGTATTTGATAGCATTTAAAATACATGCGCGTTTTTCCCCTTTTCTAAAAATAGCGGACTGACTTGAATGTAGTAAAACGACAACAAATTCACTTAAATCATCATTTTCATGATAAATTTGCATATCTTTATATCATTAGTACATATTTTTAACTGTGTGGAGGTTATATAATAAATTTTAACTAGTCAGAAATATCGGACGTTTTCCAGGCTTTTTAAAACGAGTTTGATATTTTACGTAATATTTTTCCTGGCACATAAAATACCAAAATCCTAAATCCAAAAGAAAAAAGCCTGGAAAACAACATATATTTCCCACTAATTCCAAACAATCAACCAAGAGTTGTCATGTTGCAGATTTTATTTTAAAAAAAAATTTTAAAAATCTGTCAGAAAGGACATAATAATTTTATACGATGAATTAAGCGTTGGTCATCACACGCCGTCGGCGACGTCAAATCCTGCATACACAGGCCTTATAGAAAATATTTTAATCATTTTTTTTTTAAATCTGCATTTGCCATCTTTTTATTTACACATATTATTTATAATATCGACACAATTTCCAATCCTATAATATGTTAAATTTACATACAAAAAATTAATGTCAGGTAAATTCTACAACTGTCCGGTGAATTTTGAATATTTACAAGACAATTGTCCGACATATTTTTGACTAGTTTCGGGAACTCAGAGTGTTCTTTTGTTACATTCAAATATATGATAATTGAATTACAGTATCATTCAAGAAGAAATACATGTGCCTTACTACTATCTATTTTTTTAATAAGAAAAAATACACAAGCTTTAATTAAAAGACAGTTTAATGGTGAATTAAAAGTATGAAAATTTATTTTAGTAAGTGTCAATAAAATCCATTTAAAAACTTCACTATCATATGTTCAGGTAATGATCAGCAGTGTAACCCCCCCCCTTCAATTAATTCCTCGATCAACTAGTTTGCTGAAGCTTTTAGAGTCTGGTAAATTTTTAATATTATTTTTATAAAGCTGTCAGAATTTCTATCTAACATGCAGACACACACAAAAAATTATTCAATTGACCAAAGATTTGTATTTACGCAGTTTAAAATCATTCTACACAACACAGGTGTCAAGTGCAGTAGAGCGTAACTAATCCCTATCGATCGTCTCCTGATAGTGAAATTCACGAGATAATCATGCTATACAAAACATTTGTTTTGACAAAAATTGCAATTACAGCTTCTACACGGAATCAAAATCTAACAGGTGTGAAAATACTGATAGCCCTGTATTAGCTAAGTCACATACTCTCACTGTAAATATTCAAAGTAATGATGAATTAATATTGTAAATTACAAAATGTAGCTTTAAGCTTGAATTTCTTTAAGTTTAGCTATGGAAAAACTATTAATTGTGATTTAATTCTTTTAAATTTTCAATCGTCGATCTTGAAAAATAAGTACAAATTGATCTTACATGACAATTATATTTTTTCCATTAACACAAACAGAGTTATATAATTTTATATACGTATCTAAAGGTAATTTGTTTAATTTCTTTAATAGGTGAATTTTATTATCGGGCACATAATTACACAAGCGAATGTGAAAAAAATGTGACATAATGGGTATTTTAACAACTGATTAAAATGTCCTGCACTCATTTATAAACATTGATTGTCATTTATCAAATTGATATACCACTAAATTTTACAACCTAATTATACAACCCCATGTTGATTCCTACAAAGCCTACTTGCTGTGAAAATTTATTGCAGTGACATTGTTAATTCCATTTTTCCATTCTGATTTTCTCTCTATAGATTAAGGTACGATTACAAGTACATGTAAACAAATGTGTGAAGAGTAGATAAACAATTGGTACGTATCTAGAATGAATTCAAAGAGAGAGAGAGAGAGAGAGAGAGAGAGAGAGAGAGAGAGAGAGAGAGAGCAATTATACTACGAAACAGGATAAAATTAAAGCCAAAAATATTCAATTTGAAAAAATTTAAACACGGAAGATTTAAAAATTAATCGGGAGGGGCGGAACAGGCGTGAAAAATCCAGAGATTTTGTCTCCCGTCGGAAGAATCACATGTATTTATGTTATGAGATATCTGCATGTATTTACCATAGATATAGAGAAAATTCGAATTAAGAAAAAACACGATCGTTTTTTGAAGTAAATAAGCCAAGTAGTACTCAAATACGGATTAAATTATGGAGATTTATTGACAGTTGGAGCATGTTATATGGAAAATTTAAATGGTTTGGATTTTTATAGCAAAAAACGAGTGAAAATACGTACCAGGTGTGCTTTGCATGTATTTCATTTGTATAAATAATATTATCTTTTTTTACTGGCCAACGGGGCGACCTTCTTGCAGAAAACCACTAGCCCGACCCCCCGGGTATCGGTCGATTTTCATTGCTGACCTCTGATTAAAAAAAGAACTATCAATGCATTCATTATCATTTTTTTTTTTACAAAAGCCCGTTTTCAATAGGTATGTGTTTATGTGGACTACAGATTTCCTTTCCTTGACTTTAAATAAATTCTACAACTGCATAATGTACGTATGAAGCATGTCAAACAACTTACAAAGCTTTTTTCAATGTGGTGCAACAAAATAATAAGACTTACTGCATTTGCTTTTTGTGTTTCCGAATTTCCTCACTGCCAATACAAAGTATCCAAACACAGCTACTTCCGTATTCTGCGCATGCGCAGTTAGTTTTAAATATATGCGCATGCTCAGGTATTCGGAACTCCTCGATTCAATTACCGAACTCCTCTAAACAGCAGATTTCTGAATGTCTGAGCGTTTTGGGCTAAGGACATGTCCAAAATTTGGACAAAGTCTTTGTGAGGTTAAATCTAATTTTAGGTTTTTCGACCTCATAGAGTAATTTTGAACGTAAATAGATCTCTTCATTATGGGGTTAACCCCACAGTACCCAAAAAACCCCTCACTGCTGGAAAATACGTTAATTTTACCCCACAATGTACCTCTCGTAAGAACAGCTAGACAGACTGACGGACAGACAGACGGAGAGAAGGACAGACGGACAGACGGACAGACGAATGAGATTTAATGTCCCCTCGCTTTCGCGAAAGCGGGGGACAAAAATAAAAGCTTGAAAAAGATAGACCATCTAAAAATATTTCAAATTTATGCTTTTAGTAAACGTCATACAGGAGTCACACCTATTGTTTAAGGAGGCTGGGCAGGGAGGGGGGTTCAACAAAATAACCCTCATATGTAATGAAATATATAGATGTCCTTGAGGTGTGAACCATTCTGATTTTTAATGTATGGTTGTACCTAGAATCATTGTGTAAAATGTTGCGTGAAAAACCTAATGAGTCCAAACCAAAGCCCTAAACAAATAGCAGGGTAATATTAACAATGTTACTTACTGGATTCGGATGTGTTTTATAACCTTTTAGTAAAAATATTTCATTACAGATGAGGCAACCAGTAACTCGGTAGAAATCACTGTTGCATCCGTTGCAGGGTTGATGGGGATCGTTGGTGTGTCAATGGTATTCTTAACATTCAGAAAACGGTATGCCATAATTAATTCTGCCAGATATGACAAAATATTTGAGAGTTACTCTCTTAAAAGATCAGTAAAAAATGTCTGAGAGCTTTAACATCCCTACAATATACAAAAATTGTTTGTTAGGACGGGCTTAAGTATTTGCCGTATTTAGAATTGATTAGAATTAAACATATTGTTTCTGTTTTTACCTATATTCTATGATGCAGTAAATATTACTTATATCCTTTCCAGTTTTTTGAAAAATGGAAAATAAACCAGACTACTTCTTTCGCTTTACGTTCTTACATGTACATATTTTAAAATGATTTTTCATTTTTCGTTCAAGCTGTAACTCATCTGTTGTACAAAAATATTATCCTGTTAAAAAAAATAATAAGTTCAGGAGAATCGTTTCAATTTATGCATTATTGAGTCAAGATTTTGTATGTTCAATATTAAATAAAGAGAATCCTTTAATTTACAGACCTTAACTTTGCAAAATGCTTTAAAGTTATTTAAAATCAAGGATCAAACTCGCGACAACCGAGGAACCTTAAGCTTTGAACAATATCTTTAAAATTAGAACTCTTTGACTGACGTAAATTAAACCTCGCACATTTGACGCACCAACGTCTCATTTAATTATTTAATCACAGTTCTCTAATTATAATGATATCCGCTTAATATCTTGAAATTCTTTTGCTTTTCAAAAAAGTTTTTTACGTTGGTGCCCAGTTAAAAAGGTGTTCAATTTTCATATGAAGTATTCAAAGTAAAAACAAAATTAAGATGAGAATACTCTGGAAATATTTTTTGCTTAATATCTTGTGAATCCTTTACAGAAAGGGTCTCAGGTTTGTTCATTGAAACACCTATTCCAGCTGGTTATAAAATGCACCCCTCTTGGTAAAAGAAATATATATAATTCATAGAGTACAAATTAAATGTATAAAAAGTGCATTAAACACGGACCCCTAGAAATTTCATTGTGGGATCAGGTGCCTCTCACCGGTTGTATCTACCGTATTTACTTGATCAGGTAGACAAATCCTTCCGTATCAGTTCATAACAAAGGCCTAACATTTAATTGGTATGAAACGATTTGTTCAAAATAAGACCCAATGTTAGGCTATTTTTGCAAAAAAAAAAAATCATAATAAGATATAATTTACGAAATGCTGATTTTGAACGAGATTGTTTTAGTTCCTGTGACATCAACTTATTAGTGAATAGCATGCTGCACCTTGAAAAATGATCTTACTAAGAACAAGCTCTTGATTTACTAACAAGTTTGGAGACATAAACTTTTTAAGCAGTTGATAAACGAATCGTTTGCAAAATTTACAACGTTTGGAACTAAGAGAAATGATGGTGTTAGATGAAGAAGGTTTTATGGGTCAACATTGTATTTTTCCAGATACCAGGCATTAAATGTATGATAAAGAAATTTTGAACAACTTTAAATCGTTTAAAACTAGTTAAAATGCATATCTTGTATAATAACTTTGAATGTGAAATGATCAAAATTTATATTACTGATAACATATAGGAAGCCGATCATTTTGCACCTTACAAGTTTTTGAATAATTTCTTGTCCTCGCTGAAAAAAGCCAAAATATCTGTGCAAAATGATTAATTCGTCAATAATCAAAATTTTGTAAATTCCTTTGCAGGAATTTTTTTTCCATTTGATTACATTTTCATAATGTTACCACGGATAAAAATAATTAATCATCATTTGTCAGGTACAAAATATGGTCTTTATTCATAGAATACCCGAATACGTATTATAGATACTGCATTAGGAGGTCATATGTAAAACAGTGTCATGTTAAAATTTGTTTTTCATTTTAAATTTGGTATGTTTTAAGCAATTTAATTCAGTTATTTTTCAAAGGTCGAATGTACAGTCAAGAAATAATATTAACTTAATATACCGTATATACTCGCCTATAAGTCGGTTGTATTTTTTGAGGTTATTTTGATGGGATTTGCTATTGACCCGCTTATAAGTCGGTACAATTTTTTGCCAAAATCTGGTGAAAATTTCAAGTAAATCCCTTGATGTTTTAAGGACAGATGATACAAACAAAAAATGGATGCCTGGATTGGTATATATTTTTTGGCCGAATTTTATTGCAAATGATGCAAATAATAAATTTCTAGAATATAAAGAAATTGTAAACCTTCTGTGATGTTCTAAAGTCTGCCCGACTGAAACCATCTATATTGATCTATACAAATATTTTTCACTTTAAATTCCGTTTTCGTCCAAATTTGAATAAAAAATTAAAAACTACGCTGTGAAAGTTATTCATTTTATTCGTTTAAGCATGACCCAAGTTGTTATTTTCAAATTCTTTGACAAAAGTTTGTTTGTATCATCTGTCCTTAAGTTGGTTTCAATAAATATTTTTTTTCGAAAAGACACCGATATTTAATCTTAAATTATTAAAAAAGGTAATGCTCACTTAAAATACAAATAAAATCATTAAAATTTATAAATACTTGTTCTTTATATATAATCTAAGAATACATAAATTAACATATATTCAGACATTTTCTTTGATAATCGTCAGAAATGCAAATAAGATACTACCTTTTAGCCTCCAGAAAAATATGCATCTCTTTATGATTCGCCTATAAGTCGGACATAGAGTTTTAGACCAATTTTCAACTCCCAAAATACCGACTTATAGGCGAGTATATACGGTATACGATATATATTATAAAAGTCTTGGGGAAAAAATTAAATCTCATTAATTAAAGTAATCAATGTCTACTTATTTATTTAAAGACATTTTATGAATTTATGATTTCGTGCCGATCTTTCCTTTAAAAGGAATACATGTTCATTACAGCTAAGGTGAGCGTTATTCCATTCTATACCATTTCCTATATACATGTATCTCCTCTCTAGCTTCAGGAAGGGCCGTTCAAACATCTATGACCAAACTACTAATCTCAGTACAGAAGCCAAAGAAGAACAAGATGATTACGATGCTCTTCAGAAAAACGAGGAATACGATGGATATGTAGAACCCTTGACTGGACAATTATATGGAAACCGTATCGCTGAAACTACATGTACACGACAAACTGATAATGTACCGAATGAATATATTGATATCTGTGGCTAATCTGTTTAGTGCTTAAACATTTTCGAACTTTGCTATATGTTTGTACATGCACTGAAAATGTATTATAAGTTATTGTATATTACTGTTCAAGCGGCACTAACGGAACAATTTACTCGACCTCCTCTGTCTGCCTAGTTGCCCGTATGTTCGTATTCTCTGTATTATATCTTATATATAAGAAAGATCTGATTGTTTCTTTGTTCAACTGTAAGAGGAGACCTAGCTTTATACGGTCTCATCCCAACGATCGATTTCCACCTTTCATGGTGGAATTTGCACCTGCAACGTAAGGATTAAAACCAGTTACTCTGTGACACCGGAGCAAAGACTCTAACCACGTTGTCCCGCGGAGGACTCTTGAGAACTATTTAAGACATTGAGTCTTGAGAACTGCAAAAGATATAAATTTATTATTTGGAATATATGTAGAATGCCATTAGATATTCTATACTCTTTCACGATGAAATATGTAAAAAAAAAAACAACTATACAGTGCCTTTTTGACATTCAGGAGAGCAAGTGTTATGCAACAGTTGCATTGTTTGCCATTAGATACGATAAAGAATAAGTACCTTCTTAGCAATTCACTTGTCCTTTGACCTTCTTTGCAAAAAATGAGAAAAAAAACTTTTACACAATTTATTCTACTATTAATTCTACTTCTTACATAACAGCCTAGAAATCTCACACATTATACCTATTGTGATGTACGATTTTTTTTTCAAGCATGTATTATCAATTTGAAATGTTATATAAATTTCCTGTAATTGAAATTGTTAAAAATACTTTTAAACTATACAGCTGTATATAAGTTGAAGTAAAACAAGGAAGGGACTATTTCAATTTAAGGAAATTAAAAACGAATATACAGTATCAAATGTTTTAATAAAACAAAAAGCATTGAGCTGTTAAACTTTTGTTCATAAAACTTTAAGTTTATATTATTTTTTCTTCTCTGTTCATTAAAATAAAAACAACAAAACAAATTAATGAAATTAATACAACATGATTGAACATATTTATTAGAATCATATCTTATATCATTTTGATGTGAATATGACATAAGTAGGCTATTTAAATTAATGTATGTAATATATAGAAATAATGAATAGTATTCTAGAATTCAAGCAATATTCAACAGTCCATAAAACAATACAAAATAGGAGCAGAGCAAACACGGACCTCCAAAAAATCAGAGGTGGGAACAGGTGCCATGGAGAAGTGAGCATCCTGTATATTAACAATATGAAAATAAGTGAAGCCATAAATAAATTTTACTCACTTTTGGTATGATTTAGGTTTGAAGTGTGTTGCCATTGTATTTTTCCTTTATGGGTCTGAACTTTCCCTAGTTCGGTCAAGTCAATGGCGTTTTCAAACCCATTTTCATGATTTTTCTGTTAACTCTAAGTGGTAATTACTGCAAATTTGAATTATCTCCCTTTACAAAATTGGTTTATTTCTCATCTTGATATTTTATTTCTGCTAAAAATCATATGTCATTGTTGATAATAATTTTGAGAATTTCAAACAAATCATTAAACGTCACAAAGGTGGCAACACACGACAAACTGTTTTACAGACTTTTTACTCATTGAAGGAGGATAAGACAAGGTGTTCTAGCGTTAAAAGGATCATGGAAAGAAAAATTAGCCAGTTGATGGTTAACTGGGCTATCAAAATACTTATTGCATTAAAGTAAATAGAAATATGCGTATCAGAACTTATATGACAATTCTGCATTTTTAACAATTTTCTTAAATAAAAGCAAATGACATTGTTTTTAACTATAAACATGTTTAATTGAAGAAAAATAATTACACTCACTTTTCCTATTGCTCAAGCTTGTTTGCTTTCTTGAGAGTACTTATGTATTATGAAAATTAAACACTATATTTGGAAAACTTCAATTTGCTAATGGAGCATTGATAATGAAATGTTACATGAATTATTTGATTTCTTTTAGAACAATAATTTATTGTTGTTTTTCAATTCTTATTAACAGATATGAATAATGTACATGCACGTACATCAATATGTTATCACCAGATTTATGAAAAAAATCACAAGATTCATCATCAAGGCTCAGAAAATGATTATGTAAATAGATGTCATGTTGCAAAGAATTTCTCCTGAAAAAAATCCAAGCAAAGGAAATTATATAGTTGTACAAATAAATTGTACATTGACATTTTTGGACTTTTTGAGTTGAAACTTGAAGAAAAATGAAGCTCAAAGATCTTTGCAAGCCTTTCCATGCCTCCTTTTTAAATAAGATTGAAACTGCCTTATTTCATTCACAATGCATTTAATTTCATTCTGATTTTCAGTGTCTAGGTATCTACTGTATATTGATATGTTCACGGGGTATTAATTATTTATCAACAAATTGGAATTGGTATATCAACAGGGCTATTTTTGCATAAAACGAATTCATATCTGATTTGCATGATCAACATTCTTAAACAGAGCCATTATGAATACTTCAAATTACAAATTGCATTTCCTTTTTAGTTCATTTCCTTATTGTAAGTGCATGTATTTTGTTTTTATATATTGATCAAAATATAATATAAGTTATTAAACTTAATTTCATGAAACCAATTATAATGAATATGAATTTTACCTTGATATTTCTTTACCTGGTTTTTTTTCGACAATTCCCAAGGGACTTATAATCGCAAATAATGAAAGGGTGTGTGTTCTTCCAAAATGTAAGATATATATTAAAAATTATTATAATATTTTTATTACATGTATATTCCGAAGCTAAAAGTATGTAAGTTTACATTTTTTTTAAACATTACTACATGCATACATTCACATTTATCTTGTAAGTTATTGGAAAAATTCATGAATGCAAGTAGCATTTAAAAAAATCAAGTAAATTTACAAATGTTCGATTATTGTGCAATCGAAGGCAGAATTGAATCGAAGTAACAATGTCATGGTGCAGGAGATACGAAAAAAAAAGAATATGGTCATCTTTTGCCGTTTAGTGTAGATTAATGTTTACTCCATGTATGTGAGGACAATTGGCAAATGAAACAAACTTCACATACATAAATCAAAGGACTTATTTTTTTATTTGAACACTGCATTCTGCGTGTAAGTTAAGTTCGAAGAACTGTTTAATGCATTTACTTTGAATTTCAAACTTTTATAAGGTAACATGGTGAATAAACTTTTATTTTCAAGATTCTTAATAACTTTTGAAATGGTAGTTTACCCTTTCTCTCTTAAGAGTTGAAGTTTTTCGCTCATTGATGATTCGATAAATCTAACTTGAACATTATTGTATTCTTTCTTTAATTGGAAAATGACCCTTACTAACCATTCTTTGCGTTGTGTAGTCCACAAGGTCGACATTTGAATATTATATTTTCCTGTAACTTTTTTATCTGGATTTTTTAATGAACATTGATCGCTTACATGTACCTACCGTTGAAGTCGACCAAAGTTGGAAGTGTATTGAAATCGGGAGAAATTTTGTTTTAAATTACTATAGCTATCCAAGAGCCATAAGATGTAACAAACTGGTAAAGTTTTGTAACGTTAATAATAGCATTAAATTTTATCATTTCTTTTAATGATGTATGTAAAATTCTCGCATTCGACATGTTCGACCTAGGCCAATTTGTCAGAGAATTTCTTTCTTGTCCATTGCACGAACGTTGTTTATAGTATATCAATATCAAACAAAAACTCTTTCTCTAGGGTTCCTCAATTTGAAAAAAAGATGTTTGAAAATTTTTATTTCCTTTAAACAAAGTCTCTTTTCAGCATAAAAATATATCATACTCATAAAGGGCGAAGTATGTAAACTTTGCATTGATTTACTAAGTTTCCGATTATCCAAACAATAAAGATCGCAACATGTTAGCACAAAATGCTTCCTAATGTGATAACTGTTTATAAATGCTTAATGATATCTGATATGGCGGTGCTCTGTTTGACACAAAAGAAAACGCAAGGTTGGAATTGAATGGTCATTATTGATAAATGAATGACGAAGCAATCAATATACTAAGTATTACAACACAGAGTATTAACAATACCCAAACAATTTAACACATAAGGTAATACAAAGAATCACATATAGCAGAAACCATTATAAATCTTAATTTCAGTTTAATGCAATGAGAAACACATGGCACAAAAATATAAAGTTAACAGATTGCATATTTCAGATTTAAAAAGTGCCAAAGATGGGCACACTTTCAATTTTCTTAAAATTTATGTTTTAAAATGCTAGCATTTATTTTTTTAAATACTTTTATAGGGCGGAGAGAGGATACTGTATTAACTACTACCAAGAAAATGGATTATGTAAAGGTAATAATCAATTCACAAACATATAATGAAAGTTCACAATTTTACATGAAAAAAAAAATAGTTTAAGCAAACACGATTTTGCTTCATGAAATTAATAAAACTGCAATTTATGTTGATTTGTAATTCTATAAGTCCATAGCTTTAAGTCAATTAAATGTAGCTAACTTTAAGCTGGATGTTACAGGTTAATACAAAACAACAGCACCAATGGAAGAGAAATAACATCATTTATTCCATTTTTAGTTTGTCCAAGTAAATGGATTGGCAAGAATTGCCCACAGCTGTGTCCCAAAAATACTTATGGAGAATTATGTGACCGAAGTTGTAACTGCAAATCTAATGAAACATGTAATCATGTACTAGGATGTACGTTACATTACTCTTTTTCCTTTGAATTGTACTAATATTCATGATTGTTGGATATGTTCTCTGATTCAAACAACTCTTTTGTCGCATTTATTTAAGGAGTGAGAACCCCGGCCTGTAAAATGTTTATTGCAATTGGTTTCAATGATAAAATGAGTTTTTGTAATAATTTTTGTGCTTACTTTTGACTGTTGGGACGGGTAACCATTCTGTCTTAAAGTTTTATGGCTGACTGAAAGGCACCTGATCCCACCTCTGATGTTTTGAAAGTCCGTGTTTGCTCCGTTTCTATTTTGTAGTGTTTGATGGACTTTAGGGCTCGAAAACTGTTAATTAGCTCCACATATTTCAATTCAATTGTTTTAAACATACTTATAAAAGTGCTCCATTTCACCCAGGTCTTCCTAAAATTGGCGTGTGCCTTGGAAAAAGGGGTATTAATTATTCTGTTCTATTATTTTGTTAAAGAGGATATTTACCAAATCATCTTAGTTATTAAATAACTCTATCTTAACATATTTCAAATATTACAACTCAATCCATCATACCATATTTCAGGGAATTCGGATACTGTTTCAATTATTACCAAGGAATTTAAGGAAACTTAAAACCACTATACAGTTTCCTATGTTTTCATAAAACATAAAGCAATGAGTAGTAAAACTAGTATTTCAGAGAACTTTAAGGTTATATTATTTTTTTCTTCTCGGTTAATTCAAACCGAAATCAGGCAAATCCATTGTATTAAATTAAAACAACATTAAACATATTTATTAGAATCATTTCTTATATCATTTTGATGTGAATAATGTAAAAGTAGGCTATTTAAATTAATGTATGGAATATATGGATATAACGAATAATGAAACTCAAAAGTCCGTAAACTAAAACAAAATAGGAGCAGAGCAAACACAGACCTCCAAAAAATCAGAGGTGGGAACTGGTTCAATGGAGAAGTGAACATCCTGTATATTAACAATATAAAAAATAAATAAAGCCACCAATAGAAATAGTACATATTATTTTTCGATTTTTTTGTTGATAATGTTCACATTCTAGGAAAAGTAAACAGCATTGCCTTTCCTTTTTCTACAGATTATTCCCTAAACAATAAGGAAAAAGGAGACAATATCCGTTTCTAACATTGTATACAAGGGAAACAAAGGAAAAGAAGGGAAACAGATAAATCAGTCTGAAACACGGACTCTAGTTCAATGAATGACGTGGAAAAAGCCTCAGGGTCTTTTAATGAAGATGGCAGTAACGGTGAGATGGAGACCGGTGTTTACAATACCCTCACCCTACGAGTTACTGGCTACGTTGAGCCTTCAACTTGGACACGGCATTCTACCACTGATATCCATTCCGATGCTCTGGAACCAGAGTCTTAGGCGATTCACTAAGTAGATGTGAATTGACTTCTGACGAAAGATTGTTTAGATCTAGAGATGCTTCAATCTGTCTTCAGAAAAGCGAGTACAGAAATAAATCAATGCAAACGTTTCAACAACAGGGAATAGACTATAGAGAACAGGGGAAAAACAGTTTTTCTATCAACTCTGACGATGGCTATTTTTTTGATGAAACAGTACAGGACGACAAGAAAATGGCGGTGGAACTTGGTAAAAAACTCTTCTTATAAAAGAGTTGTCTTTTCAACTTATCAAATAAACAAATAAAGCTGATTTTCTTCCCTTTTTGGTTTAATACCGAAGGCATGCTCTGGATAAACAGTAATAGAGCAAAAGTGATAATGAATTTCTAAGCTATTTGCTTCTTTTATGCCTTGTAAATTCATTTCTTGTACCTGCTTATTATATGGAATTAATATTTAAATGTTTCAGAAAAGAAATCTGGATAATTATTTTTTAATATCAACATATTATAACATGTTATATCTAGTAGATACAAAAAAGCAAAATAATTCAAAAGCTAAAATGTATGATAGATATTCTCATGAAACACCGACTTCTTTATAATTTGTTACTTTTGCAGATCAACATTGATTAATCAAAAGGGTAAGCAAACGGTAATCAGTTGTATGAAGAAGGAAAATTGGTAAAAGTGAGGTTTAATTGGGCAAATAGGGAACATTTTTAACCCCCGTATCTTTCCCTTTCCTATTATACCTCAAATTAAAAAAAATCGTTTTACATAAGGAAAAAATAGGAATTGTAAACATATAGGTATTGTAAATGCAACCGTATATAGCGCGATAATCACTAAAATTATTGAATACGAGCATTTTAATACATGTTATTAGCACAGAGGAATGAAAGTTTCGACAGATATTTATTTTGATTATATATAAGCATGTTCAAGAAATAGCGCATAATATGGGTGAAAATTTGATTATCGCTAAATAAATTTTTACATAACGACCGAGGAACAATGAATGGCAAGATTGGAAATATGCAACTCACGTCATCTATTGCAGTCAAAGCAATAGATGACAGAAAATAAAATTGGAATCTACATTTGAGTCAAAATTTCAATTTGGAATTCATGATTCATCTAAGAAGAAATATGCAAAAAAAATATTATATCGTTATCTTATCTGTATTGAGATTGTGTTAAATATTTGCATTTTGCACCGACAAATTACTTAAAACGACGGACATGTATTTCATATCGATCAAGTGCGGATATACAGGCACAGTTAATTAACCTTGGCTCTGAATATTAGAAATAACGAAGGAATGGTAGGACTTTGGTTTTATAGTATTATTTATAGATTTATCAAGGAAAGCTGATTTTCTTAAAGAAAACAACTGCATTGTATTTAAAAAAAAAATAGTGTATATACATTGTATAATTGCAATATTTATATGGAATACCAGACCTTTGCGTGAAGCATTGACTTTTACAGTTGAAATTTACTTTGACATTTAAACCTGTATTATGTACGGAGGTACAGGATTGAGAATAGATACGAAAACCTTTCTAGTGGTCATAGGTATGATGTTAGGCGAGAGTTGAGAGTATATTCCCCATTTTAAAAAGTGAGTCTAACTTATCTCCCCTCAAAATCGGAACTCTTCTACACTAGCATAACATCTGAGGACTACGCATAACGATATCCAACAAAATAGTGATCAACTTACACGCTGCATTAAAAAATTTTAAAAGAAGGAAACAGTTTGAAATTTTTTTTAGATAATAAGCGATTTTATAAAAGGTCGGTTAGCCCCCCCCTTTATAGAAAACAATACGAATTAGCCAGGCACGTAGCATCGTCTTCTAAAGAGGGGGGGGGGGGCAGCCAAAGAAACATTTTTTTTCTTACCTGGAAAAGTTGACAAGCTAAAAAAAAACCTTGCCCAAAGTCGAAAAAGCTACTTATTTCAGTACCAATTCCTTGGCATTCAATACTACATTTCCCTTATATAACTTTACCGTAGTATAAACTGTGTGTGTGTGTGTGGGGGGGGGGGGGGGGG
>PRKT01000065.1:38294-189776 GCA_003671525.1 Saccostrea glomerata | reverse complement strand
GGTGGCAGCAACCTGTCTTTCAATGAACATTTTCAATAGAAAAAGTAATGTTGGGGAAAAGTGGGGGTGGGACTAGGCCCCCTGACCCCACCTTCCTGTTGCTACGTGCCTGTTACATGTAGCTGGTAAACAACTTCATCAGAAATTTGCAATTTTATGTTACGTTATTGTAATTTTTTCATAAAATCTTACATATATATATAATCTACGGGATACATCTTATTTATGTCTTAAAAAGGATAATTTACAAAATACATGTAAGTTTTTAATAAGCGTTGTGGTGAAACCGGGAAGATGCATTTCACTGGATGTCAGTTGAGTGTGTTACACAGAACTCAGAACTGACCATAAGAATGTTTCAAATCAACTTTCATGCGAATTTGATTGACACTTAGGTGATGCACGAGGGTTTCTTGCGTACAGCGTGTACAGAGAACGAATGTGTAAATGGGTTGAACAGTTGAATATGAACCAAAGTTGTGGAAATTAAAAATTATTAGAATTATTAATTGTGAATTCAATATAATAACGGTACATATATTTTTTCACAGATGTACATGTAGGTCAGTTACACGGGGTTACATGACTCTCTCTCTCTCTCTCTCTCTCTCTCTCTCTCTGATATTGTTTTTAATACACTTTGCAAAAAAGAGTAACTTATAAAAATAAATACTTACACTGAAAGGATTTTAAAAACATAAATATCACTTAAGGCAAAGAATGTTTTCCGTATTCACGAGAAATACGCAAGGAAATTATTGTATCAATTTCGTGTTTCTGCTATCAATTCTCTGATCTAAAACAAAATGTGTATTTTACTCGGGAATATACATGTACATATGCTTAGATCCTGCACTAAAAATTTGATTAAATGCAGCTCAAATTTTATACGACATATGTAACACGAATTCAGATCGATGCTATCTTAATTAGTCTTTCTTCGTTACATGAGCACATGAGATTAAATTATTCATTTAGAATTCCATTCAAAGTTTTAATACTACACAGTTAATCAATTATTTTACAAATAAAAAATTCTGGAAACACGGTTAATTCAAATGAAATAGGCCATCAAATGTGTTCTTGTAAGTAAAAGTCCTATGCTTTGATATACAATCGCGCAAAAACGCAGTTTCTTGATATCGGTCGTGGAAAACGAACTACTGCTGTATATGCAGTAATTTCAGAGGTAAGACTGTAGATGGACATGTCATCAGTGTCCAAAAAAATTCTAGAGATGCAGAGAAGAAAATATGGCCGCAGCAGGCTAGATTAATTCGTAAAAACTTTATAACTAAACTTGAAATTCTTATATTTGTTCTGCACATTTTGTAAATAATGACGATCCGTCTGCAGAACATCCACTACCGAAAATTAGACTTTTTTTTGTTTTTTTGTTTTTTTAAATAGGCCTATTCGAATATGTATCAGCATTTTATCAGTAATTTGTTTCAGGGATTTTTTTTGTAAGAGGGGGCAGGGGGGGGGGGGGGGGGCCNNNNGGGGGGGGGGGGGGGGGGGGGGGGGCTCACACAGCGCCTAATTATACTACTACACATATTAATAAAAATCCAAAAAGAGACTATGTGTGGGCAAATTAAAAAAATACGAATCAGTTAAGATTTCTTTTTATTCACAAACACAATAACATTTTTCCATATGACAGAGGCATTACACCATTAACATGTTTACATCAAGAACGTCCGCGGAAGTGACTTTATTTATAGCGCATGTGTATTAAACACAGTAAAAGAGTTCTCTTCAGGGGAAATAACTCACCTTTTTAAATGGGGAATACACATGTAGGTTGGTTGTCGTTGTCATCAAGGGCAACTAATTATTTGTGCTTTGAAATTACCCGTTATATTCGTTTGATAATGTTGAGCTAAATATTTATTTCGTACAAAAGCTTTCGTACATTGTCCTAGTATAAAAGTAAGCCTTCGACTGTAAAAGTCAGCACTCTTCGCAAAAAGTCCATTTATCAACTTACATCCTTCCAATTTCAAATGTCTGTTACAGTTTTATGAATAGATTTTTAACAATTTAGGGATTTTTCTCCTTCAATTTTTGAGATTATTTACTAGACCTACAGCAGACTTTTCCCAAGGGAATTCCTAATTTAGTTAAACAATTAGAGTGGAATTCTCCTTAATAGATTTCTATGAATTCATTTATGTTATTACCTTCTATAGATTTTTCCAAATGTAAGAATTTGTCTGCATAAAAAAATAAACATGCTATTTAACCAGGAAAATCGTAAAAAATTTCTATAAACCAGAAACGTGTACTAATTTATAAACCAGAAACGTGTACTAATTAAAATTCCTTAAAAGAATTTCCCTATGTTGATTGTAAATTGTATCCCTGTAGAGTTTTAATTTGTACTTAATGATTAATTACCCAAACTCAACTTTAATATATCAATCTTAATATTTTAAAGTATTTATTTTGAAATATGATTAAAGACTCTCAAATAGTGTGCAAAATTTAAATACATTGTTGTGACTGAGCGGTACGCCTGGGCAACTCATATCAAAAGCTAACCGATATAAGGCCTCTGAGTGAAACAATCAATGAATTGTAAAATATACAAAGGTTTGATGAATATCCCAGGGAAACTTGTCATATGCATTTAAAAAGATTTCTATACCCCCCCCCTCCAAAAAAAAAATAATAAAACAAAAACTAGAAAAAAAAACCGAAAACATACAAAACCTCTCTTCCTCCCTCACACGCACACACCCTCCCTTACATACCCTCACTAACATAAACACACATTCAAATAAAAAACATGACAGCAGTATTCTAGCCCTCTCAAAGTCAAGCACTGTGTAAAGAATAGAACGTATTCTCTTTCTTAAAATGTTAAAAACTTTATACATTTTGCATATAATTAAGACGTGGCAATTGGTGGCATCTCCATATATACAATCATTCAAAGATTGAGACTTTATAAACATTGAGAAAGAATGTAACTTTTATTTTAAACAAATTTAACTTTGTTTTACGCTTTGTTGCATAATTATTTAGAGGATCTAATTATCTTCGATACAATGATCCTTGTTAGCCAATACGATTTATCACTGAGTCAAATGCTGACTGACGTTTTCCATACCTCATGTAATTGTTGGTGCAATATTAAAACTGAATTGACGAAGGATTTTCCCGTTATTTTCCGAACTTGAAGACCAGTCACATGTGCACCTAGCTGCAATATGATGTAGTCCTCTCCCTTTTTTTTGGGGGGGGGGGGAGGGCAATAACTGTAACTCCTTAGGATCTCCGAAATGATGCAAAGCGTATTTCGACTCAAATTGTCATTAAACAGCTATTTTATTTATATGTCTTACCTGGATTTCCAAAATGCAGTTATCCCAGACATAAATCGATCCAAAAATATACAGAACAATCCTTATATAAGTATTTTTCGTGTTTGTCAACATCACAACTTAAATTTATCTGCCATGTTTACTGACCTTGACAGATTTTATTTTGGCACAGCCAATGAGATTCAGGATCTATAGGGAGCGGATTTCTTTAGAATTACCTTATTTTAAGCCTAAATATCGCTGCTTACGAAAAAAGGACACACAGAATGATGTTATTTATCGATGTTTAGTGTTACTATTCATCACATTTACTTATAAACATCGACATTTGCTTTATTGACTTATTCTATATTTCAAGCGCAAGTCTCACTGAGTCACGCTTGAACTGCCATGGCTGCTGAATAAAGCGAGAACTAAACAAATGCTAAATACACAGTTTTGAAACGGTAGTTGATTTTCATCGTTTAGTTTCGTATAAACGTTAGACTTACGTTTTTGTTAAAAGTCTTAAACACTAAAAAATATTAATTTTACGATCATACAAGTAGTATGAGACTGCCATTGTACGGAGACTGCACTGGAATAATACACATAGTAGTAGGGTGCGTTTGGGACCTCTCAGGTGACGGAATAGACAAAGCTTTGCTCGTTTATTTCCTAACATACTATTGTAAGACCTGAACAAGGCAGATAGTTGCGGGGAATAGACGGTAAAGAGTTTATGGTTCCTGGCTTGACTACAAGTCACATTTTGAGGCTTGTGCTGTTGTTAACGGCTGGACAGAGGATAAGAAGGGTCTTTACCTAGCTGTATCACTACGTGGTCAAGCACAGTCAGTGTTAGGTGACTTGCCTAGCGATACTGGTCAGCAGTATAGCACACTGGTCAGATCCCTTGAGGAGAGGTTCTCCCCTCCTAACCAAACAGATCTGTATCGTGTTCAGCTTAAAGAGCGAAGACAAAGAGCATCTGAGTCCATACCAGAGTTAGGTCAGGCCATTAGACGACTAACCAATTTGACCTACGCATCCGCACTTGGTGATGTGCGAGAAACTCTGGCCAAAGATGCGTTCATTGATGCCTTGGTAGATTCAGAGATGAGGATTCGCATAAAACAATCTCGTCCTCAAAATCTGAATGAAGCCATCCGGCTAGCCGTTGAACTCGAGGCATATAATCGTGCAGAGAGCAGAAACCTAGAAGGAAAAGGCCATTTACGAGTATCTGCACCAGAACACTCATCTGCAGAGGTTAGCCAGAAGAATCTTGAGTACCTTAACCAACGAGATTCGAAAACTAAAGCTGAATCGACCAGTCAGTAATACGTATCACAAACAAGCGAGAGACAAACCATTGCGTTGTTATGAGTGTAACAAGGAAGGCCACATAAAACGCAATTGTCCCAAGCTGAAGAAACGACCCAGGGAAAGTGAACACAAGGAATCAAAAGAGAAAAAAGGGATTAGGCAGGCCAGTACGAAGTAAACAGACGTCAGCCTGTCCAAATGGATCAATTGGTGTTGGATCTTCCCTAGATGAAGCAGGCATGTACATAGACATCTCTGTGCAAGGTACCCAAGCTAAATTCCTGGTTGACACAGGGGCAACACTGACATTGTTGTCCTCAGCAATGTACGAGAAAATTGCAGAGAACATAAGGCCAAAGCTGCAGAAGGTTAACCAGAGTATCCTAGCTGCCAATGGAAGTGAGCTGTCTGTCAAGGGTAAGGCAGACGTAACACTTAATATTGAGGGTATGGTAACACATACGACTGCAGTCATTGCGGAGATCCAGGCAGATGGAATAATGGGGCTTGACTTTCTTCTGTCAAATGCATGCACGGTGGACATGAGAAAAAGGGTACTTCACTTAAAAGATAAGATAATACCACTGTTTGTTGAGGGTTACATAGGCTGCAACAGAATAACCGCAACAAAGATCGTCAGCATTCCTCCTAGAAGTGAGATCATCACGCAGGGACAAGTCTTGAAGGACTGCAAACATGTTCCAAGGAAAACGTGTTTGGTAGAACCATTTGTGTCTGATATGCCAAGAGAAGGCTACATCACAGCCAGAACACTGGTCTTACCACAGGAGATGGTACCAGTACGTTTGCTCAATGTTGGCGAGGAATCCAAAGTCATTTACCCAGGTACGGTTATTGGACAACTCAGTGAAGTCAAAGTGGTTGAGTCACAAGAGGAGAATACGTCAAGCAAACCAAAGAAGTTAAGACCAGATTTGGTTGAGATGCTGAAGAAAACTTCAAGCTGCTTGACGCGAAAGCAGAAAAGAGAAGCTAATAAATTTTTGTATGAATATACCAATCTTTTTGCAAAATCTGATAAAGATTTGGGGCGCACAGGAATTGTCAAACACAGGATTGATACTGGGGACAGCCATCCTATCAAAATACCACCAAGGAGAGTACCAGCTCATCTAACAGAGGAGGTTGACAAACAGCTGAATGATATGCTTGAAAGAGGTGTGATCGAGCCATCAAACAGCCCATGGTCAGCGCCTATTGTGCTAGCGAAAAAGAAGGACGGTACATTCCGCTTTTGCATTGATTACCGCAAGTTAAATAGCTGTACAATCAAGGACGCATACCCCCTTCCCAGAATAGACGAGTCACTGGATCAGTTGAGTGGTAGCTCGTGGTTCTCTACTCTAGATCTCTGCTCAGGATATTGGCAGGTAGAGATGGAGCCAGACGACAAACAAAAGACAGCCTTTGCCACACGTCGTGGACTTTTCCAGTTTAAGGTCATGCCATTCGGTTTATGTTGTGCTCCTGCAACATTTGAGCCTAATGGAAAGTGTTTTGGCAGGCCTTCACTGGTATATCTGTCTTGTTTACCTGGACGACGTGATAGTGGCAGGCAAAACCTTTGAGGAAATGTTGGCAAACCTTAGAAGAGTTTTTGACAGACTGCAAAATGCAGGACTTAAACTCAAAGCCAAGAAATGCTGCTTGTTTGCCAAGAAGGTGACTTACCTTGGTCATGTTGTGTCAGAGGAAGGTGTAGCGACAGACCCAGACAAAACAGCTGCAGTAAAGCAGTGTCCAGTACCTACTAATGCCACTGAGGTACGCTCATTTCTTGGGCTATGCAGCTATTATAGGATTCATCAAAGATTTCTCAAGGATTGCAAAATGCCTACATACGCTGACAGAGAAAGGTCGTGCCTTTGTTTGGTCTAAAGAATACCAAGAGGCATTTGACACCCTAAGAAATAAGCTGACCAACACTCCAATCTTAAGGCATCCAGATTTCTCTCATCCCTTCATATTAGACACGGATGCCAGCAATGTGTCTATAGGGGCAGTCTTATCTCAAAAGATTGATGGTCAAGAGAGGGTTGTTGCTTATGCAAGTCGGACTTTGACAAAGTGTGAGCGCAGATATTGCGTTACACGAAAGGAATTGCTCGCGGTGGTCCACTTTGTCAAACACTTTAGGCATTACCTCTATGGTAAAAAGTTCATAGTCCGCACAGACCATAGCTCCTTAAGGTGGCTTTTTAAATTTAAGAATCCTGAGGGACAGTTGGCACGGTGGTTGGAAATCCTCAGTACATACGATTTTGAGATACAACACCGACCAGGTACACAACACAGCAATGCAGATGCATTGAGTCGTGTGCCATGTCGCCAGTGTGGTTTTGATCCAAACTGGGAGAAAGGATTGCAATGTAACAAGCCGGAAGAAGTGAGAGTCATATCCCAAGCCAGTGAATCAAAGGAAGATGATGGCGATCCATTGCTCTCTATGAAAGACATGCAAGACAAAGACAAAGACATATCCTTTGTCAAACGTTGGGTCAAAGAGAAGACAAGACCTGAGTACAGTATAATTAGTGGCCAAGGTTATGTACTACGATCTTTATGGTCACAATGGAACAATCTCTGTATAGTAAATGACATTCTGTATAGAAGATTTGAAGAGGAAGATGAAAAGACCATACGCTTGCAGGCTATTGTTCCAAGTAGCCAACGACGGACAATATTTGAGTACTGTCATGATGTGAGGACAGTTGCACATCTAGGCGTGAGCAAGACACTAGCTCGAATAAGGCAAAAGTTCTATTGGCCTGGTTTGCAAGCTGACACCAGAATGTACATAGCAGGTTGTGAGAAATGTTGTAAAAGGAAGGGCCCTCAAATGAAGAGAAGAGCACCCATGGAATTAGTCGAGATTGTTCTACCCATGGACAGGATTGCCACGGACATCATAGGAGAACTACCAATGACAGAGGATGGCAATAAATACATATTGGTGGTATCGGACTATTTTACGAAATGGACCGAGTCCTTCCCTATGCCGAACATGGAAGCCAAGACAGTGGCAAAACTTATTGTTGAAGAAGTAATTGCCCGGTTCGGCGTGCCATCAGTAATTCACTCTGACCAAGGTCGACAGTATGAGAGTGCGCTTTTTGAGGAGATGTGCCAGGTTCTACAAATTAAGAAAACGCGAACCAGCCCCTATCATCCACAAAGTGATGGAATGGTAGAGCGTTTTAACAAGAACATAGTGACAATGTTAAGCGCTTACGTGAACGACCATCATTCAGACTGGGACAAACACCTACCATTTGTAATGATGGCTTACAGGGCTTCCGTTCATGAGACAACTGGCTATACTCCAAATTACCTGATGCTGGGAAGAGAAGTGTCAACACCGCTTGACATCATGTTTGAGATGCCCAGATCAGTGCAGCAAATTCCCAAAGACAAGTGGGCCTGGGAATTAAAAGAAACCTTGGAGAGTGCACACAAACATGTCAGAGAGAACATAAAAACGGCAATGGTTCGACAGAAGAAGTATCACGACCAAAAGTTGTCATGGCAGAAATTTGAGCCAGGTTGCCAAGTCTATGTGTTCTTTCCAATTAGAAAGGCAGGTCGCTCGCCAAAATTTACCAGTTACTGGCGGGGTCCGTGCAAGGTGCTATCAAAGTTGACAGATCTTACCTACAAGGTTGACTGTGGGCGTGCTGGAAAACCGCAAGTCATACATGTTGACAGAATGCGTCGCAGGTACCCCCAAACTTTGCTAGGCGAGATACCTGATGATGAGAGGACGGCACCAGAGGACGAGCCTGAACCTCTAGGTGATGACGCAGAGGCAGAACAAGAGTCAAATAACCATTTTGATGGAGACGACATCCCTGTTAGACGTAGAAGAAAACCACAGTGGATGGAAGACTACATCTTGTATTAGAGAGTCACAAGTTGTCAGGCATAACAGAGAATTGTATAAAGATGTAAATAGTTAATCATATGCGGGACGCATATAATCTTGAGGGAAGGGTAGTGAAACGGTAGTTGATTTTCATCGTTTAGTTTCGTATAAACGTTAGACTTACGTTTTTGTTAAAAGTCTTAAACACTAAAAAATATTAATTTTACGATCATACAAGTAGTATGAGACTGCCATTGTACGGAGACTGCACTGGAATAATACACATAGTAGTAGGGTGCGTTTGAGACCTCTCAGGTGACGGAATAGACAAAGCTTTGCTCGTTTATTTCCTAACATACTATTGTAAGACCTGAACAAGGCAGATAGTTGCGGGGAATAGACGGTAAATAGTTTATTGATAACCATAAGGCATAAGACCTGAGTAAGGCAGTCACTTGGTTATACAGAGAGAGGTGGCATACCACAGAAGTGGGGGGAAGTGCCAGGAGACTGTATTTGTGGAGTGGCAGGACAAGTGAAAATTACTTGCGGGAGACACCCGTTGACCACAGTTAGTGGTTGCCCAATCAAGAAGAAACCCCATTGTATTTGTATATATTTGATTGTAATTTTATTGGTCAACAAAAATCTGAGTTAACAGGTTAACGAACCTGAGTGTAAAGCCTCGGTGATACAAGACATATCACCAAACACCAAGCTCGGTTTTCGCGTTTAACGAACTATGATGTCGACAGTGAACTTACTTAATAGAGGTAAGTTGAATGTAAAAACAATTGATTTTGCCTACAGTCGCTCGTAATTAAAAATCACGGAGATGCTGTGGAATTGTAGCCCTCTCCAGAAAATATCAGATAAAAAAATCGGAGAGGGCTACATTATTGCAGCTAATGTGCACCCGTCGTGTACATTTTGTCAAGATCGAAAATAACGGAAAAAATTGTCATCAATATATGGCGAATATAATTGCCTTTCAATTAGCATGAAAAACATGTCAGTATTTGACTCAAGGACAAATTGTATTTGCTGATGACAAGGGCATTGTATCGACCATAGAATGTACGAAATGATGACTGTAATCTGTATATGAGACTGCTGAAATTCATGTTTCATCAACTTACATGTACCTGTCAATAATTTACTTATAGCTTTGGAGCATAGAACGTACAGAATGCTATTGCATATCGAATCAACTGAGAAAAACAAACTTCATATCAGGTGATGATTGATTTTAAATTGTTTAACATCCCTCTCGAGAATTTTTCACAATTTTTTCCTATACTCGGAACTCAGGGCCATTCCTGCGACACGGGACCTCGGTTAATATGGTCTCATCCAAAGGATCGGTCTCCACGTCCCACAGTGAGATTCAAACCCTCGAGGCTAGAATCAACTCCTTACTACGCGACTCTGGAGGAAACGCTCCAACTACCACGCAGGCAACGTATGAGGTGATGAAGGTATATTGCTGTTTACACAGCAAGTAAGAGAATCCGAAGTTGGCGATTGAAAATTAATGTCATCAACTTTATTCTGAAATTAAAGTGATCAATGACTATCTCTTAAACTTTAGATTAAAACTTTTATATACCATATGTTTTGCGTAATATTGTACTTATACATGAAGATTTTTTAGTGACCCTTCTGTTCTTCAAAGATTGAGAACACCCTCGTGGAGAGCGTCTACCCAAGAGTAGCAAAGTAAGGAGATGATCCTTACGTCGCGGTTTCGTATCCCACTGTGGGACGTGCAGACTGACTTTCGGATGACACCGTATAAACGGAGGTCCCGTGTCGCAGTAGGTGCTGGCACGAAAAAGATCCCTCACTGCTCAATGGCTCTGAGTGCCGATTACAGGATTTAATTTATTAATAGCTCTCAACTGGCGAGTTGTGGCGTCTCCGTTTGAGTGAAAAATTCTTGAGAAGGACGTTAAGCAAAATACAATCAATCAAAGATTGAGTTTTAAACATTGAAAAACAATGTTACTTTTATTTTGAACTACCTTAACTTTGTTGTATAATTCGTTAAACCTTGTGCTATCATGGCTCTTTAAAAGACGATGGAAATATTAAAGTCAGAAAAATGTCTATGAAAAGGGCGGAATGTTACCATGATTAGAGTACAAAGGAAACCGGACGCCAGCCGACCTTTGATTAGAACAGCTAACTTAAGCATTAATTTTGTAGAGGATAGATTCAAAATGCGAAGTTCATTCTGGAAGAAATTCGAACTGTCCAGCTATCAAAATGTGTTTGTGTACTTTCAAGCGAATTTTAAAGGATACAATTACTCAAGGATGATAAATCACTTCACATTCACAATACAGAGAAATTTGAATCAGAAATGTAGACTTTATGACATGACGTATTGGTTTAAGAAACATTAAAAACAAACATGCAAACGACATTTTATTGTATTACTTGATATATGAATAATCTTTCAAACTATTTCAAATTCATTTTCTTCTAATTTAAAAAAGTCAAAATTAATTAGATATCCAACAACAAAATTATTAAATTACCTTACAAAACTTTTAATTTTATATTTCCTATATTTGTTTATTTCCTGATTTTAAGTATATCAATTGTACATGACATTATATAAAAAGTTACATTTCATTAAAATTAAATCAAATTCCATAAATACGAACACGATGATTAGGATTAACGCTATCCTTCTTTACCTCGTAATAAGGATTATTTATGGAGGAATAAAAATAGTCAAGAGTGAAACAGGGGTGTGTTCAAACTCTACAAAGTAAGAAATTCTAAACAGATAATTAATTGAACAGTCAGGTAATCGCTATTATCTATGACAATCATTTTAAAAGTTTTAATTATAAGTTGGCAATTACTATTATTCACGAAAATATTATTCATATATAATTTCCCTAGAAGAAAATTTCAATATTCTATTATCTACATGTAGTCTAATTTTTCCAATGTTTTATTAAGTTATGAATTTCTTGCACCCTAAATCTTGAAAACCAAAAACGATATTTACTGAAGTCAAAAAGAAACGCAGGGTAAACTTTAAAGGTGAAACAATTTTCTTTTTCTTTTTGTATTTTTCACATTCCTATCTAACGTTTAAAATTTTCTGGAATTAAAACGTAACCAAATTCCACTTCATTTTGCCTTAAAATACATTAGTTATTGAAACTCATGACGATAGCACCCAAAAGTGAAAATTATCACTTATGTTTCCCTCGA
This sequence comes from Saccostrea glomerata, assembly GCA_003671525.1. Classification (NCBI taxonomy): domain Eukaryota; kingdom Metazoa; phylum Mollusca; class Bivalvia; order Ostreida; family Ostreidae; genus Saccostrea; species Saccostrea glomerata. The sequence goes on along the minus strand of PRKT01000065.1, from coordinate 178,019 downwards.
GCATCTGTTATAAAGCCTTGATTCTCATTTGCATGAGGATCATGAGAGTATGAATCCTTCAACTAGGGATACATGTAACAACGCTTTCAACAAGGCAATCATTAGTTGAAATAAGTTACCAGCTTGGATAGTTCAAACCCTATAACCCACTTAGTCAGACAGATGCTCCATGAGAAAAAGATGATATTTACAAAGACCAGTCGTGTGGGTACATATGCCATTTTGAGGGAAAGCTTTGACTAACCCTGGATACATGTACAATTTTCCGGGGATAAACACGCTAAAAATGAGGAAAATCACGTTCTCTTGCGCCAATGAGAGTAATACCAACGTAAAATTGACAAGCTCAAAAATCTAAAGCGCAATCGGTTTCTTTTAGTTAAAAGGTAAATGAAATGATTATGATAGCCGACTGTAAAAGCAGTTTTTTGTGATATTGTGTGCTGGCATGAAGAAGAACCCTCCCTGCCCTATGGCCCTAAGTGCCAAATATAGGACAGAATTTGTAGCTCTCTAACGGCTAGTGGTGGTATCTCAATATAAGTGAAAAATGCACAAGAGGACGTTAAAAAATATAAAATCAATCAATCAAGATTCCAAGAAATTCATGTAGTATATATATGTTGAAAAACGATTTGTATAATTTCAAATGCATCATATAGTACACAGAATGTGTTGACAAAATTAACATCATGAATTTGCACGTTCTGTTTTTTTTTTAACACTTTCCGAACGTGACGTCATACATTTTACTGTTGAGTCATTCTAAACACTGATTTTTAGTGCATAGTATCAAAGATTCTCTTTGGCCAGTTTTCATATTTTCAGTCATGCAATAAAAAAAAAGTTGCATATTATTTTACCCTGCGCAGCCTTTTCCTTTCAGTTTCCTTGTCAGAAGATTTATGAAAATATATGATTTATATTGAAAAATAATTCATGTATGATGATTTATGAGAGATTTATTGTGATATTTATTCACAGAAAGGGGAAAGAGTGTTGCAATAATTATTACAACGAAAACGAAAAGTGCAAAGGTAATTAATGAAGATACGAGCATAAAAGACCTTCACGAAATGTCTATAAAGAACAGACATTATTTACTGTTAATAACACTTTTTCTTTGCAAAAAACGAAAACTGCTATATTCTGTTGCTTTAAGCTTGTCCTAGTGGATGGTTTGGCAAGAATTGCACAGAGAAGTGTCCGAATAATAAATATGGACAGCTTTGCCTTGAAATATGTGACTGCACATCTGATGAAAGGTGTAATCCTAAATATGGGTGTACGTTTGATTATTTTTTGAATATATTTATTCATCATGATTATTTTTAGCTGATAATTTATATCATTATTCAAATCATATTTATATATTTGACTCAGGTGTGTCGAAAGAAGGTGTGTGTTTTGAGGATGATGGGTAAAGTTTTACGTTTTTTCAAAGTAAATTTTTAAAAGTAACAAATGGTTTAATCAAAGATCCCATATATTATCATTTTGAAATATTACTGTAAACTTTCTTTTTTTAAGGAAATAACATAGCTTTCCTAGATTGCTTCAATATACACTTATTTTACACTCGTACCAATCGCAGCAGATATGTTTCCGTGAAAAAAGTAAATTCATCCCACGTATTAAAGAGACCTTCATTAATATGAACACTCTTTCATAAATAAGAAGTGTATTTAAAAAAAATCACTGATTCGTGCTGTAAAATATATATATAATTACGTATATTATATTTGTTGTGCTCACAATATTTTTAGGGAATGCTTAAGTTAATTGAAATTTGAACCTTTTACACAATTGTCACAATTGAATATAATGATAATATGTTCAATTTAGGCTTTTTTCACTCGTATACAGAGGTGAAAAGCTTCAATTTTGACCTACATGTATTATCAACAGTTAGGGAAATTGACCAGTTATATTTTTTGTGGAACAACAATAAGTACGATACGATACGAGTTTTTAAGGTCTCGTCCGAAGCGACGAATGAGAATCGAACCTCTCGATCAAGATTGGAGCACCCTACTTCTCGGCTTCCTTGATCTGTCCTTTATACCTTTTATGAAAAAAATTGTTGCTATCTAAAAACATGATACAAATACCCCAAAACACTTCCTTGAAATTAATGAATATGTCGCTTGTAAGAGATGTAAAGGTTCCAAACACGGTTGAGAAGCCGATTGATTTCATTTTTAAAATGTCTAATTTAATTCATTAAGTAACTGCGTGTTCCTTGTCATGATCCGGGAAAGAACGGAAAATCCGTCATCAGTTCAGTATTTAACTTATGGACTAACAATTGCATGGTATGAAAAACGTCAGTCGGCATTTGACTCAATGATAAATTGTTTTTGCTGACAAGGTAATTGTATCGAGCACAGAACTTAAGACAGGATGACTTTTAATAATACTGCTGATATTCTTGTTTCATCAACTTGTTTGTCAATACTTTAACTTGTTTTAGAAATATGCTCTTGCGTATCGAATCAACTGCGCGTGCAAGTGATGAAGATATATTGCTGCATAATCAAGGGAAGTTGACAATAGAAAAGTTAAAGTCATCCTGTTTATCATAGAGCATTTTGATATATTACCATTAACGCCCTTTTTGAAGTAAAATATCCAAATATGAAACATATGAGTCAGAATCTATTGTATCTTTTATCTCAAACTCACCAGGATAAATCGTATCGACATAACAAGGGAAATTACCATTGTTAATTAATTGATTGATATATTGTATATTGTTAAACGTCCCTCTCGAGAATTTTCCCTCATATGGAGACGTCACCGTATGCCAGTTAAGTGCTTCTAATTTTGACCTTTGCTCGGCACTCAGGGCCATTGAGCGGTGATGGATCTTTATCGTGTCAATGCCTGTCGCTGACACGTGGTATCGGTTTTTGAGGCTCATCCGAAGGACCCGCAACTTCTACCCATTTTTTATCGACTTAGGTCTGTCGCACCCGAGATTCGAACTCACGACCTCCCGATCACGAAGCGCGCGATCTACCGACCGAGATACCCTGAACGGTATTGTTAATTTAAACAATATTTTATTCACAGATGTTGTCGTGAATAGGATTGGGCAGCAGGCGCAGCCTATTTTAGCCCTCTCCCTAATTGACAATTGTTAATTGACAATATGTCGTCGATATATCTAAATGTCTAGGTTGAAGGCCACAACAAATTTTCTTTTCACGCATAAAATTTTGCACAAATTCTGTTTTATATGAATACAAAAATAGGTCTGGTTATAACAGGGCTCATTTTGGTTCCCATGGGAATTCCAATAGATTGTTGGAAGACTTCGCTTCCAAAATAAAAACAACACAGATATTGTCAATCGGAAACTCAAGCATCTTTTTGAATTTCAACTTTAGATTAATTGTGTGTACAATCGGATTGTTTTGACATAATAGTTTTGCAAATGACCAATGACAAGGTACGTAAATTTATGAGTTTCATTTTTATTGAAAATGCAGCTGTCAATGATATCAAAAAGACTTTAACGTTAATTAATCGTGGGGAATAGTTGTGTATAATGTTGAAAAGTTGTAAGTTCTCAGCTGTTGATTTTGGAAAAAAAAAATTGTGATTTCGAATTTTTCAAAAGTTCCTTAGAATTTTTAATTATCAACATCTGATGTACACCACTTCCTTAATATATTGTTGCACAAAAACTGAATTAGCAGAAGATTTAATATTGTCTCATATTTTCTTCTGTAGGTAGGATGATTTATCCTAGATATGTAATAATCAACTGATGTACTTTGGTTTTAGTTTATTGCACCACGAAATATTTGATTTCTCTTCCTATATCTGATTTATTTTTTTTCAGAAAGTTCAGATGCTGTGTAAATTATTATGAACGTGTCAAAAATAAATGCTCAGGTGTGGTATACATATTTTTTATTCAAGTAATTATAACAATTTTGGGGAAAAATTAAAGAATTAGAAGTATGATGAAGGCTTGTAACTCCACGAGAAAAGGTGATATATTGGAAGTCTAAGGTAAAAAAAAATATTCATGAGAGAGAAATATTTAAAGAGGATACCTTTTCATTGAATTACGATGTAATTGTTTGCACTAATAAAGTCTTTAATTTTCAGTTTGTGTCCCTGGAACATATGGGGAAAATTGTGAGAAAATTTGTCCAAATGGAACATTTGGTTATCTTTGCCGCGAGAAATGCAACTGCAGTGAAGGGGTCACCTGTGACAAACGACTTGGCTGTGCTGAGCACAGTAGGTCTGATTAACATGTGAAATATTCTTAAAGATAAAATCATTACCAACTGGAAATTAAAGTATTAATAACGTAATTGTAAATCTTAGAAGACGATCTTTCAATTAAGAAATATCTAACCAACCAGCAGGAATAAGATTCTTTTTATTAAGAATTGAATTAGGAAGGACGAACGCTCAAACCGATACATTCCATCTTTACATCATTATTTTGTTGTGTAATATTTATCTTCTAGAAGATAAATCAATTTTACACTGTTTATCTTTTCATTTCAACATACTATTGAAAAAGATGAAGAAAATGTTATTTTAATTAATTAAGATCAAATTTTCATTTTCCCCTCTCATTACAGGTGCTTCAAATAAAGGAAAACTGTTAATCATTGTTGTTTCAACATGCCTTGTAGTCATACCTGGCGCAATTTTAATAATGCTTCTAAAGATAAGGTATATTTTATTCAAATCTATGTTCTTTTATAAGAACATTTATTGAAATATTACGCTTTTAATTTAAAATTGTACATTTTTTTCAAAGGGGCGTAAATTTGTGCAAGAAATGCGGTGGTAAGTTTCCTGACAAATTCATTACTAAAATCCTTTAAATAACAAGTTAAAACATGAAGTACAGATTCTGAAATAATATGTTTTTTCTGTGCACAGATTTCTCACCGTCAAATGATAAATCCGATAAGATATTACCTGTTTCTAACATTCTCTACAAAGAAAAAAAGACAAATCAGCCTACACCAGTACCTGTACCGAAACTTAGTTCAAGAAACAACACGGAGCAAACCTCTTTTAATGAGGACAGTAGTAATGAAGAATTCGAGCAAGGTGTTTACAATACCCTTACACTTCGAGTCACTGGTTATGATGAGCCTGAATTGTGGACAAGACATCCGGTAAATGATCGTCATTCTGATGTGTCTTTTACGGTCTCTAGAACCAAGTTTGTAAGTGACTCTTTTAATAGTGGTGAACTGACCTATGACGACGGGAGTTATCGAGAGTTATCTTCAATCTATCTCCAGAATAATGAAGACATAGATAAAACATTACAGGATTTTCAGTACATGTATGTGGAACCAGAGAACAAAGGAAAGATCAGTATCTCTAGTTACCCCGATGATGTCTACAATTACGATGACCCAGTACAAGTCCACAAAGAAATGGATGGAGAACTTAATTCAAATGATATGCTCATGAAAGAGTTGTCTAGTCAGCTTAAGAATTTAACAAGAAATTCATTCATTCTTTCATTAACTGGATTGTTAGAAATATATTCTAAATATAAAGCTTTAGCAAAGAATACGTGTTTAATAAAATTTGCTTTGATTTCCCGAAACATCACTAATTGGCTTGATTGTGAAAGGATCGCAATATTTTTTATGGTTACGAGAGGAAACATATCAAAATATATATTTTGACATGCTAGTAATATTTCCTTATACATATAGAACAGAGTAATTTAAAATAAAATATATTTTTACAACTTTTATTATATTTAGAGGAACATTTATTTTTCCCATATTGACTTTTTTTTGTGTGTGGATGTCACGTATTGGATATTTTTTTTGATATCTCATAGTTATGGCATATTTGTTTGGATGAGTGAAGTAAAATGAAGGAAGTGGTTTCCTACATAAAACAGTGTAAACATTCATAGCGATGTACACAACTTTGGGGTATAAAGACTTTCTCGTAAATTGTGCTTGGATAACATTGGGTAACATTTTTATCCAACTCCTTTTTTTATCCCATGGCTAGATGGGATATCCAATTTTTATAAAGAAAAGCATTTTTAAGGGGACTATTTAATGTAGGAAATTTAGAAAAAAATGAACTATTCAATCATAAAGGCAAACTATGAAATTTTGATCATTTATAGTAAGTATATTGTATATTGTTCATTAACCAATACGGATTAATACAAACTTAATATCATTGGTTTCCATTATCAAAAAGCGAATTCAATTAAACGTTTTATATCAAAGAAACAAATTAAAATCTATCTAAAAATATTAATGCATAGAGATTTACGTAAATCTAATTTGTTGAGGTATTTACTTTAATGAGGAAGTTGTTTTTGTTTTATATTTTTAAATTTTACACTGGAAAAACTACTTCTATGAAGTACCTACAGGAACTTTTACAAAGTGGTATTTTACAGTATAACCTTGATCCTCTATGTTCAAATACAATTTAAATTAAACTGCATTTATAATATACTATTTTAAATCAGAAATAGTACAAAATTTATATTCCTTTAATTGATGAGAGGAATATTGCGATTTTCTTTCCAACCGTATTCAATTGTACTTGAAATGTTAATTAGGGAATTCACGTTTTCATCTGCACATAACTAACTAATTGTAGATATGTTACAAACAACATACTCTACAATTATTTATTGACCAGGTCATGCTAGATTGATTGATTGTATACTGTTCAACGTCTCTCTCCAGAATATTTCATTGATATGGAAACGTCACCATTACCGGTGAAGGGCTGCAAATTTAGGCCTATGCTCGGCACTTACGGCCTTTGAGCAGGGAGGGATCATTATCGTACCACACCTGCTGTGACAGGGACATCGGTTTATACGGTCTCATCCGAAGGACCGCCCCATTTAGTCGCCTTTTACGACGAGCAAGGGGGTACTGAGGACGTATTCTAACCCGGATTCCCACGGGATAGGTCATGCTAATGTTAAAGCTGTAATTATTTTTAAGGATGTCTGCATTTTAAAGATATATAGGAATGTATTTCTGTGTATTTGTAATGAATTCGATTAACATTGTATGTACATTTTTATAGTCTGCTGAATGAGTAAAAAAGAACTTTGGAAATTTGGAAAATAGAATGGATTTCAATGACCCAAAGCTTGTGCATTAATTTAAACAAGCTCTTGAAAAGTTTTTCTGATATTGATGTGTGAAATGTTCGCTCTATAATTGTTGTTACTTTTGAGTGTTCTTACACGAACTTTTGATCATGAAAAATAAAAGTATGTTCAATAGAATGCTTAGTGGAATATATGATTTGAGATCTGCAGATTAAGTACAAAATTCAACGATGGGTGTTGAGTTTAGGAGGAATACCGCGACAAATCATATCAAAGGTCAATTAATATAATTCCTATAAGTAATGCAATCGATGGTTTATAGAATATACTCTAGCTTGTTTCATGTTCATTTGGTACCTATTTTTTTTAACTAAACATTTCAGCAGTTTTACATTTTTCATTTTAAAAAACGATTCCCAGAATTCTACTATCTCATTTTCCAAATTATATTGCATTTAATAGAAATATTGAAATGAAAATGTGCTTATTTGTTAAGGAATATTTCATTAAAAATGAGTACATGTGATAATATGGAAGGTTTCGATCAGAAACAAAGAATCATGTCAAATTGACAGCAAAAAGATTCTCTTAAACAGCTGGGGATATTCAATTTCTGGCTTTTGTCACCTCATGTATGTAAAATATTAAGAAAAAGAACGTCAACATTAATGATGTGGTGCTTACGGCCATAGCTAATTGGCAGCTGGAGCCCCATTCCTTATTTCATTTTTGTCTGAGTCGACACGTACACTTTGTCCTATTATGAATTTTAATATGCACCACTTCTGATGTTTTGGAGGTCCGTGTTTGCTCTATTCTACATGTATTTTGTATTGTTTTGGGAACTTTTGATCTGAAATACTGTTCGTTATCTCCATAGATTTCATTGCAAAATATATCTTTTTTCATGCATAACTCGAAATTCATGGGTTTAAGCCTCCACAGCGTTTGACCGATAAAAATAGGTTACAAATTTTAACTCGTCAAGAGCTCTTATCTTTGAAGTGTTACATGTGCATGAGGCCGTATAAAAAAAAAGCCTTTACGATATGCAAGATCAAGATTTTTCATTGTTTACTGCCCCTGAGTGCCTGAAAAAGTCTAAATTTGAGTTTAAATTTGAAGTATTTCCCTGTTAATGTTGAGTTAAAATTACATTAAATAATTCTTGAATGAGATGTTCGTGTATTTTTTGTATTTCCTAGAGTTTCAATTATAAATTGAAGACAAGATTAATTTCCGAAATATAATTCTTTCAAATGATATATTTTTTACAAAATGCTTTGGGATAAACATCAAGTGCTTCCTTATAAGTCAAAATGTATTCTAAATAGATTTACAGGATGTAATTCTAATGTTGAAATAAAATAATCAACATTTCCGATTCTGAAGTTTCAGAAAAATATGTGGATACGTGTCAATGTCCATCTCTATCTATTGTGGAATTTCACAGCAAAGGTCGTTATAACAACGATTGGAGATTGCACGGTGCCAGGGTTAGTACACGTAATTGAAATTGTTTCATAAATATATATCTTTATTGACTAGGTTTTAATGAGGACAGATCTAGAAAAATTTAGCTTGAAGTCGATTCGTGAAACAAGGGTTTTAATATATATTTAATATTATTAAAGAACGAACAAGTAAAATTAACAAAAGAAAGATGCCGCACCGGAAGTCTCCTATCTTTTCTTTTTTGTAAAAAACAACATTTTCTAAGGACCCAAAATCTCTCAACATGTTAGATATTAAACTTCAAAATGCAATTAGGCTGTCCTATTTTTGCCTCAGATACATCGTATTTACATTTCCTTATGCTGCAAATTTCATCTCAGCTCTATTTTTGCCGAGTAATGATCAAATATACTCAGCACCTTTGTTGAGATGAAGTATGTTATTTATTTAAATGACGAAAATAAGAAAAATATATACATAAAATGATAGGTGATCAGATCAAAAGGTAATCGCACAATATATACATGTATCAACTCGAATACTGATAAATAATATTTGCAAAAAATGAAAAAATAACCCACAGTAAGTATACAGCAGTAAGATGGCGAAATCAAATAAATATGCCACCAAATATGATTGCCGAAACTAGTTTTAAAATCGCATTGTGTCAAGTTTAACATAGAGTAATATTTACATGCCGCCAAATACAATGTGTCATTTCACATCTATATCATTTTGATTGATTTGAATATATACATGTGTCATATATAAGCACAAACAGGGTACAAGATCATGCACAATATCATTTATCAAAATTTTTTCTTTTAAAAATCAAAATATGAAACAGATTACCAGACTCTCTGATAATTTTAATAATTCAAGCTTGTTGGACTATATCGGGACTTAATTTTTTTCCTGATAATACGTTGACGCTTTATTCAAATGTCACGTCAACAACAAACTTCTTTTTCATTTACAAGTTATTTTATTTGGCTACAAATGAGTAATAAGAAAAACGAATAATAAAGATTGATTGATTGTTTATTGTTTAACGTCCCTCTCGAGAATTTTTCACTCATATGGAGACGTCACCGTATGCCGGTGAAGGGCTTCAAATTTTGACCTATACTCGGCACTCAGGGCCATTGAGCAGTGAGGGATCTTTATCGTGCCAACACCTGCTGCTGACACGGGGCCTCGGTTTTTAAGGTCTCATCCGAAAGACCCGCAACTTTCACTTCAAAGTGCCGAGCGCATGGCGAAGGAACAGTTGCTACCCATTTTTTTATCGACTTAGGTCAGTCGCGGCCGAGATGCGAACTCACGACCTCCCGTTCACGAAGCGAGCGCTCTACCGACTGAGCTACCGTGAACGGTGGAATAATAAAGAAGGGCTTTTCTTAAGGTCAAGATCTAGTAAATGAAGGGTGCCTACAGATTTATCAAACTTGAGAAATAAATTCCTTTATTGATGCTTTACAACTTTAGCTTGGTCAAATAAGGTATTTCGGGGCATAATTTGTAGGTAAACAAGATGAAAAACTGTATTTTAATCTGTCATTTTCAATGAAAAATCAAGAAAACCAGTCATGAATATGGGAGTTTTTTTCGTATTCGGCAAAGGAAATGTATCCAGATTGCCTACAGTCTCTCAGAAAACGGTAATAAGTATTTTCATGGCCTCTTCTTTAAATCAATATCAAATTTAATATAGGTATCCGGTTTACTTTTCATATGATTTCAAATTGAATGATATGAAAATACCCTATTTTCTACATAATTCTGCTAAAGCCATAAAGTACGGGAAAAAGAAAGTTGAAATTGATTATGACGTCATAATGGATCTAGCACCAAACAATTAGTCTCAAGTTATTTACTAGATCTTGACCTTAATATCAACATCAAAGAACTTGGTTGCCTGCGTGGCGCAGTGCTTATAGCATTTGCTCTCGAGTCGCGAAATTAGGAGTTTATCCTTAAGTCGCAGGTTTGAATTCCACTGTGGGACGTGGAGACCGGTCCCTAGAATGAGACCGTATAGACCGAGGTTCCGTTTCTCAGTGTGCTGGCACAAAAAAGATCCCTCACTGCTCAATGTCCCTGAATATCATGACAAAATTTGCAGCTCTCCATCGGCAAGTGGTGGCGTCTCCATATGATTGAAAATTTCTCGAGAGGGATGTTAAACAATACAAAATCAGCCAAATAACTTGTGTGCACAATTATAGTGTTTAGAAAAATAATAATACAAAATGACCTCTGACAAAACAAGCAAAACATTAAATTTTGTTCCATAAAGCTGCTGTCCATGAAGTTCCTAAAATTGCACTTTTATTCTACTTACATAAAAGTAAATCTGTATCGAAATAGTTAAAGAAAAGTACATACATGTACAGTATATGTTATTATTTAGATAAGATATTAGAACCCATGCATATCATAAACCTTTCTTTTCATTTTTAATCAGAGGTCCGAGACAATGCTGCAAGAATTATCGTCTGAAAGGCAAAGAGTGTATAGGTAAATTGTTAATTTTGATATGATTGATGCTGAAAAAAATCAAATATCAAAACAGAGTATTGATGACGTTTCTTTCTTTCGTTTTATGACAGAACCGTTTAAAGAAAGTATTGCTAAGGACAATTAGTTTTAAATAAATTACTTGAACAGTGCTTTGAAATTTTCTCAAATTGATCTGAGCATATTTGTAAATTTCTTTTAAAATCATTTTAAAACATTATGTATATTTCGGATGCACAAATTTAATTAATTTTTTAAGCTTTTAATGATGAAGCAATCAATCATCTTGCGTAGCAACAGTCAAATGAATATGCTTGACGACGGGCTATATTACAAAAACGTAACTGCGCAGAATTTATGCGCACAATGTTCACTCTTCTATGTACGAGGGTTGATCCAAAAGTAATGTCAAAGGTTCCATATCTTTAATATTTGGGGTCATATTATCAAATATAATGTCCCAAAAGATGCATAAAAATGAATCTAATCAAAATTAAAAGCTTCATTCAATGATTTTTAATTGAATTAATTTATAGACATTTAAAACATTAAAGATAAGGGGTGTCGCCGCGTCACAACTAAACGTCACGTTAAAGTGTGAATTGTTAGAATGTATTGTTAGATGAAAAAAAGACAAACACATTAAAAAGCATCTTTAAATCGTCTAAACGTCCAATAAAATCAACAAAATTTTACGACATTTTTCGTTTCTAGTTGAAGAAAATGACTTCTTTGCTTTTTGATGATAAACATTGTTGTTTTAATCTGATGTATTGAACAAAGGAAATGTCGAAATGGAAGAAAACCACTGAAACGAGCTGTAATTCGTTTTTTTCCTTCAAAATGGGGAAATCGCCAGTAGAGACAGTTACGATGATTAATCAAACACACAGAGGAAAAATTGTAAGACGAGACTTGTTTATAGATGGTTTCAGTGATTTTTGTTGCTGCATAAGTAAGGGAAAGTGACGATATAAATTTAAAGTTAAAGTCGTCACGTTTATCATATAACTTGGTTGTTAGGCTACCATTAACGTCCTTTTCAAGTAAAATATCCAAGTATGAACAGATGTTTCAGACTCTGTGGTATCTTCAGGCAAAAACAAACAACATTGTTGAAGTGAAAACATGTCATTTATTGAAGTAATTGACGTAAAACTAGTAAAACTTATTTACAATACAAGAAAGGGGGTCAAGAAAGGGGACTTGAATATAAATAATTACATATCTTAATCACAATATTACACAATCTGACCCCCAGCACCATAATGTCATTGTAAATGATATACATAGAAAAAAGGGGGATCAACCAGCAGACTAATTAAGAATTTAAAACATGGAAAAACATTGCCATGTATAGTATACTTATATCTTCAGTTGACCCTATACTTAACATAAAAAAATTCTAAACATATATTTGAAAATGTGCTACATTGCTGCCTGCTTTCAAAAAAGGTAGGTAAAAGAATTAAAACACAGCCACAATCTTTGCAAATTGGATCCACCTACCCATGTGTATGTGTTGGCGAATCTCAAATATTTTTTAATGACATGAAGGGGAAGCGTTTAAGAGTATGATGACGCGTATCCGTCATAGGACGTTATTTAGGTGCGGCCTACCATAATTGCACTTTGTATATAATTCTATATTTTTAAAAGTATAAATCATTATAATTTGAATTTTTCAGGACTGATTTGTTATAAATATAGCTTCGATCATGTATAATATTGTTGCTTTACGTCGACTAGTAGAATTTCTATCGAAGTTGTGAATTACTTTTGGATCAACCGTCGTATTTGTAAATAACATTCAGAATAATATAGAGAAGTGAATATTACATTGAAAATTTTCACCCCACGAAAACCAATATATCTGCTGCACCTCGGTTGACAATGGTTTTCTTTGGGTGATTTATCAATGATTCACATGCGACATTTATATATTGATATTTTTCTTAAGTTCAATTCGTGCCAATTGCACATGAATCACTTTGTTTAAAAGCAATAATGACACCTGTACATGTTATTTCAGAATGCTGGGCTGGTACCTTTGGTGATGGTTGTACAGAGACCTGCCCTCCAAATAAGTATGGGATATTTTGCGTAGAGGATTGTAACTGCACAGCCTTTGAAATATGCAATGGAGCAAAAGGATGTATAAAGGCTGGCAGAAGGACTTCTAAACCGTTTGGAATTGATGTTTCTTACACATCATTCAGTAAGAGTCATGCTAAAAATGTTCACATTCGTCCGAATCTATTCGTCTGAATAGATTTTTATTGGTTTTGATTCATTATTTGTTTAAAAAAAACTGCTGCAGAGAAAATCAAAAGGCTATGTGTAGACTAATTTCCGATTGTCTCTTCATTTCTAAAGAGATTATAGAGTCTGAGACCGAGGTTTCGAAGTCCATTGCATTACTTGTGCATTAATGTTAACACAGGTGAAGTAAATATACATTAAGAAATCGATTTTAAATTGAGACCGTTGTTTTACATTCAATATGACAACGAGATCAATTCAATAGGTTATCATCGATCACTGGATCATCTATCCTTACCTTTTTATCATATTGAAGCCGAAGTCGTTTTTATTGGATTCACAACTTTTATTGTAAAACAGAAGACAGCCTGTAAAATTACAAGAAAATTCTAATTATATGTATTAAACTATTAAACAAAGCAACTTTAAAACATATCTTACATTGATGTCACATTATATGCACCAAGATACATATTAATAATTTAATCAGTAATTAAAATATTGCTAGGACAGGTCAGGGTCATGTGCCCACCTTAAGTAACTATGGTAATAAGGTAACAGCAAAATGCTGCAAGTACATATCAACACTGAAGATGATCATTATATCATTCACTGAATAGTGTTGTAATAAATACACAAAGTTACCTACACACAAATAGTGAACATTATAATGCATTCTAAATAGGACACAACCCTACTGGTGTCTATAGTTCCCTATCATAAACATATTATGTGTTTATATAACAACCCGACAAGGATACTTATAATCACCATTTCACAACCTTCCTAACTTAGCAGCATAATCTCTAACTATATTTGAGTATTTAATAAAGAAATATTACCATCTTGCCGAACATCAAGCAAGTAATCATTATAACTATGGATTTCGCCTTTGCGAAATGTGAATCTGCATGTAAACAATGGTAACAGGAAACACTATTCGCTACATAATTACAGAACCTAAACCGAGACTCAAGTATGAACGGAAACACAGTTTCCGGAATACCTAATCAGGTTTATAACAGACAAGATAAATTCAATAATGTGATCAAAACTCATTTCACAGTATTATATAATCAATAAAACAACTCGATAATTGTATCAGTACAACTAAATAAAAGTATTTCTACCGATAAACATCAAGCGACTGAATAGAGAAGCAACCGAAATGCCGGGAATACACAATTGTGATCAGTGCATACATAACATCATTCAGGAGGATTACAGATATTTCTAACCACTTCCCTTAGATAAAATAATATGAAAACACACGTTTAAACATAAATACACACCTGTGGAGTCGCCCAAGTGGCTCAAAGTAGATTATCAATCACTGAAGGTAATGCACATGGCATGCCGCATCTATCGGTTACAGTTCTCGATTGGTGTTACGTCATCAAGTTCAATGATAAAACAATAAAAAGTCATGGTTCGGATACAAAAATCCGGATAGTATTGTGTAAGAATGAGATCTACAATTATGCACTTGGCTACAATATATTTGAAAACTTGATTGGGTTTCAATATTTAATACTTTTATTAAATCAAATCTTTAAAATATATTTATTATAAGTTTTGATTAATTGAAAAAGATGTTAATTGTAATCGCACAACCAAGCTCTAAGAAACCCTGATGACTTTAACTTTTCTTTTGTCAACTTACCGTACTTATGCAGCAATATACCTTCATCACTTGCACACGAGGTTTATCTCATTCACACAATTGATTCAATACGCAAAAGCATGCTCTACGATGAACAATTTTTAAAACGAGGTAAATTATTGACATACACGTTGATAAAACAAGGATTTCAGTTATTTCAGCAAATTGCCGACGGATTTTCCCATTATTTTGCGATCATGACTAGGAGCACACGGCGGGTGTGACCGGTTGATAGGAGATGCTCACTCCTCTTTGGCACCTGATTTGATGTTTTGGAGGTCTGTGTTTGCTGGATCTGCTCCTATATGTATTTGCTCCTATTTTGTATCAATTTGTTTTAGGGACTATTGATCTTCAATACTATTCTTATTGAGAGAGAAATACCTCCAGTTGCACTTGCATGACTTTTGATCTCGAATACTGTTCGTAATCACTCTATGTTTCATACAAAATATGAAAATAATGCACGCAATGTCAATTTGTAACAGGCTGGAATAATTTCTTAAGGTACGTAATCAAAAATACTCATAAAAGTATCTCTGAATCCACAAAGTTAAGTAATTTTATCAACAATTTTCCTTTCAAGTTAAAGATCAAAGTTAATCATATTATTATAATCTTCCATATTTTGCAGGAAAAGCGAATTGGAATATCAGCTATTCATTTTCTAATTGCAAATTGATCAACAAATATATTTTAGCCTAAAAAGGTATCCAGGCATTCAGAGAAATTGTCATTATTTTCATACTTATTTGGTATTTTTTTGTCTTCTATTTCCGTCATGTATTCTATAATACATAGAGAAAATGGCATTTGCTATCATTGATAGACACCACAAATCATTTCTCATTTCATATCATGCTAATAAGCATTGGTATCTAAGGCTTGATTCAAGAAAATCTTATTTCTCTAAAACTTTATTAATTTTTTTCCCTTTTATAGGGTACAAATGTCAACTTTTAGAAGACCTTTTTGAGACTTCGAAAGACCTTGAAACTTATAAACATGAATTAAATGAAAATTGTTGCATGAAAAAATTTCATTTTCAAGCTTAATTTTGATGCATTTCAAATTAAATGTTGATATTTGGAGTTATCCTTCCTGGCTGAGGATCGGATATCCTTAATATACCCTTTCTTATCGTATATAACTCAAACAATACTTTTTTCTTAATTTTTTTTATTGAGCCTGTAAACATTATACTAGTTCCCAGATCTAATACACTGTACATATTCTTTCTAGCTTATCCGTATTTTTTATGATTCTAAACCAGTAAATACCTAATATAAGCCATAAAAATTCTAGAATCTTTGACGATCCTAGTCCTCATAGTAATCTAAATATCACATGTGTCAAATCATAATTTTTGCCTAACTTTGGAGTGACCTTCAGACCACACCCTTTGCCCTAGTAATGCCTGGAACATTTTTTTCTAAACTTTTCCAAAACTTCCCCCTTAAGGGTCACATCCTTAGTCAGTGAAAATGATAGCCATTGGGCTAAGAACACTATATAACAAAATAAACAAAACTTGTTTAGTGGTTCTTGAAATATGGCCCATATTCTAAAAAAGATTTGCACACCGCTCACTGAAAAAAGAAATGTAAAAAGCACAAAAAAGTAAATAAAGTGTATACTGTGTTTTTTATTTTTTTCTTGCATTTTTAAGACCTTCATTTGATTATAGTATTGATGACATTAATCATTCTAAATTCAAATTAATGTAACGAAAAGTTCATACACAATTGAAATTCAAAAGTTTGATTGCAAAGTAGTGACTGAAATAAATTCAGTTATAAAAATAAATTCAGTTATACCTATTATGCCTTATTACCCTTAGATGTTTTTATGCAAGTATCATACACAACCTGTTAAAGCAAAATTCAGGCAAACTTACGGAATTCTCACGTGAAGTTAAAATTCATTCACTTAAACTTTCACGATTGAACATTTTTCTTTTAAATAAGAACCTGCTTGGAATATTTAATCCATTACAATCCACCTATATAAACCTGTGTAATTAGTTGTGAATAGAATATTGGATCAAACTGATAAAAGATTGATTCACATGGAATTCTCACTGACATGAAGTCTTTTAAGTCTTCGATGTGGAAGCAACGTTGCATTTTTTTACAGTCATTACTCTGATGTTTGTTGATGTTTTTTGTGAGGTCAAGACAGATACGTTGTGAACTTTCCGAGACCTTCGGCAACTCAGTGCTTCTTTGTATGCACTTAAAACTCTTTTATTCATAAAACCGTAAATAAAAGTATTAACACAGCTGTTTGCAAATGCCAAATAGATAGATATTGCATGAAGCTCAGGAACAATTTCAGAGTGTTTTTTAAAGAACGTGGCCTGTATCCCAAAAAGGCTATATAATAGAAGGTACAGTACGAAAACGACAAATGTTGATTTTGTCGACCTAACATCATTTTTAAATCTTTGTTGTCCTAATCCATTGTTCCAGGATACAAGGTTGCGTTTGTGTCTTCGAAGATAAGTAAAGATCTTATAGTAACATGTCATGGTTATGCTCATTGGAACAAAGAGACATATCAACATGTAACAGATAGAGTAGCCTTGATTGACATACCGATTAAAGATGCACATTTGCAAAGTAGGATCAAATATGAGGGAATGCTCCATGCATAATAAAGGCAATGCAAACAAAATTCCTACGATCCAAACGGATGCAATCATCATGGAAACGGTAGATTTTGTGTATATTATTGAACATAAGTTAAAGTGACAAATTTTGACAAATCGGTGGACAGCTATCGTGGTCACTGATATCACTGATGTGCTAAAAACTATGTGAGCAAACATGCCATTAAAATGACAGAACAGATCTGGAATTCTGGCGTCCTTATTTAAGAGAAATAGCAGGTTAAAAGGCAGTAGATATGTTGTTATAAGAAAATCAGCCACGGCCAAATTTCCGACAAAGGCATTGTGAATTTTGCGGAGGCGTTTGATTCTCAAAAAAGTCCAAAGAAACAATGCATTGGAAGGTATTCCACTGATCAAAAGTAGTATAACAAATGTTATAAAAACAAGGGTTGCTGTAGAGGATATTTCGCCACCCAAATCAGCCTCCATTGTTACAATTCACGTCCAAGAAATTCTGAAGTCTTGGCATTGCACGTAAAGCGTTTTATATAAGATCAATGAATCTATGACATCTACAAAAATGTGCATAGCAACCAGAACATCATCATATATGTATATTTTTTTCTGTTAACGGGTATTTTTATGTATTGTGAGAGTATGGATTTGCTATTAATAATGTAGCTTGGTGAATATTACAACAAGAACCTACGCCCAAGGGCGTTGTCATTCTTCAACATGTATATACAGTTTTGAAACAAAAGAAATGCATTACAGGTTTTTATTTTATTATCTTGTTTAAATTTATAGGAAAGTTAAAACTATCCAACATTTGAAATTAAGATATATGTGTTAGTTATGTAAAACTTTTAACTAAAAAACTTAAGGATGAATAAATTTAAGGTAGAAAAAACCTCAACTTTTTGTTACAATTTTTTAGCAATATATAGAAATAAGAACATGTTATACATCCAAAGTAATAATATTGAGAGAGAGAGAGAGAGAGAGAGAGAGAGGTTACCATACATATACATTGTATTTATTCAGTTTTTGAAGTGATGTGTGATATATGATAAGAATATTACCTATCAAAATTCAAAACTTATTTTTTTCAAATTTGATTTCACAGTCGTTCTTAATGAAAAACAATTTGTCATGTATTGGCAGGAATTGCATGGTGTACAGCAGACGTTTTAATTTGAGCTCATTAATAAAACAAAAAGAACTACATGTTTAAAAATGTAATCATAATTTCATAAAACTGTTTTTAAGCGTTTTTTGCTTAAGTGTGTTTTTGACGTTATGATAAACTGAGGCTATAAGGAAAAAGGGGTTTATAAAAATGTTATTAAAGATTTTTTTGTTATGTTTTTCATATAAACCCTTTGTGCCCGTCATATTTTGTAGTGCTCTATAAAACAGGAACATTCTTACTTTTTGGCATTTTGAGATGCCACCTCTGGTAACAAAGCGGAAAAATTAAGTATTTCTTTCATACATTGTGCAATATAGTATCACTCATCATTTATTATAGTTTGAACAAAAAGTATATTGTAGTATTTGTATTATTTGCTTTAAAGTGATAAAAATTGGCCTTTTCCTATCCTATAATTAATATACCGGTATTTTGATACGGCCCCTTAAAAATACCTGGACAGTAGATGTACACTGAAATTAATGCATAATGCAAGTAATTCGCTTTTGTAGTTTTCACACAATAAAACCCCACTCACCCCCCACCCACCCCCTTAAATCTTAAAGAATATTTATTGCATAGATACACCATTTCGATTATGCTCTTTTTTATTTTGTCTGATGATTTACCAATATACCAGATTGTTTATAATCATATATTTCTGTGACCATTGGGACCACATATTAAAAGTATCGTCATGTACCCTAAATTCGTCCATATCCTAAAATCGTACCCAAACTTCTTGAGACCAGCACGTTTCGAACTACACAGCCAATTGTGCCTAACGTTAATTTAGTGTTAATCTCAATTAACATTAAATTAACGTTAGCTTCATGTAAGTTTGATGTAACTTTCGTGTTAAGTTAACGTTAGGCATATGTATCGATGACGTCATTTTTTATTTTTGTAACTAGTAAACACAATGATGCAACTGTTTCAGCAATTATTTTTTTTTAGAATTTGCAGTTTAAATTAGTAGTAAAATTAAAGAAAATAGAAATATTTAAAATATCTTATTTTTCCTTAGATACATTTTCTATTGAAAGTGTACAAGGCAGTTGCGTTCCCAAAAATTACTTCAAGATCAAATTTACCTTTATTTTATTGTTTTATACCTGTCAGTGTATTGAATTACGTGCATGGACTTTTAATTCAGAATTTGAGGGAAAAAAATCAACGCTAAAAGATCACTGATAAGGACCCTATACTATTTCCACCTAGATATTTGACGTTTCACGTGTTTGGTTAACGTACTAAGCGGCAATTATTTCAGGGTGAAAAGATAAGTCATCAAATCTTCAACAAAATCTTTTTTGTAAACTCTTTAATTTCTCATCAACTGCAGAGCTAGTTGATAATTTTTTTTCCTGTTACTTGAATATTTCACACATTGTGATTAGGTGATCAAATTCAATTCTACATATAAAATTAAAGACTAAGTTTCCTTTTTTTCAGATCGTATCGGTCAGATTTTCACTGCTCAAATATTTGATTTTCTATCGGTTAATGCCAGTAAGGTCAATGAATATTGGAAAATCTAAAATAAAACCTTGTATAATTCGCATATCAGGTAATTTGATGATCATTGACTGTTTTGTAATGACATCGTTGACAATTTTAATCTGAAAGTACGTTCGTGAATTTTTTTTTTTTTTTTAAGAAAACGGAGTCGGTAATAGAGAAAAGAATTTCTTGTTCTTAAATTGATAAAAATATATTTAACAAAAACCTTTTGCGTAAAACTTATTTACAACTTTTATTCTAATGATTTTCTAACCCTTTTTTAATCAAAAATCAAGAAAAACAAATAGACCAATCGTCTGCGGTCGTTTTATATCTGAAAGACGAAATTAGGGTATTTGTGATATTTTCAAGTGCAAAAAGTTGATTTTGTAGAAGAACTCTAAAAATCCTGCAAAGAGTGATATGAAAAAATGACTTAACAATTAATCAGCGTTTCCAATCTAAAGCTAGCACTGAAGTTTGTTTATCAATTTGCACGCGCTCGTCGTTACTATGATGTCAAATGTCGTAAGGGGACGATTTATGGGTACTCTAGGATCTATATTAATAAAATGTTTTAAATTGTTTGCATCAAGGAAATGATATTAGCATTTAACATGAAGAAGTGGCTTGAGGATAAAATTTAGGTTACGAACAATAGCCGAGCAAGAGAAAAAGAAAATCAAATCCAGTAATACAAATGTAGAGACAACAGATTCAGACTTAAGAAATAATAAATTTGAATCAGATTCCGTGGATGAGTAAGGAACTCCTGTCAACAGTTCACATCTGCCGAAAGCCTTTTGTCTTCATTTAAGCATTCACAAAAAACCCAGAAAGTAGAATAATACCTTAACAATTTTTAGGAAAGCAGAACATATCAAATCAACTGTTCGTCACAAAAGCGATTGTACGTGATAATTGTGTATTAGTACTCTAGACCAAAGCATTATTGGCAGTCTGATGGATTAATAAGTTTATTAACCTTATACTTCATAAAACGAAGTATATAATGGATGGAACCCTACAGTGTATCTACATGGTTTTTTCGATATGAAGGTTCATAAACAGCTTCAATGTTCAACATCAATATGCACATTGTACAGAAACAATAGTATAAATCGCCGTGTAAAACACGAGTTTCAATTCTTTTAAAATCTAGCGAAATAAATACTTGTCTGACTTGGTTACATGTAAAGTTATCCATACATTCTTTGAATCTAGATATTTTTTTCACATCATCTTTGCCGGTCACGGTAACCTATAGTTAGTGGTAGAGCGTTCGTGATCGGGAGGCCCGAGTTCGATTCTCGTTCACGGCGCCGCGTCAAACCTAAGACGTAAACATAGGTAATAACTGTTCTTTCGCCAAGAGCTCGGCAACTGAAGTGAAAGTCACTGGTCTTTCGGATATGATCTTTAAAAGGTAGGTCCCGTGTCACGGTAGGCGTTGGCACGATAAAGGACCCCTCACTGCTCCCCGCTCTTGAGAGCCAATTACATGTAAAGGCTAAATTTGAAGCCCTTCACCGGTATTCTGTGACATCTCTATATGAATGAAAAGTTCTCGAATGGGACGTTCAATAATACACTATCAATCAATTCATATCACCTTTAATAGTCAATATGTTATAGTTAACTGTTCATACATGTACATGTATATTAATAATTTCAAAACTTCCCTTTCTAAGGTAGAAATATTCAATTTCTTCGAGAAATTCTTCGTATGTCAGTTTTGAATAACTTTAATATCCCAAACAACCAAAATGAATCCTGATTACCATATACATGTATGCATGTATATCGGATTCCGAAATTTCATAAAATCCTTACAAACAAAGATGCATGGCAGGTTTCAGTAAATGCTCAACCAAGTCGCTTTCTTTACTCATCACTTAGATATTAACAGTGGTGAAAGAGGAACTTCAAGAGCAGTGTGCAACAGTTTTTTATTTTATTGAAACTTTTATTTGTAAAAGTCCTTGCCCTTATAAAATGAATGATAAAGAGCAACAATGTCGTTAAAAGCAAGAAAAAGACTCGTACATGTCAAACAAGTTTCTTATTTTATAAAGGCTACTTGAAAACAGATGTTACCCCCCCCCCCCCACCTTAATTCCTTTAAATTGTTCTCGGAGAAAGTAAAGCCTAGCAGTTAAGTTGTTGTTATGAGATTCCTTTAACATCTTCAACAATGCCTTTTTTTTTAATATTTTACTACATATGCCTACCTATAGTAGTAATGTAGGCGTAACTTACCATGGATCAACAATGAATCGGCCCCTAGCCTTGCCTAACACGTTTTGTACTGCCATCGTCCAAAGAGTTATTTTTCACGATCGCATGGTCCTTACTACTTTCAGTCAGAAGTTCGTTTGATTGAAAGCTCCAGCAAAAAATTGTCACATAATGTTTTCAAAGACGGAGATAGCAAAAATTCTAAATTTTAAACACGATCTACTTTCTTTCGAGGCATGTCAACATCAAAAGTGCTACGTCATCAAAGTTATACATCTTCAGTTTGAATTAGCAATCATTCATGTAGTGTTGCAGGGGAGGTGTCAAACTTTTGTTTAAACGAAAGTCGTATGAGATAAATAGAACATCTATAATTGTGTTATTTGATATTGGCTTTATCCAAGGAGTTGAAATGTTGTACATTGTATGTTCGCTCGGCAAGCCTCGCGAATATATACGCCATTTCAACTCGTTGGATTAAGGCAATATCAAAACACACAATATAGATATCCTCTATATATTTACATGTAAATTATCTTTAAAGCTCGGTGGACATAAATTTACCTGATTTAAAAAAAAATATATTTTTTTTAAAAATAGAAGAAAAGAAATGTTAATTCAAAACTCGTTACTTTTTTTCTGGTTATTATAAAATTTGTTCTAGTATATTGATTTTAAGATATCTCGCAGAATGTCATATGATCAGTTGTGATTAATTCTCACTGAAGAATATTTTTTTTTAATTGTGTAATTAACAAACTATCGCTTTACCTTTTTTGTAATATCTCGGGTGTATTTGTCATGTAATGTAACACATCACGCAGAGAAAGTGTTTAATAATAGATTAATCGTGAATGCTATTTGGGCACACACTATTTTATTTGGTTATGTCGTGTATTTAGAAGATGGTTTAAGCTTCATCGCGTAACAACAATGAAGAAGATACGGTTATAGATTTAATGATCCCTAAAAATATAATGTCATCAAAATTTTTGAAACTGGCTTAAATATTCTGAGCAAATCAAGTTTAGGAATTTAAGATATTTATTATAAAACAAAGTAGAAAAAATAGACACAGCACTTTCAATCAAATTGTGATATGAGCTTGTCATCACATAACAAAATAAGGCAAATTTTATCGACAACTGCGTGCTGTTTTGTAAGAAATATCGTGAAACTGATCACAGATACGGGTTTGAAAAGTCAAATACAGTTTAAATATTGTGAAACGCCTCCAATTGCAGCAACAACAACATCACAATAGCGTCTCATGCTCCATATAAGGTTCTGAATCTCAAGCATGGTGATCGAGTTCCACACCTGCTGCAGGGCAAAGGTTAGTTATGCTACGTTGTTGACGTTATGTCGCTGTCTTAAACGACGACCAAGAATGTCTCAAGTGTGTTCAAAGGGTGATAAATCTGGCGGTTTCGCGGGCCAATCAAAGATCTTAACATCATTCTGATGAAGGACAGCTTGCGTGTAGTGCTGGCATTGCCCATGCGAGGCCGGACTGTCGATGACGTTGAGTTAGTGGTACTGCTGTGAGAGGTTTACGAGCTCGAAGGTTTGCAAACCTAGCTAGGTTTTTTAACACTTAGTCCACATAATCTCAGTCCAGTTGCACGGCGTAATTCGTCTGCAACTTTAGAAGCAGCCATGAAACGGTTACGTCTAGACATTGTAACAAAAAACGATCTTGCCTAACCGTCGTTTTTCGTGGACGTTTTGAGCGCTAACAATTACCTACATGTCAAATAGTCCGAGATCGGTTTAAAAGTCAACATATGGTGAACGGATGCACAAGAAAGTGTTCAGCGACATTCCTTTGTGAGCAACCGGCGTTAGCATCTCTATAGTCTTTCGACATTTATTTCTGAAAAGTCCTGGACGTTTCCCAATTTGACGTTTTTGCAATTTCTAACCGGTTTTCTTTTACAAGCGTGCTCAGAAGGCTTTTCAAGTAAAAATTTCTTCAAGGACTATGTCCGTTCGAGCGAACCCTTTTGTATTGTTGAATTGTCATAACGTTTGACGACGCGCTTTCTGTGCGTCAAGTTAAAAAATGAAATTTGATTTTATGTAGAAACAAAATAAAACAACATTGAAAAATATATTCAAAATTATACCTATGGAAAAACAATAATGCTAAACTTATTTTGCTCAGTATATAAGTAAAGTATACCATATGAATGTGATAACTCAGCATTCTGCTAATATGACGACATTAATGTGATGCATTTGCTCTATTCTAAACAAAAAAACCCTTCAAAATGGGCCATTTTAAGGATATTCTCCTTTAGAAAATAGTGTCCACAACCCTCGCCTACGTTAATTTTTTGATATGTCATGCATAGTCAATAAAAAAATCACATATATCAATATTTTTTCGGGCGATGCCTGTGGACACTATTATCTGAAAGATAGTTCTATTGCAAATTGGTGTCTACTGCAACTTTTTAAAGAAAATACGGGAAAATGCACATGTTTATGACGTCACAATTAGCATTTAACAACACATGTGAGAGAAATGGTATGTATGATTTTTTCTGCATTGAATTTCAATTATTCAGAAAGCACGAGTTTTCATCTTTTAAACCAGTTTGATTTTTTTAGAAATCACAGTGGAGAATTTGTATGGAAACCATATCCCCAGCAATATACATGCTCACTGCGATACATGTAGCATAGTTTCTTCAATTATTGCAAGGTGCATAAATGTAAATATACTATTGTGCTACTGCAAACGTGCTTTGCAATATTAATGAAATTGAGTTTTATTCAACGAAAAACGCTATCATGATTACTTAAGTTTTTTGAAAAAAATCAAGAAGATGGGTTTTAATGCCATCGAGAAAAAAAGCACACCCAGTTAAAGGGGCAAAACGCGATGTTTAAAGGGATTTGTATGTTATTTGTAAATAGGAGGGTTGTTCGGAAAGCTGGAGGCCACAACGTCTGCTTCTTTGAATTTATTGTAGAATAAAACAAATGTTTGAACATACGTTCGTGGTGAATTCGTGGGGCTGGGCTGCCCTTGAGAGTCACGATCATAGGTCCCCCACGAACTATGATTCTAAAAGTAAGCTATTATAATTGAAACAATTGCTAGCAAAAAAATAAATGATCATGAAACGTTTTTATGCGTCCACTTGCAATAGGCAATAGTGTAAAGTGTACATGTACATGTATTGGGAATATGGTATGTTTGAAAAACTCATGACGCTATGTTTTTGGAGTTATAATGCTACTGAGTGTGCTCTGTAGGCACAAAAAATATGTAAATTCATGAATTTTATAATAAGATATGTATTAAAGCACGCATTCATGTACTGTAAATCCCTTTTTATTCGCGAGAACTTTATTTTCGCGTAATTACGTGAGACAGTGTGCTCGCGAAAATTTAATTCTCGCGTATAAACACGTGTAAGACTCGTATCACTGTATCACGGTATCACTGTGGAATAAAAATTCTTACCAAGTCCACAAACATTTCGGGCAACCCTTGTAAAAGACCTAATGGTGGGTCATATTTGCGAATAAAGTCGAGAATACGATCACAATCACAGAATTTCCGAAATACTTTCTTTAAATGAAGTGTTTAGGCGTTGAGATTTTTGTTACATTAACCTATTTGTCTATAGCCATTTAGTTTTGTTGTAAGATTACTTGCCATATTTAATATAGTATGTTTTTTTTTCTGTTTCTCCATGTTTAGTTTTTCATTTTATTTTGTTAATAAGTAGAATCTCTATAAGATCTAGAAGATTTGAGAACTGGAAAAGACAAATTTCATTTTTTTATAATCATAACTTTAACTTTTAAAAATGCTTCAAAGGTAATTAACTCTCACAGTATTTTCATTATCCACATAGTTTTCTATGTTAGTACGTTAATGCTTTGTTTTATTGACCCTTGCAAATACATGTAATTTAAAAGGAAATCTGAGTTCATTACTGACGTATACACTGAATTACTGGCTGAGAACCATCCCTTATTCCGAATCGTGCATTCAAAATCACATTAATAATATGTTATTGTTATATATTTC
This sequence comes from Saccostrea glomerata, assembly GCA_003671525.1. Lineage (NCBI taxonomy): Eukaryota > Metazoa > Mollusca > Bivalvia > Ostreida > Ostreidae > Saccostrea > Saccostrea glomerata. Next base: position 151,419 of record PRKT01000065.1, on the reverse strand, counting down.
AAGACTCCTTGCTGCAGTTAAAAATCAAACAAATAAAAGCATAGAGTAACATTTTATTCAGGATTATTATCTGATTCAAAAATTTGTTTCTAAGAGATTTTAATCACCCCGATCCCCTGAAAATTTATATTGAAAATATTTAGTTATCCAATATATCTCATTTGTTCTCAAGTTTTCTCGACTTAAAAAAAGACATCCAATAATTCACTAAATGAGCAAAAATGAATTGCAAAATTTAAATCAATTACTGATAGGAAAACTGCTATGGAGATGAGTTCCTAATGTTAGATTATCAGTGCCGACCAACTACGTACAACATATTCTAGCTTATTTAGTATTTTGGCAAAAGATGCATTTTTAAATCTCAATCCAATAAACACTCCTTGAACTTTTATCATGGTTGTCTTTTCCTTCAGTATCCCGACAAGAATAATACAAGGACTGTGTCATAGAAAAAGAACCGGCAAGTGGTGGCGTCTTCACATGAATGAAAACTTCTCGAGACGGACGTTAAACAATATACACTTAATAAATCAATCTTTTCTGTTGGTTCTATATGAAAGTGCAAAAAGTACATGACATGTATTCTGTTCAGTTGGTCATTAATCTATCAGATGCTCCGAATAATTTTATTGGTCCTGAAATATATTTAATGAAATGAAGTTTGTATTAATGATATATATGTGGTATAATCTTTGACTATTTTGTTTTGCTCACTTATGAATGGTTTTGTTTAACATACCATATTAGGGGGGTAAAGGACCAGAAAAAAATGATTAGAAAATCCAACCTGCGCATTAGCCATAAAATTATTATATTTATAATGTACATAAATCGCGGTTTGTTATTTTTACCTATTTTCCGAAGAAAAATAATTTTGCCAGGAACATTTATTATTAAGTAATAAAAAAGGAAGACTTATTATTTAGAAGATAGGAAAGTAATATTCTTTCATCATTTACGTCTTACTTGTATAGGAGCATGGTGTTTTTTTCTATTGAAATTACTTGAAGCCATGATTTAACTTTCCCAATATTATTAGATTTCTCGGTTAAATGAAGCATTACCGAGATTTGTACTAGGTAAAGTTCATAGCCCTCGGAGGATATATCCCCTTAAATTCTTGTCAAGATCTTTTATGTAAATACATAAACTCTCTGTTCATTTTTTAAACGCTACCATGTGCGACGGTATACATGTAAGTGCATTCTTTTGCGTTTTGTGAAAGTGATCACTTCAGATCAAGCAGGACAGCATGTTATAAAAACAAATTTAATGTTGCAATCTACACTAGATATAGAAATGAAAAATATACTTTTATTATTTCCTTTAATGTATTTGGACTTTTTCTTTTTATTGTCCTTGTTGATCAACATAATGCTTCGTGATGGAAAAACTCGTGTATGAAATATATGGAGATAACAAACAAAATGCAAGCTCAGAAATGATCTATTTAACAATAAAAAATTGGCGCAGACTAAACATGGACTTCTAAAACATCAGAAGCGTGATGAGGTGCCATGGAGAAGTAAGAATTTCCGACCGACCGATGGTACCCGCTGTATGATCCTTGTCATGATTAGGAAATAACGCAAAATTCCGTTGACAAATTCATTATGTTTATACAATAGCCTACCAATTAGTATGAAAAACGTCAGTTAGCATTTGACGTGATTCAATGATAAATTGTATTTTTTGACAAGGTCATTGTATCGAATATAGAACTTAAGAAATGATTACTTTGAATAAGACTGTTGATATTCTTGTTCACTACTAATTTGTAAAATAAAAAATATTCATACATAGGGCATGGTCTTGCGTATCGAAACAACTGAGTGATATAATTCCCATGTGCAATGTAGTAACTTAATCTCATCGGTATAAAGTAATTTTATAGATTACGTCTACCACTAATGGCTTCAGCGGAAAATTATATACTAGTAAATTGAAAGTATTATATTTTTGTATGACATGAAAATGTTAAGATGACGAGATCGAACAGTGATTGGTTTATAAACAAAAGAAATACACATGTGTTTTAAAAATATATATTTAACACCCATCCCTGGAAATACAGGAGTAAGAACAGATGCCTAGGAGACATTAAAATCATCCCCTTTTAACCCTTTCTCTACCGGCACTTTTTAAGACTTTTTGAAGACTAATTGACAATATGTTTTAAACTTATTTAAAAATATATTTACCATGATTATGGGTAGGTGTGTGACCTACCATTTTGTCAGGAATTTTTTAAAGAAAATTTTCTTATATATTCTGTCATGCTACCCCTTGACCTTAAAGATGTGTGTGGGGTCAAAGGTCAAATAAGTACAGATTTTTACCCCGTTTTTCCTCTTGAATGTATATGTCAGGGTCTTTCTTCCTGGGTTAAAGTCAAAAATAGGAAATTCTAAGTATATGCACTTATGTGCCTTCTAAAATACTACAAAAACATCACAATCAAATAATTCAATTTTATTGACAAATAAATAATTTTGGTTGCTAAGTAACAACACTCTAATACCAATTTTGAGCATAATTTTGCCTTTCTGTCCTCATTTAACACAATTTAAACTCTATAACATAGCAAATGGCTTACCTTAATACCAAATAATTGAAAAAAAATATTTTTAGCAAATTTTGATACATTTTAACAAAAATCATGGACATCTTTGAGAGAATTTAGGTCAAAGGTTATTAAGTGCAAAAAGTTCTTTCTTTATCTTTTCATCATTTTGAACCAATATATTCTATATCAATCTTTACCATTTCATGGAATAAATATTGCAATAAAATTTTTTTCTTAATATGTTAATTTCCCTCATATTTGAATTTAAAACAAGATAATTTAACATCATTTGAGTTAAAAAAAATTTGTTGCCAAGCAACAACACTTTGGCAAACTTATGTATAGGCTACTTGTATGCATACTTGTACGGAGTAACCAACTGGAAAGTATAGAAAAACTAAAGGTTGACATTATACTCCAGCATCAAATTTTTCCAGTACTAAAAAACCAATTGTTCAATCTCTTTTGAACAATAATTTGTTTTGTATTTACTCCTTAATAAGACTAAATGAATGCATATATTTGCATTCACTTGTAATACAGTAACATCAGAAATATGTACTAATAAACATGTACGTACATTTTGTGTCATGAAAAACATTATTATTAACTTTAAACAATGTTCCTCGTACAGTGGAATACATCAAGCAGGAACATTATTGTTTACAATTTTCTTTTTTTACAAAATGTATCAGCACAGTTCCTAACACATTCCCCATCATTGCTGTGCCATTTTTCAAAACAATTTCTCTCCTTTGTCAAACATAAAGGAACTTCACAAGATGGACAGTAAATACAAGTTTTATAACTTGTACATTTCTTCTTCAAATAAATGGCTTCTGCATTACAATAAACACAATCCTTTCTTTTATCCAATACCTGTGGAATACATTTAATAGTTGTTTTTGACACAGAAACATTAAGTTTGTCTTTTAATCCCATAAGAGACAATGCAAGTACTTCACGGAACTCGAGCTGCCCAAAAGTTGATGTACAATTTGAAAACTGATTTACATGTGTTTTTCTAAATTCTTGAAATAGGATATAAGAATTAACAACCATAATATCAAGTAAATGAAAAAACAGTACTTTCCACCAGTGCAATTGTGTTCTAATATAAGAAGGATATTTACTAGTAAATTGATTTGATAAATCTACAGCACCCATACATTTGTTATAATCACTAGCTACGAGAGGTTGTACAAGTTCTTTCTTAGCCCATGTTAATCTTGATTTCAATGTTCTATCACAAACAGTTGTTGCTGAACCTTGATGCAAAGATGACATAAATGTTACCACTTTACAATCTTTCCATTGAACAAAAACAAATTCATTTTCTCTGTGCCATCTAAAATCACCTCGTCTTGCAATTTTTCCCCAACATTTTACATCTTTCAATTCACTAGGAATAGATAAACTATTGGATTTTAACACACCAACAAGATAAACTTTCCTCTGTAACAATTCTTTGCCAAGTGCTAATGAAGTGTAAAAACAGTCTGTAAAAACTTTGTAACCTTGATCAAAAAAAGATTTACATAATGTCATAGTAACATTGAATGCAAGACCTTTTGTTTTATCCATAAATACTGTATTCTTCTTGCCCAAATATACAAAAAAATCATAAGTATAACCGGTCATATTACAAGCGACAACCCAAAGCTTAATCCCAAATCGGACTGGCTTGTCTTTCACAAACTGCCTTATTCCGGAGTACTTGTGTTTTGAGGCGACCATTCTTTCGTCAACTGCAACTTCTCGAAAAGGCTGGAACAATTCTTTTGAAGTGTCTCGAACATGGTCAATTAGTGCCTGTATTCTAGTTAGTTTCTCTCCTGTTGTAAGAAAAAATATTTTTGAATGTCTTTTCAAATTGAATGGGTAATAAAAAAAAATAATAAGGCCTAAGGGAAGTTGAACATTTTAAAATCAAACCGATTTTTTTTTTGTAATACATGCACATCCACATCAAATGTAAGAATACCTTTGTCAATATCTGCTGGTGGGGTTACTTGGAGGAAGGACAAGATGGCCTGAAATCTGTTACGAGACATAATATCTTTAACAGGATTGTTCATGTACAGTGGTGACGTCGACCAATACCTGTCCAGTGACTGGAACTTGACAACGGACATGTACATAATGATGCCAAAGAATCTGAAAAAGAGGATAATGAAAATTTACACACAGTGCATCACCAGAATCCATAACATCCATTTCATTCAAACTGAATTAGATCATTTCTTTCCCAGAAAGTACTACATAAATTATGTTCACTTATTTATTTACCATTGATCTGCAATTTAACTGAAATCTTGGTCAAAATAAATTACACAAAGTCTGAATCGATGAAAGCTTTCTCATACCTTTGGATATTTTTCTAAAAAGCATTGAAATAAATGGATTGTTGCACATATTGATCTTCACAAACAATCATATACCTATATAATTCTTCTGAAGTAAGAGGATCCCAAGTCCCATGGGGAGCATAAGATGATCTCTCTCCTTTGTCTAAAAGCATCTGGGCATGGTGGTTTGTGGCCACGCAGATTGAAAACACAATTGCCTCAGTTAAAAACAGTTTAAAAAAATCAGCAGGCTCCTTAAACATTCTGGCTCCAAATCTAAAAATAAATGAAAATCAGCATTAGTAAAAAAAAAAAGTGAATGTACATGCAATAATCGTAGTTCTAAGTGTGTTTCAGGAAGGCAAATGATTTCTCACAACTTTGTAAATTTTAATTACTATAAACGTTCTTATTAAAATTACCATATGTTACTTAATTTACTTAGGTACTTAATATTGCCAATTGACTCATTGGGTTCAAATTGGGAGAACATAAATTCTTGAGTGGACTGTAGCTCTCAAGTTTTCTTATGTGTTTAATAAATAAAAAATAAAAGAGTTATATATCATAATCTCTGCTAGTAACAAACTTACATGAAAATAAATTACACCCTCTAATAAGAATCTACAGCTGTAGAAATTACACAAATCTTTGAAATAAACATAAGCAATATCTATAAAATGCTAGGGATAAAAAATACACAGAGTGAAACATGCAGCATGAAATAACTGTATAGTGACCAGTCTTCACGAAAACTCACTGGTCTGATGACCGAGGCCAGTGAATTTTGATGTCGGGTCAGTGAAAATCAAAATTCAAGAAGTCGGATGGGCTTGTTGATTTTAAAAATCATACAAAGTCAATATATATTTTAACTGACTTACTTGCGTAAATTTCATTAATATATAAAATAAAAAGAACAAACACATGTTGTTGAATCATATTATTATAACCCTATTATAACATGGATGTATTACGTAACAACCGGAACTAGCTAGTAACTGTTAACTTGTACGTAAAATGTGCGAATTTCCAACGAACAACTTCCCGAAACACGACAAAGGACGAAATATGGTGGCATATCAAAAGTTGAAGTGCGTAAACATGTATTAATTTACAGTTATAAAAACGTATTTATTTTTTTTAATTAAGGGGCCAGTAAAAATTTTGGTGGGCCAGTACATTTTGAAAGTTCACTGGTCCGACTGGCCAGTTAGTTTGAAAAGTTTTCGTGAAGACTGATCACTTGTGGCCAGCAGTAATTATTGCCCTCTTTGAGGATACAATCATAAAACTGGGAGCCTCAATTGTGTATAATTTTAATTTTCTGAATTACCAGAGGTCTGGTAATCATGCCAATAGCAGTAAGAGCATAGTATTTCGCCCCTTTATCAATACCTCAGTAAACGTCCTAGCTGGACACCTGGCTCCCGTGCAGGATGGAAAGAGGTGGTTCTAGGGTCAGGGGCACCTGTATCCTCCACGTCCTGGTCTTTCCAATTCATGTTGGGATTGGCAAGGGGGTCATCAGTTGCTGAGTGTTGCGAGCTTTCAGCAGAAGACTGTGACGCTGACATCCTAAAATATTTACATTCCACATGAAATATTAAGATTAATATTAAGGTAGGATTCTTCTCTGGTTTCTGACTAGATAAAACATTCAAAGTATATTTGCTTATATGACTTATATATTGAGGTGTAAAGGATTTAAAAGACCATATTTTTCTTTCCTCGTCACAATTATACAACTTCAAATAGAAATGGTAAACTGCGTTTGAAAACTAGCAGGGACTATATTTTTGGCGGAATAGTGGTGTATGAAAATATCTTCTTTTCAGCCTCTCAAAATTATAATAGAACAATGAATTTAGTTATAAATTTTACATAATCGAAGACTTGGAAAAATTTTCAAATGTAAGTTAAATTAATAATTAGGGACTAAACTCTCAAAATATATCAAATTAGTATGATTTTTCAAACAAACTAGAATTTTATTAGCTTTTAAACGCTTCCTATCAAAGTACAGATTTGAGCCAAAAATCCATAAAAAGTATTTTTTCTCTCTTAGTAAACGATCAAAACTTTTTGTTTTTGTATAATTTTGTACATTTATAATACTACTTTATTATATGTGAAAATAAGAAAAAGTTAAATATAGGAAGCATCTGAAAATAACTAATATATCCTAAAAAATTAAGAAAAACAGAGAAAATTCGGATTAGCCAATATCCAGTTTAGTTAAATTATTTATGTAAATTTGGTAATATCATGCTATAGACCAGATATAATTATATTTTATTATGCAAAAAGAACAATCTTTAAACTTTTGAAATAGAAGTAGGTATCACATGATTAGCAACAGTATTTTTTTATTCTTAATGTCAAGGAAAAAGATATTGACCTTGACCTGACCTTGCCTCTAATTTAAAACGGTCAAATTTAATCTCACTGATACTATCACTTACTGATATTGTCTTCTTGATTCTGTGGGAATTTCTTTAATTTTTAAATATTAGAAATATGAGAAGAATCCTACCTTAATAAGCATTTTACCAGTGCCTTTCATCTGAAAGTGTAAATGAGTGCGTTTCTGAGGAGGGGGGTACTCTGTGTCATTTAGAGTTAGATACCTTGTGTTATTTTTATACTGTGGGTTAAAAATTTATTACCGAAACAAGTTCTTGTGTACGGAGCATGCGGATAATCATATCTGTAATATCACCCATAACACACACAAGCTCCAACGCAGATCATCGCTTTGCTTGATGCTATTCATACGTAAGCATAAGTTAATTATTTTTCGTGTGCTTCTTTTCTTTTTTATTATTTAGTTTTTCAAACTTGGCGCATTCCTGGAATGCGCGGGAAATGTGGAAATTCAATTCATTACTTACTCATCTCCAATACTAAACAGGGGGTCATCTGGTTCCTCGTCCATTGCATCTTGCAGCAAAATATCTAAAGCATCTTCTTCATCTGATGAGATGAGGTCATTCGCCATCGTAAATTATAGATATCAAAGAAATGTTACGAGCAAGTTGTTTACAAGCAAATGCAGCCGCAGCGTCGTTTCAGCGGAAACACGTGGTTTTTTTTTTTTTGGTCGATATACACCAACTCGTACCGGGAAAGGTTCATACGAGTTACGTTCACAATTAGACTTTGTAATTTTTTTTAAATTTTACACAAATTGATGAAAATTATATATGTGCATCAAAATTGATAATAAAGATGAATTTTTCATGTAAATATTATGATAACAGACAGAACCATTTACTTAAAAAAAAGTAAGAAAGAAAAAAAAGCCGGAAATCAGCCACATATAGTTACATGTATGTAAAATGCATATATTTTTATGAAATTATTAATAACACTGAATATTAACTTTTAAAAGTAATATTATTTGTAAAACAGTTTCATTTTTTGTATACAACATAGAAATATTAAATAAACTGAGAAAAGACAATATATATATGGCAGGTGCTTTATGTTCAGTGTTTGACGTCCAACGAAATCGGCTCTGTGATCGAAGCGATCACGATTTTCGTCGCGAAATCATACGGAAGTCAATTTTTAAATTATCATATCTCAGGCAATCTTTAGAGTTATAAGATCAATGAGGGCTTGCTGGAAAGGAAATTTCCTCTACTTTTATGGGCTATTTTTTGTTTTCCCTATTTCAATATAGAAATATAAGTTAAAAGCGGTTTTGCATTAAAGTTACAAATGAAAACGAGAAAAAATGCACATATATAAGAAAAAGCTTAATTTTAAAAAATATGTTAAAATAACATTAATAATTTTTACATATTTTAAAAGCAGAGAAAATACTTATTCAAAATATATAAATATTCCTGCATATGACAGAAAGGGGAAAATATTCCTATCGTGGGGAAAATTTCATTTTCTCTGGAGCGTAACGTAATTTTCAAACTTTTAAACTTTTTTTTCAAAACGTAAAATGTATTAAATACCAAAAAAGAACAAGCAAATTTTTACATTTTCAAATACTAGAGAAAATATCCTAAAAAATGGTATATAATTTGTGTACTTTTATGCCATGGCGAAGAAGATACGTTAAAATTAATTTTGCGAAGTCCAGTTTTTTGACGCTATCGGTCATATTGACCGATGCGGTAGAGAAGGGGTTAACCAAGACGCACAAAACTGAGATGCTGACCTCATTTTAACCGAATTTCTTAAAGATGTAAATTTCTCGTGCAATTTAGCTTTTACTTCAATTTGCCGAAGTGGTTATATACTTGATGTTTATTTAATTATCATTTTTATCTTTTTAAGGAAACTGTCACGGTATTTCCGCCCTTCGAATTCCTTTTCATATAATAGCGTTCCTTATTTTCATGATGTTTTCTTCTTCCCTTCCTCTAAATAAGAAACAGCATCAAGATCTATATATACCACAAAATGTTTGTTATTTCAAAATGTATGTCTTAGTCACAAAACGACTTAATTGTGAATTAGGAACCATCCCTTCTTCTCAATCATACATTCATAAAATACATTAATAATACATTAATATGATATACGATTGGAAATTGTCATGTTTCTAATGAGATTTTATCATTTTCCCCTACACCCCCAGAAAATCAATAATGAAAATATTCAGTTATCCAATATACTCCATTTGTTTATTTCTTCAAGTCTTAAAAAAGACATCCAATAATTCACTAAATGTGTCACAATTGGTAGGAAAAGACGTCATGTTTTGAATCTTATGACGTTTTTACATGTAAGAGGGCCAACTTGAAATACATGTATATTAATCCTTGTGAAAAATCAAAGGGTTTGAATTCTTATTCTTGTCATGCTGACCCCCTTTTCCCTATGCACATCATGTTACAATTTCATTATGGTCCTGGGGTCAGATCGTATAATATTTTGCCTTAAATGTGTAATACTCTATTTTTGAGTCCCCCTTTTCTGATCCGCATTTTGTAAACTGAGTTTACTGCTTCCGCCATTTACTTTAATTAATGACATTCCTCACATCTACATGATGTTACATATATAATTATTTGTTTTTACCTGCTTTTAACAAAAAACAAGCGCAGTCATTTGGCAATAGAACTAAGTAGCATAAATATTATTTTGGTCAAATTCTTAATGCGTTATCAGCTGAGCCTCCTATGTATTTGCTCTAGTGTGAGCGAGAGAGTGTGTGAATAAGTCGTGTGTGTTTAATATGTTTTTATTATTTTTGTTTAAAAGAAAGTGCAAAAAGGTAGAGGTAGATTATTCTGTTTATTTGGTCATTAATCAATGAGATAATTTGAATTCAAATTGGTCCTGAATTATCTTCAAATGATAATATTTGTAGTAATAATATACATGTACTATAATCTTGGATTTTTTTGTTTTTCTTATAGATGAATGGTTTTGATTAACAGACTATTAGGGAGATATAGGACAAGAAAAAAATAACTAGAAATCGCAATCTTCGCATTGGCCGTGAATTTAATATAAATATAATATATCAGCCTAATTAAAAAATTTATTTGTTTGCAGTTGCCTTCCGACCCACTGAAAATGCACCAGACCCAAACTCTTTAAAAACTATTTTCTTATATATATATATATGTGTATATCAGAAGTCCATGAATTCACAGTGGTCGGTATAGTTGTGTAGTAAAAATAATTAAAAAGAAAACACGAAGACAACAAAGTAAAGCATTAGCGCTTTCATTTAAAAATCTTCAGATGCTTTACAATATATATATATATATATATATATGTATATATATATATATATTTTAAGTTTGAGGATATTAAAACTGTTTAATTTTTGTTTTTATCAATGTTTATACAGGATTGAAGATTAATTTTGTTTAGCAAGTCTATGAAAAGCTATATCATTTCTTATTGATAACAAATGATAAAGCCTTTCATAGATCTACTAAACAAACATCCAAAAAATGACAAAAAAAATAAAAACGAATGCTTACATACCTACCCACTCAAAACTTTAAATGTTCGCAACTGGAAACAAAGCATTTTTTAAGATTGGCCTCACTGTTTGTTACGTTACCTTTTTTAGAGTTGAAATTTTTTTTGTAATTAATAAAACAAAAGAAGAGATCATTTAGAAGAGAGGAAAGCAATATTTTTATATTTTCTTATTTCCATTAACGTCATATTTGTAATAAAATTACTTGAAGCCATGAATCAAAGGTATTTCCAATTAAGAAAAAATAAATAACAAGTTTATAAACTTAAATGGGAATTGAAGTGGGTCGGTCACGTGATCAAATCCTGTGAAGGCCAAAGGCCTTCTCAGAAGATTTGATCACGAACCGACCCACTTCAATTCCCATTAAAGTTTATAAATTTGTTATTTATTACTTATATATACATTTGAAATTCACAATTAAATATATTTGGATATAAGTATTGCATAACCGGTCGCCGTAGATTTCCGACAAAAGTACGCAAGTGTAAATCGGCTTGAAAGGCGGTTGCGCTACAAATTCATCAGGCTAAGAATTCTATTTCGAAGAAAATATTTTGTTAAATGCCACTTGTGATCAGTAATCGTGAACAGATTGTTGTCTGGGAATATTTTCATTTGTGAAAATTGATAATCGATGCTGAAAAGACACAAGAAACACGTCCGAAGATTGATGATAAAAAGTTGGAGGAATTTCGGTCGCCTGAAAGGAATGGATGGATCCGATTGATGGAGACACTTGTCCGAGCCATTTATTTGCAGTCAAGTATAAAATTTGATAAAAAAAAACATTCAATCTACGATTTCAGTGACTAAAAGCATATTTATGATGTAAACACGGAGACACTGGCGACACCTTACATTGAAGTACAATGGCGCGGATCGAGGTGTTTGTCAGCTGATCGTGGCGTGATTGCAATCCTTTAATATTTTCTAACAGATTTACACATTTATCATGAGTAGAATTTTATTTAAAAAATTACAGTTTTAGCCTCTATCAAGAAGATTTAACTTAAACCTACGAAAAAATAAGGATAAACCGAACGTAAGAGACTGTACAGGTAACCAAAGTTACATAAAACAATGTAAACTATCGGTAGGCTAAGCCTATAATCTCAATGTTCACAGGTAAATAAATCAATTGCCTAAAATTTATGAAATACCTGTTTAAAATAAAACAATTATTTTACTTGCTTATTTTGTTTATTTTTTATACACGAAAATCAAGTAGAGCAAGTTGTTTTATATTTATATACAGGTAGATGTTACTGCGCCATGTGATTCGGTCATGTTTTGACCTTTGACCTCTGACAAACTTCATACATAATTGAAGATATTTTCTCTCTGTATGTTTATATAAGGGAAAGATACCACAAATGTATATATTTATTTTTAGATTTCTGGGTTACATGAAGCTTTACCAAGATTTGTACTAGGTAAAGTCTATTGCCCTCGGAGGATATATCCCCTTCAATGCAAGAACATAAACTCTTTGTTCATTAGAATCAATGGTATTTCAAACTTTTGTTGAGATTTTTTTTTATAATATGTATTATGCTTCAAAGTATTTTGAAGTTATACGTGTACATGTAGGTGCATTTTTTGTTTTTTGTGAATTTCCAAGTGAAGATATGCCATCTGAAATCACTTTAGTTCAAGCAGAACAGCATGTTACCAAAACAAATCTCATGTTACAATCAACACTAGAAAATAGAAATGTCCTTTATATGAAAAATTTTTTTTTTTTAATTTAGCAAATGTGTGTGGACGTTTTATTGTCCTTGTTGATCAACATTGCTTGCTGGTGTAAAAATTCATGTATTAAATATATGGAGATAACAAATAAAAATTCAAGCTCAATAATCTTTTAAACAATACAAAATCGGAGCAAAACAAACACGAACCTCTAAAAGATCATAGGTGGGATCAGGTACCATGGAGAACCAACAATACCCTGCCAACCGATCCCACCGGCCTTATGCTCCTTGTCATGATCGGAAAATAACGGTAAAATCCGTCGACAATTCAATGTTATATAATATCCTAACAATTAGTATGATAATCATCTTCTAGCATTTGACTAAGTGATAAATTGTATTTCCTAACAGGTCATTGTGTAGACTATAGAAAGTTGATATTCTTGTTTCAGCAACTTATTTGTCATAAACTTATATCGTTATAAAAAAAAAATTCATACATAGAGCACGCACCTACGGGGGGATTCAGAAACCCCGTTTGCATTGTAGTAAGGAAACGTCATGGGTATATAAACTGATTTTATTGAACGCATCTACGAATAATGGCGTCAGTGTGAAATTATCTAAATCGGAATTTTAAGATTTATTTAATACGACATGAAAAAGGTAAGATGATTGATTGTATTTTGTTTAACGCCGAGTCTGCAATTTTTCAGCCATGTTTCGGCGGAAATGGTAAGATGAATGACCAAACAGTGATCGCATGATTGATCTCAACAAAAATCTATACAATACAAATACATATTATGTAAAAAAGACATTAAACACATACACCTGTAGAACAAGAGTATGAGGATCAGATGCATACATGTAGGAAACATCCCTTGTTAACCGAGTTGCACAAAAGTGAATGGTGACCATATTTAACCGAACTTTGAATGAAGTAAATGTGTCATGTCCCAGCTTCTACTTCCATTTGTCGTGGTGTTTAATAAGTGATAAGAAAGGTTTTGTTCAAGAAATCTTATGGTAAGGATAAATCAAAATGCTAACATTCATATGTACATGTATTTGAACCTTTTAAAATTCTAACATTTTTATGTACATGTCTTCGAACCTTTTCAACTACTCAGTTTTAATTTTACTTAATTTTAACGTATTCACTCCTAGAAGAGCTCTCGGAATATTAAGATTTTATCGTTGATATAATTTTTGTTTATTTGATTAAAAATTTTTATCATTTCAGGAAACTATCACGATATTTCCGCCCTTCGAATTCATTTTCCTGTAGAATCGTTCATTATTATCCGGGTGTTTTCTTCTTCTTCCCTTCCTCTCAATACGAAACGGCATCAAGATCTATATATATATATACAACAGAATGTTAGTTATCCGAAATGCATGTCTAGATCACAAAATGGATTGCCGAATAATTTTGATGTTCGTTTTCTTCCTCAGTGTATTCCATGAACTGCCCGCCGTAAACCCTGGAATTTGTTCTAATAATTCATCTGGGTGAGTAGTAAATAATATCATAGTACTCCTTTTACTAGTTAATTCTTTTATTCATACCTGTTGTAAAATTATAAAATTATCTTAAGTATGTAACACATATATTTTTTAAAATGTCTAATATATATACACGTATCTATAAATGAATAGTTATCTTTTCTTTCGTAAAACAGAAAAATCATCACTTGCTGTCAAAATTACTATAAATATGGCAACCTCTGTATAGGTGAGATACATTATATTCGAGTACAAATATTCTCTTCAAATTCTTAGCAATTTTTTTTTTTGATATTTCATAAAATTTTGTTTCACAAAAAGGGTGTCCCCCAGGAACATTTGGTCCAAACTGTACCCAAACATGTCCTTATGGTTTTTATGGGTACTTTTGCAAACAGAAATGCAATTGTCGTCAATGTGATCAAGTCAGCGGCTGTCAAGGTAATCAATAGATTTATTTCTCTAATGCAGTAAACTATTATGTTTATTTGTCATTCAGATAAAAAAAAATCATAAAAAACTTAAAAGAAAAATTCCCAATCAGTTTTCTTTAAAACCGTCCTGAATACATATATATATATAGAGATATAAAGTAATGGAAATAGCAGATGCAGTCAATGTTTTCATGTTTATGTTTTTTTTTTTATTCACTGGATTTCCTTTTAAAAGTGATAACATATTAATTAATGTAATTAATGAACAAACATCATTTGTAGTTAAAAATTATGAGAATAACCTTTTTTGTATTTTCCTTAATTTAAAGATGAATATTGAGGCATATTTTTTAAAGATAGCTTAAAAGGAAATTTTTGAGTGATTAGCTTATTATCATTCCAAAATAAATTTTATGTACGTTGTTCTTTTTTTAAATTACAAGTCGCTTCATGCAAATCTTTTGCTCCATTCTTTGATCTTGATTATGACAGGCACGTTTTATTAAAAAATTAAAGAAGAGTTTTGATCGGCAGGAATCTAGATGTCATGGATATTTTTTATTCATCAAGTCTATGCAAAAATCAAACTACATTATTTCATCAACGAAATGGATTAATATAGTTTCATATTTTAATACAGAGGAATTTAGCACAATGTCAGAGAAAATCTACCTGCCATCCATTAGTGTTCTTTCTCTTGTGGTTTGTTTGCTTGTTGCATACATTACAAGGTTGAAATGGTACGTTACACAATATTTATTTCTATTTCAATTTAATTTGTTTCATTTTAAGAGTTATCATGAATAAAGAGATGCCTATCAAAATGATTTGACATTTGTAAAAATCAATGCATCTTTTTCTTTTGTTTTCCAATATGCAGTCAAATCAAACATTTTCAACCTGTTGGCGGAAGTGACGCACCTGTTGTGGTACAGTATGATTACGATTCTTTACAACGACTTAAAGATGAACAGTCTCTTGCTGCACAAAATCTAGACAAGCATGATAATGATACTGAACTCAATTTATACATGGAAATTTCAGATCCAGCTCTTAATAACTAATAAAAAGATTCTAAGAAATAAGCATATCTATTTACTTACAGGGCTGTGTTATCATCGTAAAAATTTCATATATTTTATGGACTATTCATATATCAGAAAGAATAGATAGTCTTTCTCGCTTTCTTAATGGTAAACACTACTACAGACATATTTATGACACTTTTTTCATGTAATTAAATATTTTATGAAGGAATTTTCACTCTCGGTAATTTTTTGTATCTACAATAAAATGCATCTTCCTTGAAATCTTGCTTTAGTATATTCTTTAAATCATAACAAAACATTCCATTTGCGAAAAAATGAAAATATTGTAGTTTTTTTTAATCTAAGGTACTTAATGCAACCCTTATGCAATTTTTGATCTAAGTATTTTGAAAGTATGAAAATATGTGAGGGTTTTCCTAGAAAAAAACGAACTCTTTTTGTTTAAAAATTTCTAAAAAGTTTTGAACTGGCATGCATTACAGTTAACATTTTTGTATAAACAGCGTATTTAAATCTTAACAACGCAGGGGGAATAAGGAAGCATACAAAATATTCTACCTTGACTAAATCAGTGCTACATTATGACGTCATAGTAGGCGAGATGACGTCAATTTTTAAACGCAAGTTTTCGTAATATTGGTATTTAGAGATGTAATTTAACTCTAGAAAATGAATAGAAACGTGTAAACATTAACAAAAATAAAATGCTCTTATTTTGTAATGTTGTATTCTGTCATTTTGATTAAAATCTACCACCGATGACGTCATATGTGTACATCAAGTAACTTTGGAATTGATCATGCCGTGTAAAGAGAATTTGACTAATATGGCATGTACAAAGATACTTTAAATTGAGTTTAACAGCAAATATTGTTAATATTTTGTGATATTCATATGGAGTTCAGTTAATAAAACAGGTATGCTTTTATTTTCATCGATTTTATTCTCTACCGAAGACAGTCAGCTATATACGTATACCGGACGGCCTTTCCTCTGTCATTTGTGACAAAAATAATGCAACAGAACAATAAGCTGGACATTTCAAAACATAATATTTGTACAAATGGAAAGTTTGCCTTCTAAAATACTTGGAAAGTGCTGCTAGAATCCCGAGTTAAGCATGGTTTTATGAAAAATCAGGGTTCATATGTAAAAAATTCAAAACATTGGGTAAGGTTTCGTGCGATTGTGTGGAATAATTATTTTACTGAAGTGTCAGTTGGATTCTAGCAGCACATTTTAGGCAAAAAATATGTTTTTCAACAACATTATTTATTGTTGTTCTGTTAGCTTTTTTATTAAGGAAAATTTCGCTATCAATAGAAGTCACGTGATACCGTGGTTGTGGTGCACGTCATTGCTTTAGACACTCTTTTATCTTTATGCATTAGATAATATTAGTTTACGTTTATAAGTGGTTTTGGTAAATTATCAAACTTAATTTTCTTTAAAAAGTATAGATTTCCCGAAAATTGACTTATATGCTTCCTTAACATACCCGCGAAAATATCATTTTAAGTTCCTCTTAGTAAAAATAATCTCACGAAATAAGCTATTGGTGCAACACAGTCGTTGAATAATCTCACGAAATAAGCTATTGGTGCAACACAGTCGTTGAAATGTGATTTGCGGTATTCATAAAATTCATTGTAAAGACTTTAAAAAAATTATTGAACATATTTCGACATTTCCAAGCCTGTTCAGGAACTTCTCGGAAAGCTCCACGTATAATGAGAAGCTTCCAGATTTGTATTTTGTCATTTTTCTCTATCTTCCTTCAGATAACTGATCAAGTCATCCTTGAGCTTTTTGTTTCAATTTTACCTAAAACCAGTCTCTGATACATGCTTATGTTTTTGAATTGTTTTCCTATATGTGTGATCAGGTGTTATATCCAACTCTATATACAGTAATAAATGGTGCACACCAATAACGTCTGACATCACCATTTTTGAATATATTCAATCATAGAAAATGTTATCAATTTTCACGCATTGGTACTCCGGATCAGAGCATTGTTATCAATGTAAATTGTGTAAATAATAACTTTTTACGAATTACTGATAGTTAAAACACCTTTAGGTAATACCATAGACCTAAATTATCATTTCTAAATATGAAAAAAAAAATGCGTTGTTACCACCACATTATTCAAAACCTAAATTCGAGATTACAAACTCATAACTGATATAGTCAAAATAGCATGCAAGTGAATGCAAGATATGCTTTTATTTATATGGTCTTGAAATATAATCTATATACAAACATAAACGGTTTGAAATACTACGGTGGTTACCTGAGAGGTTAAGCATTTGATCGTGTACGTCTAATTGTAGGTGTATAAACCTAGAAGTGTTTTAACAAGTACTCGTGACTTAAATTGTGTTCTGTTTAACAAACTTCAAGAACCTACAAGTTCTAATCTCCGTGTACTTAAGTCCGAAATATCTGCCGTTTTCCAGGCATTTTTCACGATTTTCATATTTTATGTGCCAGGAAATCCTGGTGTTTATATCAAATATGTGGGGAAAAAAAGCCCGGAAAACGTAAGATATTTCGGACAATGTGTACTTATGAATCTACACGTTGCGTACAGTTTCTAGAATTATACGGTATGAATATCGCAATAATTTGGGAATTTTCTTAGCTAAACGTACAGCAGACATACACGGTTACCTGCTTAACATTCCTCTCTTACACATTAATTATATTCGAGTCCGTATTCACTGGGTGGTCAGTGCGTGTGCAGCGGCATTGTGACGTCACAATCAACACCTCATACTACGTTGTAAAGAATGGTTGCATGGGCAGGAAAAAGCAATGTCTCTGATTTGGAAATATACTATTCTAGTCTATCGCAGGACTTTTTAAAAATATATTTCGATATAAAACTCAAAGCTGTAAGTTGAAATTTGGATTGTTTTTTTTATTTTCCTGCGATCAGCGTCAAAAATTGTTGTTTGCAATGTTGCTGCCCACAGGGGTTGAGGTTTGGGTCCTAGATGTTGTGTATTGGAACACACTAGTAATGGAGTGTAACAACACGTGTGTATGGCAGGAACTACTTTTTAATTGAATGAACATATAACAGTGAGAACCAATAAGGTACACATGATAAAGTTCCGGAATACATGGACATAACATTCCTCCCTCTTAAGTTTTACATTAATTTCTGTGCCTTGCTGTTACATAATGTAATTCACGGAAACATATTACAACATACAAATGTAAACTATACATTTAAGAACAAAGCATTAGCAACATATGTACAAATGAGAAACTTTTGTTTCCCTGTGATGCCATGAGGATTATTTTGCCTCAGTCCGCACTAGTATCACATTTCACTTCAAACATAATCAGCAAGATGTTTGGGCGGTTTCCTGACACGACTCGGATATCTTTGTTCAGGAACGGCTTGAGTAGATGGCATAGCACGGTCATCATTGGATGGATGCGAAGGACGTGGTTCTGCATTGGATGCGGGTGAGTTCTGTTTCGCGATGTTCGACTTCACTGGTTGTTGACTCACAGCTGTGTTACTAGGTTGAATATGCAAGTCCTCCTGAATTGGCACATTTGAAGAACGCAACTGATCAGCGTGTCGTCTCCATGTGACTCCTGGTGTTTCTTCTACAGAATACGATACATGTCCAGTTTGAGCTGTCACAGTTCCGGAAGTCCACTGAGAATGATCCTTTCGGTAGTCACGAACAGCAACAGAATCTTCTGGTTAGAATGTACGTAACACACTTTTTTCTTCTTTCGCGCATTTCACACTGTTTCTCCTCTACTTTCCTCCTGACATCTTTTTACTCGACTTGAGACTCATCTTGAATGACTGCACAAATCTTTCTGCTAAACCGTTAGTACTGGGTTGATAGGGTGCTGAGGTTTTGTGTTTTATACCGTTTCCTCTGGTAAAATTCGCAAACTCCTCTGATGTGAATTGAGGTCCATTGTCATTTACAATTTGTGATGGTAAGCCCTAACGTGCAAAAACGGTACGTAATACATCTATGGTCTGGGAAGATGTGGTAATTTTCATATTTATCACCTCTGGCCACTTAGAGTAAACGTCAACAATGATTAAGAACATTGAATTGAGAAACGGACCCGCAAAATCGATATGGATCCTTTCCAATGGTCTAGACGGCCATTCCAAGGGGTGAAAAGGTGCGGCTGGTGGTTCATGCTTTACTGCCTGACATCCAACACAGCTCTTTGTCAAAAGTTCTATATCCCGATCTATCCCTGGCCACCAAGCATGACTTCTTGCTAAGGTTTTCATTTTAACAACACCAATGTGACCTTGATGTAGCTCACCCAAAACTTGACTTCGAAGTGATGGCGGAATCACAACACATATTCCCCATAATAGACAGTTCTGGTGAATAGTAAGTTCACTACGGCGTGTAAAGTATGTATCCATCTCCTTCGACTCTGAATTTGCACACACCAACCTCTGGACACATTATCGTAAACTCTCGACAAGAGGTAATCACGCCTTGTTTCAGGTTGGATTGCTTCAGGTTTGATAGGTAGATGTTCCAGTTCACTGACATGCAACATCTCCACTTCCGATTCCTCTTCTTTTCCACTAACTGGCTACCCTCAAACGTGACAGGTACAGAAAATGTAAGCAGGAAAACTGTCAGCATTTCCATGTTTCTTTGTATTTCTGTAAATTATATCATAGCTGTAGCCAGCAAGGAACAGTGCGTACCTTTGCAGCCTAGCTGCTGTTGTGTTTGCGATTCCCTTCTTTGGACCAAATATAAAGATAAGTGGTTCGTGGTCTGTAATGAGACAAAAACTTCTTCCATAAACATAAGTGTTGAAACGTTTTACTTCCCAAATAATTCCTAGAGCTTCCTTCTCTATCTCTGAGTAGTTTTTCTCAGATATGCTGAGTGAACGTGATGCTTAAGCAATTGGTCTCTCTTCACCATTGGGCATGATGTGGCTCAAAACAGCCCCAAGGCCATAAGAAGAGGCGTATGTCGCAAGACATAAGGGTAAGTTTGGATCATAATGGATGGGTAAACTGTACTTCATCTGATGTAATGAGCTTTTGAACAGTCTTGAAAGCCTCCTCACAGTCTTTTGTCCAACACCACTTGCGGTCCTTCTCCAGTAAGTTGTACAGTGGGTGAAGCACTGTAGATAAATTGGGAATGAAACGTGCATAGTAGTTCACAATCCCCAAGAAAGAACGAAGCTCGGACACATTTGTAGGTTGTGGTGCATTTACAACAGCTTCTATCTTCTTCTGTGTCTTTTGTAAACCATGAAGGTCAATTTCATGCCCACAGAAAGATACTTTATCCTTGAAAAATTGGCACTTGTCCAAGTTCACTCTGAGACCATATTATGCCAATCTATCAAGCACAGCGTCTAAATTTCGTAAACGCTCTGCTTTATCTATGCCCGTGATGATCATATCCTCGATGATACACTTCACACCAGGAAGTCCTTTAAGCACCATATCCATCGAACGCTGCCGAATCGCTGGCGCAGACGCAACACCATACACTAGGCGATTGTAGCGATACAAGCCTTTCTCTGTTTTTATTGTAAGTAAAGGACGTAAATCTTCTTCTACCTCCATCTGTAGGTAAGCATGTTTTAAATCCACTTTTGAGAACTGTTGTCCTCAAGAAAGAGCAGCAAATATATCTTTAATTCTTTGAAGAGGGTACTGGTCAACTTCTAATACTCGGTTAAGAGTCACTTTGAAATCTATGCACACACGAACTGAACCATCCTTCTTACTGACTGGTACAATTGGCATTGCCCATGCACTAAAGTTGCACTTCTCCAGGACACCATCTTTCACCAACTTCTCTAGTTCTTCCTCAACTTTAGGTTTAAGTGCATAAGGTACCTGTCTGGCTCGACGAACTTGGGTTTTGCATCAGGTTTAACTGTCAACTTGGCCGTGATTCCTTTTAATTAAATACACTCGAATATTATCTAACACAGTTTTGAGATTTTTCTCTGCTTTACATGTTGCAAGCGCTTTTATTTCTGGCCAGTTCAGTGTAATCAGTTACAGCCAATCTCGACCAAACAGTGTAACTCCAGCCTTCTTCACAACATACATATTAAGGTCCTTGCACTGGTCTTGGTATCTCACACTGACTTCTGCGACACCCGCAGGTTTAATTCTTTCTCCTGTGTAAGTCTTTAACAGAATGTCACTGGGTTTCATCTTGACGTTTGGAAATTTCTCCTTAAATATTTTCTCGCGAATAACAGATACTGCGGCCCCTGTATCCAATTCCATTTCCAGACTAACACTGTTTACTATGGGTGTGATCCTTATCACATCATCTGATCTTCTCATGGAGTTAATATCCATCTCTAAAGTCTTGATGCAGATCTCATCACTTTCTGAACTGTCATTTATCATATGAACACTCATCTTATTTTTCTTTTGGCTGTGACATGCGTGTTTAGAGTGACCCTTCTTGTGACACTTGAAACACTCCTTGTCTCTGTAATAACAACTTTGTGGGTTGTGGTCACCATTGCACCGGAAACATGATTTTCCTCCCTTGGGCGTATATTTCCCTGATGTTCCTCCATATCCGTGAGACTTCTTTTTAGTATGTAGTTTATGTACACTTAGACTGTAGTTCTGTGGCATCCCTGGCTGCTGTCTCCATAGCAACGGCTATATCCGTAGCAGACGTAAAGGTTAGTTTAGCCTCGGATAAAATTTCTTTTGTATATGTTCATTACGTAAGCCACAAACAAGTCTGTCTCGTAACATACCGTATAACTGGTAATTTTTACTGCTGTAAATTTTTACGAATTTTGGTCAAAAAAGGGTGATTTAAATTTTTTCGCGTTATTTTTTTACGGATTGAAAATGTCCGTAAAAATTAAAATCATCCAGATGTAAAATTCCAGATCATTGACTGGTAGCACTTTGAATGCGTTTACGTACAAATAATGTGTCCAAAAACCCGATGTGAGAGAGAGAGAGAGAGTTTTATTAAATTATAACAATGTAAACAATGCCAAAAATTATATAATGTATATTTTTTTTTATCATTTACCTTTATATATATGAACAATGTACCCTTCATTTATTCATGTTTTATAAAACACATAGCTAGGCACACCACGTGCTCATCTGGTATTTACCGAAAACAAAGAGAGAAAACTCAAACTATCATAACTGAAGTGAAAGTATACGTGTACAGTGTATTAAGAAGTCGAAGTTTTATTCCAAGCAAATGAAACGGAAGAAATAATTGGAAGAATTGTAATTATTAAGTCATTATCAGAAGTTATGCGTCTCGTAAAAATGCTAAAAAAAAGAGTAACCAGGTAGGTCTAAGTGATTAATTAATTGACGATGTTTGTACAATTTATACAAGTTAATTGAGATTTACCTGCATGATCCCAATTGATGATTGACTTAAAAGTGCTCAAAATACCAACAGTACACTAATTATATAGCCTCCAGGGAGTGAACTTAATTGCAATCAGCATTACTTTTACACATACGATGTTGAAAATTTACATGAGCCGTTTTATGAATTATGTGAAATTTTACGCGTTTAAATTTTACGGATTTATAAAACTGGTAAAAATTAGTAAAAATTAGCAGCACGTAAAAAATACCCGTTATACGGTATCATCCAGAATAGCCTCATCAAATAAGCAATGTTCAGATAACTTCCTCAGTGCTGCTACATAATCAAGAATAGTTTCATCTTCTGCCTGCTCCCTCTTATGAAAGCGAAAATGTTCAGCTATGACAAGAAGCTTTGGACACAAATGCTTTCGTAATGTCGCTACTAGGTCGCGATACGATACTTCTGAAGGTTTCTTAGGTCTCGTGAGCCCTCGCAGCAGTGAATAAGTGTTTCCACCAATCAGTGTAAGTAAAACGGGTACCTTCTTCTCTGATTTAACTTCATTACAAATAAAATATTGTTCAAGGCGTTCATGATATGACTCCCATGATTGAACTGCACTATCAAATGATGCCAATCGGCCTATTCTCCCTGCCATGACTGTGAAAGCACGTGGACCGGTACACAGAACAAATTCGGTACACAATCCGAACAGTTACTTGGACAAATTCGACAGAATCAGAATGTCACACTCATCGACACAGTTTATCCGAGTAACTCATACATTTATGCGTAGGCTTGAACACATTTCTCGTCGCCAATGTTGTATATTGGAACACATTAGTAATGGAGTGTAACAACACGTGTGTATGGCAGGAACTACTTTTAATTGAATGAACATATAACAGCGAGAACCAATAACGTACACATTATATAGTTCCGGAATACATGGCCATAACACTAGAATAGGTCTAACTACTAATCTTTACCAGTGAAAAGGGGGTCAAAACATGTAGCCATAAAATATTTCGTGCAAGGTTCGTCGTTGTTAAACCACAAGTACTTAGGGACCCCCCTTCTCTTTTTTTAATCTCTTACCGACCCCCCCGCCCCCCCCCCCCCCCCCCCTTCGTACTTCTGTGTTTTCTAATATGCTTTATGTGTCATGTAACCCTTTTGTCTCTATACGCTGCTTTTATTTACCCAATAGCCTATACTGTTTTCCATTGATACAACAAAAATAGAGGGAAGCTTTGTAACTCTTTTTTCGTCATCTGTCTCGACTCGCTTTTCGGCAGTTTATTGAGAGAATAACGAAACATAAAATATGCATGTACATCTATATATTTTTTTTACACAATCCTCTACCTTTTTGTACTTCCCTTTTATAATACATGGTTTTAATGCAGCTAGGATAAGGCTGCCCGTAAAATATCAAACTGTTCAAACTGTAGTACCTTCTCTGAACTACCTAGATATGACGTCATAATAGAATATGACGTCAAGTCACTGCATACTTGACCTGACATGACGGGGAAAGCGTCATAACTATTACACGGCATGTAGATTTATTATGGGGATTTGTGTTTAATTCAAGAGTAGGGTTTATTTTTTAAGCTTGTGTCTGTTGTTATAATGTTTAACATTTGATATTTAAATATCTCTATTCCTTTTGCTTGTCTGATATGCATATATTCAAGCTATAGCAAACAATTATGTTTGAAACGCTCCCCCTAACACTTCCGTAGACAGAGTTAGAATTTATGAATCGTGTTTATATTGGACTAGCACAAGTGAAAGACAATGATAAATTGAAGATATTCTGCGTGAATCTAAAAGAGACGTATGACTTCTAACTGAATTTTGCTGGGGGATCGTATGTAGTTTTCTTACGTTGGTTATTTTAATTTATCGTAAAATATTTTCTTAAGAAGAAAAAATTAAACCTGCCCCCAGCACTTTTTAGGTACCATGGATCACGATGAATAGATCTATGTAACAAACTTTGCACAATAATTATGTTATGCACTTGTGCCGATGCGATTTTTGTGCAACATTTAAGAATATCGAAAATGTCCGTCACGTGATCAACACAGTCATCTAACATCACAAAAATGCTTTATTATAATATCTGATTAAACTGTGATCTCAAGTTGACTACAATTTCAAACAAGGATAACATATTGAAATTAAAATCTAGCTCAAAATAAAATGTATATTTTTTAGACATTTTAAGCCTTCGGACAGACTTATCATAACTGCGAATGTAATGAAAAATCACGTGCTGCATGTTGTCTGCGCAGTTGATCGAGATCATTTCTAATCTTACAGTCTGACAGAAATTGATCTCTTATTCAACCTTCGAGAGGAACAAATATAACCTTTTTATTTGTATTTGTAAATATATTTCTTTTCATTCAGATCACTTTTTCGACAGAGAAATGAATGCTCAGTACGTAATGTCACACACATATACATTTGTAGAGTGTATGTCCCTAAAGAAACTTCGATGAGAATCTCTCATGGTCATAAAGTAAAAATTATTAATTGCCTTTAGAAAGATAGACAAAGTCGTTCTGCTTAAAATGAGAAATTTATTATGTCATTATAGATACCCTGATTGTTTTACGGAAAAAAAGATATTAATTGCTAAGTTTTTAGTAGTTAATACAGTCATAATATTCTTTACAATGCAAGGAATAATACATTAAACGCATCAGACCATTCAATTTCATTATTTGTTTTCGATTAAATACAAAAAGCAAAGAAAAAAGAATAAAAACAATCCTTGAAATACTTTTCTTAAATATACACATGTAATATTCCTTCATTGCTTTTGCTTTATATAGACTAAATCTACTTTATCTGACAGATAATACAGGCGGCGCATCAACTTATGAGAGTGCGCCAGTGTAATTTATTTTTATACATACATGTACATGCATATCATTTCAGTAGTCCCATCGTTTTGACTTCTCCTTTAATTTTAGAGACATGGCAGCTTTTCCCTGTACTATTTCCTTAGATTTACGTAAAATGCACTATTATATAGAGTTTTCAAAAATTGTCAACTGCAAAGAGGCGTATTCAACTGATGGTCAACTTAAAAAAAAAAGTTATTCAGCTAACTGTCAATTGAAAAGACTACACGTACATTGACATTGGTTGTGTAGCGTTAGGTTATCCAAAAATCTTTCATAACCCCCATGGATACTCAATCGTGCACCATTACTAGCAGACTTATTTTTTGTATTCAAAACCTAATAAACGATAAGATGACAACTTTTGCTGCAGTCTTCAATTTCGATAAACATATTGCCTCGTTATTAGCAGACCTATTTTTGTATTTTGTAATCAAAAAGTTATTCACGAGAAGAAAACATGCACTCAATGAGGTCATCAACTCGAAATGAAAACATTGATTTCGTAGTATCAATTTACATTATTTGTTACTTGCATTTGCCTATCGACTCCATAAATCCCAGTGATTGTTATAAAAAGTCACCACATAGCCTCACACAAATATTTCATATTCGGATATTTTACTAGACAGTAGTAAATATCGTCAATTGTAACTAAAGATAAAATTTTCAGATAAACATGCTGTGTTTAATTTTTGTGTCATCAGATTCCCTTACTTAATAAGAACTACGTACTCTAACTCTTGATTCCCGCCTACATTTTGCACCCTTTAAATTCAATTTTAATGGCAATTTGGCCATTAAATCTTTGTTTAATACAAAGAACAGTTCTATGGTAATTGATTAATCATTTTAATTCCAGCTCTAGATAGTGAATTATAATTAATTTCAGCTCTCGAAAAAAGGGGGGTAAACGATATTTTCTAGTGAAATCGAACTTTCAAGAATCACCATATTTTAAAATAGTCTTAAATATGATAAAATGTATTTCATATCATTTCTTATGTTTTACGCAAATAAATAAAACATACATAAATTATCAAAATACAATTATTTAGTTGTAAATAGCTTTAGAATTGGTGAAAAATCAGCATTTTTTCGTTTTTTGGCTATAAACATATGTTCCCCCCCTTGAAACACAAAAAGCTTTGGCATAAATTTGTAGAATGATAGTCCATATTACCTGTAAAAAGGAATTTTTGTTTCACGGGGGGGAAAGATGTTTTAAAAATATTTTCCGTTTTCCATTGATTTCTATAGTGAAAAACTCAAGTTTTACCATAATTATAGAGTTATCTCTCTTTGGTATCCCAAAAAAGTAACGTTTTATGAAAATTCATATAAATATCTATAAAAAATGTTGAAAATCATTCGAATATGTTAACTTTTGAGAATTGACTTAGAGCTAGGCGGGAGAACAATACTATCGTTCGTGGTTCTTTGATAGCTTAACAATATATCATCATATCCTGCATATGGGGTTTATGTCTCCCATTTGATTTAATGTGTAAGAGTATACTTTACGTACCAGCAATTCTATAACGACACCCCCCCCAAAAAAAAATAGATCAAACAAGATTATCACCATTTTTGTTTAAAGTTATGATTTGGGAAGCTCTTTTGTCGATACAACCGCCAATTGACAGCAAATACATTCCATAGAAAATTTTGTACACGTAATGACGTTTTTCATATACGTATTGTTAGTTCAATATTAAAGTCAAGATCTAGTAAATAACTTGAGACTAAGTTTTTGGTGCGAGATCCATTATGACGTCATAATCAATTTCAACTTTCTTCTTCCCGTACTTACGGCTTTAGCAGAATTATGTAGAAAATAGGGTATTTTCATGTCATTCAATTTGAAATTATATGTAAAGTAAACCGGATACCTATACTAAATTTGATATTGATTCAAAGAAGAAGCCAAGAACATACTAATTACTGTTTTCTGAGAGACTGTAGGCAATCTGGATACATTTCCTTTGCCGAATACGAAAAAAACTCCCACATTCATGACTGGTTTTCTTAATTTTTCATTGAAAATAACAGTTTAAAATACGGTTTTTCACCGTGTTTACCTACAAATTATGCCCCGAAACACCTTATTTGACCAAGCTAAAGTTGTAAAACATCAATAAAAGAATTTATTTCTCAAGTTTGATAATTTCTGTAGGCACCTTTCATTTACTAGATCTTGACCTTTTAACATAACTTAATTGTTTCCATTGAGCAATAAGGGCTTCTTTTCTGTCATGTTCAGTTTCGCCTGTGTCAAGAGAACTCGGTTTATACGGTCCCATCAGATGGACAGTATAGGTATTTTTACGTTATATTTTTATCAATCCACAAAAATAAACAGTTTTTTCAGTATTTTTTTTATTCAAACATTTGACATTATTTACAATAGTCTTCAATAATCTTTCGAACGAATGATTATTTGTCGGTACAGTAAGGAATAATTATACACATTCAATACCATAATAAAATGGAGCCAATTATTCACATGTAAGAGAGTTTCTTTCCAAATATTTTGGATAACAAGAATATATGTAACAAGAATATCTTCAAGTCGTGAGCTTATTTACATTTATCAGATCACCAAGTTAATGTATATCATATATTTTCCGCGACTTCCGACAAATCAGTGCCTGTTTATATGCATTCAAAACATCTTTGTTCATCAAGCCGTATATAAATGCGTTAATGCAACTGCTTGCAAAACCTAGGTAAATTGAAAGAGAATGGATCTCGGGGGAAACCTGTGAATGCTTGGTAAAGAACGTTGAAATCACTCCAAAAGGAAGGTATAAGAAAAGGTATAGTACAAAAACAACGAATGTTGACTTTGTGGAATGGATATCATTTCTGAACCTCAGCTGTCCAATTCCATTATTCCAGGATAACATTGTCTTTTTATGAAGTTTTATAAATGTAAAAATCTTATAGTAGCAAACTATTGTAATGCTTACTGGAAACCAAAGACATACAATTATGTAAGCAGTGGAATAAACTTGACTGACGTATCGGTTGAAGATGCACATTTGCAAAGTTGGATCAAAAATGAGAGAGTTGTCTATCCAATTAAGTGGAAATGTAAACACAAGTGCTGCGATCCAAACGGAAGCAATAATGATTGATACTTTCGTTTTTGTTAAAATACGATTGCAAAATCCAAAATGGCATATTTTGAGGAACCGGTGGATAGCTATCGTTGACACTGAGAGCACAGATGTTGTAAATAAAACATGGGCGAAAAATCCATTTAAATTACAAAGCAGGTCTGGAATTTTCATTCTGTCGTTCAGAAGATAACCTACGTTGAAAGGCAGTAAATACGTTGTGATAAGAAAATCAGCAACGGCCAGATTTACGACGAAAGCATTATGAATTTTTCGGAATCGTTTGATTCCTAGAAAAGTCCAGAGAAACAATATATTTGAGGGTATTCCAAAAATCAAAATTAATATAGCAAACACGGTAAAAAATCTTACTGCTGTAGCTGATATTTCGTTTCCGAATTCAGGTTCCATTCTGACTAATGCTTTTTTCTTGTTAAAAAATGAACGACTTTCAATACAAATACACCTCTTTAAGTATGTGACGTCTCTTTGTGTATATTCCTAGCAAATATTTGAGCAAAGAAGTAATGCATTACGAATAATTTACATTATTTGATGAAGGAAATGAAAACCATGTAAATGAAAACTGATTGAAGACCGTATTGATTTTCAATACAATTCAAAAGAAAACTTATAAAAATGAAAGAAAATTATAATATAAAAATATGGATGATTAGACGATTAGTACCTACATCCTTTAATTCCTTCAGTCATGAAATCCTTTCCATTGATATCGAGAGCGAGAAAAGAACATTAGTTAATCAACCATTCTGTTATTCCAACTACAGTGAATAGATCAATATCTAAATATGTAAATATATATGAAAAAAGAGATAAACTCTGATATACTTTTCGAATCTTTTTTAGTTTATACATAGTTTCGCAATGAAAAAAGAGAAAAATATGGAACGTTTCAAATCTGAATTTTATGAGTAACAATTACCTAGCAACATATTCATATTTATAATCAAAATTTTTTCACAGACCTCTGTTAATAATGCATAAAGTCATAGTGCAAGTTGAGAGCCATGAATTACTTTCAGAGTATAACTACCAATGGTGATGTTCAGATGAATGTGTTCCGTTAATTAATAATTGTAGGGTGAAATAAACGATTTTGTTTTAGGAACTTTAACTCAAACTGATCATTATGCCTCCATGACGCTTTTACGCCTCGGACTGTCCAGAATGATGGATATAATTTTGCTTTTTTTTTTTTTTTGCTTGTAACCATTACTTGCAATATGCCTCTTTTTTCTAAAATAAACGTTGTAGAATTCATCTACATCAAAGCAATCTTCAAGATAAGTTAAAAAATGGATTTTTCATAATATATCTGATTCTTGGATACATGTACGCATAAAAGTCGGAATGCATTTTCCTATCTTTTTTATGGCCATCAAAAAAATTACTTTCTTAAAAATAAATATGGTTTTTCACAAAACTACTCTGAATTTCTATTACAAGTAAATATATGCTGGAGATTCACATCGACAATATTTATGCATTCCTCGGAGACCATGGCCACGTTTTCGAACAGATTGTTGGACATACATTTCGAACAAATTGTTGGACACTAATTTTGCTCCTCCATTAATTAATTGGTTCTTACATGTATATTCATATAAAGGAAAATTTATTTAAAATTTTCTACATAGGAAGACGAAAATACTTATTGTTTCCTTCAACTCGAAATTAAGATATCTCGGCAAAGTATTACCATTTCATAATAACTTCTTTTATTTAAATGTGGATTCGATATAATCCAGTGAACTTGAAATAAAAGGCATCATGTAATCTGCAACATCTGTCAAAATTCTAAAAGTTGAATCCTCTAACAAACAATTAAGTAGCAAGACAGACATTAGGTCATTTCCCTTCTCTAGTCTTCAACTTTTTTTTTCACCGATATATGGTATTTACGCCATCCAACCTGTTTCAACTTAACTCTTGCTTCAACTTTGATCAATTTATACCGCAAGGGGCTATTGATAAACAAGTGGATGACGCAGGGATTTTACAGCCAAATTCAAAGTTGGAATTTTGTAAATTGTATTCATTATTATTATGACCTTGTTAGCAAATATAACCTATGATTGGGTGACTTTGTAGCTTACATGTTTCATACCAGTTGTTTATACTGAATTTTTCTGAAGAATTTCCATAAACCTACCAAATGGCTGAGGCTCACCTCAAGCCCTGCCGGTCAACAAAGGGGGATACGCCTCCGAGGCACCTGATTTCACCTCTAGATCTTCTCTTGGTCTGCGTTAATGCCTTTACTACATATTTGTATTGTTTATGCATTCATTTGTATATGTGAATGTTTATACATTACACTGTATAACTGAGAACTATGATTTGATCGTTACATGTACCACATATTTTTTTACTTTATGTGATTTCTCGTTTCATATTCATATCTTAAAAGAGCTTGAAGAAGCTTTAAATCGAACGCAATCTGCAAGTACTCGAGGACTTTTTTCTTGATTTAAGGTAGGATTCTTCTCACATTTCTTGTATTTAAAAATTAATGAAATTTTCACAGAATCAAGAGGACAATATAACAAAGTGATGGTATGAGTGAGATTAAATTTCACCGTTTAATATTAAAGGCAAGGTCAGGTCAAGGTCATTACCTTTTTCCTGGACATTAAGAATAAAAAATTACTGTTTCCAATCATGCGATCCCTAGTTGTATTTCAAAAGATTGAATGTTTTTCTTTTTGCATAAAAAGTTACTACCATTAAGGGCCTATAAGATGATATTACCAAATTGACATGGATAATTTAAATAAAATTGATATTTGCTAATCCGAATTTCCTCTACTTTTCTTAAATTTTTAGGGTTTATTAGTTTTTTTATATGCTTCCTATATTTAACTTTTTCCAATTTTCACATATAGTAAAGTTGTCACATAAAGGTACAAAATGAAACAAAAACTAAAAATTTTGATCGTTTACTAAGAGAGAAATAACACTTTTTACAGATTTTTGGCTCAAATTTGTACTTAGATTTGAAGCATTTAAAAGCCAACATAGTTCTAGTATGTGTGAAAAATCTAATTTATTTGATATATTTTGAAACTTTAGGCCCTTGTTATCAATTTAACTTACATTTGAAAATTCATATAGTCTTTGATTGCGTAAAAATTATAACTAAATTCATTGTTCTATAATAAATCTGATAGGCAGAAAAGAAGATATTTTCATACGCCACCATTCCGCCAAAAATATAGTCACTGCTATTTTATAAATGCAGTTTACCAATTCTATTTAAAGTTGTATAATTGTGATGAGGAAAGAAAAATATGGTCTTTTAAATCTCTTACATCTAAATATATAAGACACATCAACAAATGTACTTTGAATATTCCATCTAATCAGAAACCAGAGAAGAAACCTACTTTAACGACTTTTTTCATGCATTCATTTCCGAGGAATTCTATGGTTTAATTTATTTATCTATTTATCAACATAATCCCTTTTGCAAAAGAAATTATTTGCTCGGTACGAGATATAATGTTACTGCAATAATTTCTAACGAATTGAGATTTTTTTTAATTTGATCTCTTTTTGAAAATATTTTTGTAAAGCAAAATAAAGAGATAATTATCTTTCTTTCCTTTTTTATCAGACTATTTCATTAGGCAGTAGAATATCAATACCTTTTATTGTAGTTTGCTTGAGAATTTTATGATCATTGGAAAGTTGGTGTAAACGTTAATCTGAGTCATTTTAAGAAATAAAGTGCTTTCTTAAATTAATTTCTTTCCATCAAAAGCAATTGATAAGAAATATACACAATTAGTTATCCTGATCCTATTAATTTGGATTCTGCGATTCAATCTGTATACCTTCTTGTATAGCAATGTTTGCTTAGATACGTTTTACTTATGATATACTGAAACATATTTACTAAAAAGAATTTTCGGGTCAAAATTCTTTCACAAAATTTAGAATTATTCAGTTGAGAAATCATCTTTATTTGTAATTCTTTAATTTGTGCAAAAAGGATAAACTAGTTTTTTTAACTTACCTGTAGAAAAACATAATACTTATCCATGATTACTATGGCCTGTTTCAAAATGCAAAATTGAAATATTAATGCCTTTTTCATTGGAATGAGTCTTATGCTTAAAACATTTTTTGGAATAAGAATATAGATGTTCATTTAATACTATAAAACATATAATATTATCCTTCATTTACAATACTGTTACGTCATTTACAAATTTACATTCTGACATACATTTTAATATAACGGAACTGAATTCACAATTTCACAATGTTTAATCCATTTTTGTATAAGGAAACTGAAATTTGCATATCAACATTTTGAAATCTATTTAGTTATACTTGAACTATTTTAAAAAAGTTCGTACAAGTTGATGATTTGATTTTAACATAATATTATTATATTTTGATCAATAAACTTTTTTCAACACACATGTGAGTTCTTCTAATTTTGATATGTAGGCAGGGAAAGAGGAGGCATAAAATACTAAAAAAAAGTTATTTGTATCCGGTTTTGATTCAAAGATACATTATGTGAAGGTATTCAATATTGTAACTTTTACCTATATATACTAACTGACCAATCCCGACCCGTGCATCTACATTTAAGTATGTATATACCTGGTAGTGTAAAATAATGACCTATGGATAAAAACGTACTCTGGTTAGCAACAACTATACTTTAAATTATTTACAACCTTATGAACTTGTTTATGTATCTTTTTATTTAGTTAGTGCTTAATGTGCTTAAAGAGTATATTTATATAAAAAAAAATAGATCATGTTATTTATGTCTATTTATTATCTCTCTTCATTTTCCCGGAAAATATCCGTTATTTATAATCTTCCCTTCCTTCAAGGTTAAATATATTTTTAAAGGTTTGAAGTCGATTCGACTAAGGAAAAATTGAAGTCGAAGATTATTTCAAAGCACGAAATGAATTGTCATTTTATTTTGATGCTGATTTTTGTCTTAGAAAAAACAATTAACTGATGACTGAAAATCCCGGAATTTGCTCCATTAATGCATTAAGGTATGTGCAACTTCTATTTGTTTAATTAAAGATAATAATTTAACATTTTTTTTGAAATTTTCCTTTTTATTTTAGAAATCAAGTATCTTTAATGTGTTAAATGATTTATTTAATTGCATAGATCATCTTTTTTCATTCATAGTGAAATTATCGCTTGCTGTCATAATTACTATAAAAATGGCAATGTCTGCTTAGGTACATGTAAGGAAGACGCTTGGACTTTTTAAAAAAAAATCTGATTTAATTTCCAAAAGAAATACTTTTGTAATATTTTTTTTAAAATATTGTATTTTGAAAAGCATGTCCTCTTGTAACATTTGGGTCAAACTGCAACGAAACTTGTCCAGAAGGTTTCTATGGGCATCTATGCAAAACGAAATGCAATTGTCGTCAATGTGATAAAGTCAATGGCTGTCTTGTGATGACAGGTAAATAGTTTTCAATCTTTTTAGATAAAAAAAAATTTTTCTTTTGAGAGCATTTAATGCTTATCTTAACTTTTAACGATAAGTTTTTTAAACAAATTAAATCAGATACTGAATCATAAGACAAAGTAGAAGAATTTGTTTCTAATGTTTTTTTTTTTTGGCTAGAAATTCCTTATTTTTAGGAAAAAAAAATTCTGTTACAACTGCAGTCTGAGTTCTCATCTTAGAAGATTGTTTGAATTACTCCTTTTACATGATAAATCATTGCTTGAAATGATTACTTTTTCTCAGAATTTCAATTGTCTTAATCAAGGTGAAAACAGCATAACGAAAGAGGACATCTACCTTTCATCTCTCGGAACTCTTTCTTTCATGGTTTGCTTGTTCATTGGATACATTATTCGGAAGAAATGGTATGCTGTTGATTTTTTTCCAAACGGATTATTCTGACATAAAAAATTTCCCGTTGTGCATTCATAGGTCATATGTATTTAAATAAAATAATTTCATTTTATTCTTTAGTTTTCGGATGCGGAGTCCAGGTATATATCTTCAACCTTTTGGTGCAAGTGAAAAACCTGTTGCATTACAGAATGATT
The DNA here is from genome assembly GCA_003671525.1 of Saccostrea glomerata. Classification (NCBI taxonomy): domain Eukaryota; kingdom Metazoa; phylum Mollusca; class Bivalvia; order Ostreida; family Ostreidae; genus Saccostrea; species Saccostrea glomerata. The sequence goes on along the minus strand of PRKT01000065.1, from coordinate 116,357 downwards.
ATGAATTCCTAAACCGACACAAAGATGAACAATCATGCACTGCACAAGAAAATCGCATTACTGAATTTGAACTGAAGAATACAAATACTCCAAATGCATACATAGAGATTTTGTAAAGTTTATAAGGAGATTTACTTGACTCAGTTTTTTTAAATATGAAGTGCACAAAGGAATCATATATACAAATTATAATGTTTTTTACCCTTGCGCTCTATTCAACCACACTCAGCTGGGATAAAGAACTATTCATTAACAATCATCCGTTGGGATAAAGAGAGCTTTAATTCGAATTTCATATATTTTGAAAGAAGAAAATCTATATGTATATATCAAAATGTATCATCATACATGTATATTGTTGTAATTGTTTTTCAACCTTTAACGAAAATTTGTGTCAATTTTTTTTAAATTGATTCCAAGGGAATCAATTCGACAAATAATACATATTTTTTGCTCACATGTAAAATTACTAAAATTTTGATTATTGCCACTGGAAGCTATTTGTTATTTCTCTAACATTAATTTCAAGGAATCAGGAGATGGAAAGTTAAATTTATCTGATCCTTAAAATCTTCATTTCGTAAGTTCTATTGTCGATACAATGGCCTTGTCAGCAAATACAATTTATATCTGAGTCAAATACTGACTGACATTTTCATACTGATTGTTTTTCCACTATTTATAAACTAAATTGACGACAGATTATTCTGTTGTTTCCCGATCATGACTAGGAGCACACGGCGGGTATGGCCGGTCGACAGGGGATGCTTACTCCTCCATGGTACCTGATCCCATCTCTGATGTTTTGGAGGTCTGTGTTTGCTCTGCTCCTATTTTGTATTGTTTAATTGATTTTTGATCTTGAATACTGTTTGTAATTTCAATATGTTAAGCTTTGAAAATTATTTAAAGGAAAAAAGTTCCTGCGAACATATTGGTAAGGTTGCCAAGCACATGTTTTGATGAATATCTTTCGAAGAAATATAATCTATATTATCTAATGTATGATAGTTGCGTATCATTAAAGGCATGTCCACAAGGAATCTATCATACACACTGTGGCGAAACAATGTCTAGACACGGTTCCATGGATATTTTTTACCAATGCAAATGTTGTCCAAGGAAAGTCATTTAATGAAAAGCACGGTGCATATCTTAATCAGCAATCATAAAGGCATCAATATAAATTATTATACGCATTTTTAACAGAACATAATAATTACTGCTTTGTTTTCTTTAATGTTAATTTATTTCTTTTTCAGTAATCCCATTCAAATTTTGCATTAATGTAGAAACACAAATTTTCGTGGGAAACAAATCCCATGGATTTCTTACATGTATCTTCAATGGTTTTGTGGACATTACAATGTATTTGTTGTCCTTTCTAAAGTAGCACTACTTTGTATTCTATATATAGTGATTTGAAAATTTCGTGTGGGATTAAATTTCGTTGATGATTGTAAAGAACGAAATAAACTTCATAAAGTTTCATTAAATTTTCTCCAATTTATTGTAAACATGAATTGATGTATTATTTATCATATCATTATAACACTAATTGAATGTAAAACTAAAGTCAACTTGATCTCGCTCTTTTGACAGATATGGACGTCATAGACTAGTTTGACACGCAGTTTCTCTGCACTTGAGACGCAGATCAGGCTGTAATTGCAACTTGTAAATGTGAAATTCAAAACTAAGTAAGCATGATCTGACTACAAATGAGTAATTATTAATCATTATTAAGTCACAGTCTTATTAAATTGATAACGAAAAGGTTTCTTATAAAGCCGCAGTCATGCACTTTTATTCACAAATTTACTACACGCACAGACAAACCCCTCGAAAATCTCAAAAGTTCAACGACATCAATCAATCCGCTTAACTATGAATTATTATATATTTGTACACGTGTAGCTATTGTCCCTACTATTTTGAAAAGTGCTGGGAGCAAGTTGTGCGCTGTTAATTTTTTCTATAATTTAACATTAATTCATTGCGTATAGAGTAAATACACGAAGTTTATCAAAAAAGAATAAATTCTATATAATTCCCGGGTATGGGGAAGTTGCTCCCAGCACTTTTCGGGTAAAGAAATTTGTCTTTAAGAAAATACAATCAATTTCTCAGTAAAAAAAAATCCGTATATCGTTGAACTTTTACGATCTTTGTATCCTTACATATTTTTTTTCTAATTTAACAATGTCACGTGACAAATAGCTGATGTACATGAAGTCGCTTAGGCCAAACTCTGGTGAGACACAATACATACACATGCATTAGTACAATTCCCATTAAATTAAAAGTCATGCTTATAAAAAAGATATCAACATTATATTGATTTTCTTGGGATATTTTAAGGCATTTCTCTTAGCTGTGATCATTTAAGGAATTTATTTCTTAAAATTGATATGTCTGTTGGAACCTTTCATTTTCTAGATCTTGACCTCAAAGTTGGTTTTTCCTAGTTTAACGTTGCCTTTTCCACCATCAACTCGCCCGTGTGGCGCCGTGGTAAGGGCTTCTACGGTTGATCGTTGAGACAGGTCCTTCAGATGAAACCTATAAACTAGGTCCTGTATCGCAGTAGGTGCTGGCACGGAAAATATCCCTCACTGCTCAACGGCCCTAAGTGCCGAGTAAAGGACAACATTTGAAGCTCTCAACGGGCAAGAAATGGCGTCTCCAAATGAGTGAAAGATTCTCGAGAAGGAGGGACGTTTAACAACATACAGTCAATAGATCCATCGTAAAAATTGGTAATTTTAACTTTAAAATTGGATTTTCCAACTTTAATCTTGGCTTTTCCAACTTAGTAATAGATAATTTCTACTTTGATATAGACTTTTCTAACTTTGAATTAGGGAATGCAGACATTTTCCTATTTTAATCTTGGCTTTTTCAACTTTAAAGTTGGTTTTCCCCAACTTTATTCTTGGCATTTGCAACTTAAAATTGGATAATTCCAACTTTTAGTTGGAAAAATCCAAGATGAAAGTTAGGAAAGCTAAAATTAAAGATGGAATTATACATATACCAACTTCAAAGTTGGAAAAAACCAATATTAAAATTGAAAAAGCCAAATTAAGGGGGCCGACTATAGTTTCCATTGCGCAATATTTCGCGCATCATAGTAAAATGAAGCGTATTTACTGTTTCAATGCAACTTTTTTCACTTAATTATTAAAATTAAACAAAATTAAGAAATTATAGGTTTTAAAAATGTAATAACAATTTGATATAACTGATTTTTTAATCGATTTTGCAATTGATAGGTAGGTTGACGTCGTTGCAGTGTGTTTTTGACGTTTTAATAATCTGCAGCTCTTAAAGAAAGGGGTAATAAAAATATTATTTAAGAAAAAGTAATAAACATACGCTCTTGATATTTAAAACATAGAAATTTGAGAATATCTCCAATATTTTTATTATGTTTTCATGTGAATCCATTGCGTACGTCATATTTTGTAATACTCTATAAAAATAGTAGAATTTGCTATTTTTTTGCCTTTTGAGATGCCCCCTCTGGTAACAAGGCGGTAGAATTTTGTGTTTCTTACATATATTGTATAATATAGTATTACTTATCAAATATTATAGTTTGAACAAAATGTCTATTTTAGTATTTGTATAATTTGCTTTAAAGTGCTAAAATTGGCATTTTCATATATATAATCCTATAGTAAATGTACCTGTATTTTAAGACTGTCCCTCAAAATTACCTGGACGGTAGATATCCCCCAAACTTTGCATGTACACTGAAGTTAATATAAGTTATATAAAGTATGAAAATGAAGCATTCCGCTATTGTAGTTTTTACACAATAAAACTATAGTCGGTCCCCTTAAATAAAATACTTGGCACTATTTAAAGGAATCAATTATGCGATACGTAAGCTTTGCCATAAGATATTAACGTTTAAACCTGGCATGTACATCGAACAATGTGTAAGTGATTTGAAAAAAACACACATAACATCCTCCCTACGTAACTATTAGGTATTTCCTGACTGTATTTGCCTCTAAATCTAAAACATCCTTCATATCGTTCTATACTTCCTTTATTTTATGTACATGTAAGTTCCTCTGTAGAAACTGCAGAACATTCACTGAGAAAAAATAACGTCGTTCTTATATACAATGAAATATCTTTTTCGATCAATTTGGATGTTAAAATTTTATTTTGTTTTACACATTCATAAAATATTTGCTGAAAGTGATCCTGGAATTTGCTCGAATGATACCTTTGGGTGTGTATTTGATGTTTGAGCTCTATTTCTCTATTAAATTTGTTTCTTTATATTTGTATTGACCTTTTTATCTGTACATAGATATGATAAAAAAAAAAAATAAGGCCTAATATATAATATCATTTCTTTTATTTCGTTGCAATGAAAGGAATATCCAATGCTGTCAAAATTACTTCAACAATGGCAGTTTTTGTATTGGTAGGGAAACTAAATTTCCAATTTTTCGATTCTTTTTAATAAAATTTGATAATAACTATTTTACTGAATATTGGGTTTCTTTTCAAAGCATGCCCACTGGGTACGTTTGGAACAAATTGTAGCAGTACTTGCCCTGTAGGATTTTACGGACTTTTTTGCAAAGAAAAATGCAAATGTTATCCATGTGACAATGTCAACGGCTGCCAGAATACAAGTACTATATTTTTCATGTTAAAATATCTTAAGCTTTTATTAAATTAGTACTGTTATTAAAAATGATTTATTACGTAAGTGTTGACACAATTTTATTTTACGGGTACATTTTTCATGAATGCTCTGATCTATAAAATCATCACCGAATGTTTGAGTGAAAGAGGGTATTCGGTAATTATACTTCAAAATCAGTTTACATACATGTATATATTCAAAGATTGAGAAATTGGCAGTCTTTTAAAAATATTTTTCGTCCTTTTCAGATTATTGTTCGACCGAGTATATACGATTGCCTACGGACGTAGATTGGCGAACAGTTGCTTTATCAACCACAGGGACTTTTCTCGTCTGCTTCATGATAGGGATTACAATCTACTTAAAATTAAGGTAAAGAACAAACATTTTTTGAAAGCATCTGGGAAGTTCAAATTTTAATATGTTGTAACACAGATTCCTCTTAAGTAATTCATAGCCATTTGTAACGTTCAAATTAAAAGCTCGTTTAACTAAAGTTAAAACCCATGTTAAAAGAATTCATGGAAGCAAAAAAGGACAATATTTCTTATCCTCATTTTGTTTTTCATGAGTTAGATTTTTATTTATTTTCTTGCACTTACAATGCAATTTCACATTGCTCATGATTCTGCATTTAATTATCTAAACAGCTATTTTTGATATGCCTGTATAAAGAAATAAAAATTAATAAACAAGAATATTTTTGCAGAATAAACACTTCTAAAGGATCGTACATTTTGCAAGACAAAGGTAATGTTAACTCAATAATTTCGTTGAATCTTAACGTCCTATCGTATATGTTCTTTTATGATTGGCTAACGATTCATTTTAATCATATAGGGAGTTATTTCAACAGAACTGATGAAAATCGGCATCACAGTCAGCATAATAACAGCGATACCCATGCCATGTTACAAGAGAGTAGGTTTAATTCAATAAAACAGGCATCGGTAGAATCAGAGAACTTGAATGCAAGGCAAAATGATCTCTTAAATAATAAGCTAGTTGGAATTCATAATCATGAAGCTAATTCATCAAAAAAAGAAAAGAACAAAAAGAATATTCAAGGACTCTTATGGACCATAACCATGAACCATATGATATTTTATCTCTGAAGTGCAATTCTAGCAGTGTTTCGAGAGGAAATTCGCTTAAAGACTCCGTGTACAAAAAAGCGGCCTATTTAAGCCACTGCTCTGCCACATCGGAACATATACATCGGAAAAGTTTTCTTTATCCAGAACAAATGTTGAGGAAAGATGAAGAAAAATTTCAATTGCAGAAAATTTTGGAGGAAAATCCACTTTTAAGTACAGCTGAGACAAGGGAATCTAATCAAGGACATTCGAACGTAACTGAAAATACCAAAAAGCACAGACGAAAATATTGGGAATCAAAGAAAAGAGAGCGAGAACAATACATGTATGGATTCACAATGATGTTGGAAAATTTCAAACCAAGGCAAGAATCGGATGGAATCGGTGAATTAAAGAGACTCTCAAAAGATCGAAGGAAGTCTTCGAAAAAAAATGACAGGAAAGTCTTAAGATACAGCTTTGCTCGTCCAATAGAAATGAATAAGTTTCTCTGAATTTCTATTATTTAAATTATTCCCTCGCAACAGGTTTCTGTTTGTGTGAGGGTTTGCAAGTTTTATTAAATTAAGTTGCATTAAATTAATCTGTTCTGCGTGAAACGGAAGTGAGGTACCATCGGGAGTGATGTCGAATGTTACCTTGAATTATACATATGCCCTTTGTGAGGGGATGTTTCGCTTTTTAATTGCATTGTCTTTGAATGTATAATTTTTTTCCTCTTTTTTGAACATTAAACAATTTTTTTTAACATCTTTTGGTTATGTATATCTATTTACAATTTGGTATGTTTGCTATGAATTTTTTGGGGTAGATATAGTATATTTCTTTATAAAGCTTTTTATTTCTCTCAAGCTTAGTTTTAATTTAGATATAAACCCACAGCTGCAGGAAATAATTCGTAAATTTGATTATGTTTCAGAATATAATCATGTACTGATAAGAGGAAAGTAAACAAAAACATTATATAATCAAAACCTAAGGAACAGGGAACCACGAATTAATTTCCGTCACTTTATAGTGAATCGTGAAACTATTATCGATAATATTAATTGTCATTTTTTCGAGAACATGTATGATCATTAAACAAGTAATTAAAATTATGAAAATAAATGAAATATATACCACCTTTTTGATAATTCTTTTAATTTATAGATTTACATCTTTTTGGTACAAAAAAATTCAATTTATCCCTTAAATTCTACTTTGAAAACTTTGCTTTTTTTTTCAATGGAATTTCAAAGAAATTTATGCAGTGACTTCAAAGCTTTTTATTGAGAAACCCTGTTTTTATTTTACTTCATTTCATATATCTTTTATTAACCGCGAAATTGATTTTAAGTCACCGACGCTCAAGTAAGTTTTTCTTGAAGTAAATCTGATCAAAGTAGTGTTCGTCGTCCGTATGTCGTGAGTTTTCAGTAAACTTTACATATTTTCACCATTTTTCTCAACAATCACGGGGGAATTTTCAACCACACTTGAAACAAGATATCCTTGGGTAAAAAGAGGATTTCAGTCTGTGACAACAAAGGTTGTTCGAATTTTAACAAAGAAAGAGATGCTTAATGCTTAATAAATAGGTATTAGCGTAAAATACATTTCAGAACCTTCAGGAGTGGAATGACAAACCTTAGAATAGACTTCCTGGAGGGTAGATTAGGCAAAGCTTTTGGAAGTCATGCATTGAGAAGCAAACTGAAGAAGTTGATATTGAGTCAGCAATAAAGACGGTTGTTAAGATCAAAACAAAAGCTTTAAGCGTCAGTGGCAAGTATCCTAGGGATGTGTTGTTAAGTTCCCTGTAAAGTAAATCCATAGAAGAATTTTGCGAATGGTTCTAATCAATCAATTAAAATCGAGGAGAGAATCATCGTACGAGTTTTACCCAACCAATTCCCCTTCTCTAATAAAGAGAAAAAAACAGTACTGCGTGTCTATTCAATATTCACTCATAAAAAATAGAAAGACAACTTATACATCCCTTGCAATAACCTGTTACCACTGTATGCACAAGCATTTCACTGAAACTTGCAGTGTATTTACGGTTACAAATAAACACTTTTAGACAAAGAAAACAGACAGTAGGCAGTATATTTCATATTGTTGTGGTTTTGTTTATTGTACTTTTAATGCTGAACACGATGCGTAAAATGCAATGATCTACGTTTATCCAACTTCGTGCTTTGCATTTTCACATCGCTACATGTTCCCTATTAAAAAGCGTTTATCAATGGCCTACTTTATTTGAACCAGTTTTCACCGGTGCACATATAGACGGATGTATTCTAAATGGTTACATTTGTACATGATTATTGTAAAAGTCTCAGCTATTAGCAACAAGAGTGACAGCGTTTCTTCGGTAGCAGTATGAAAATAACAAAAGAGGCTTACATTTGAAGCACATGTTGGTATACAAACAAACAGAAACATATGTAAGATGCAAGAAAACGTAAACAAAAGAAGGGTTGAATAACCAACAAGAACAGGTGTCACCGTCTTCATGCAGGAATTAAGACAAAAAAGAGGTCAGGTGTATTGAAATCTATGGATACCCTAATGTTAATACAGAAGATAGGAAACTAATATGACCCATGAATCTTTACGGGCCCTGTGCCAACGAATAAGTAAGCTTCGTGATTTATCAAACAGATTTATTATCTTTTTTTCTGAAGGCACGTTCCCTTAAAAAAGATGCAATTATCTGTCATCAAATTCCAGAAATAAGTCAACAGTTATTTTCCCGCCGTAATAAAGGAAAAAAAGAATGGAAAATATATACAGTCGCGTGCCATAAATGAGTTCGCAAAATGGCCGACATAGTAATTTTGTATGCAGTAAATCTAAAGTTAAACGTTTTTACAAAATAACTACGACATATCTGTATACGATTTCCGGCATAAAAACGACTTAGTCATTTTTTAAATTCAAATAAAATTGAATTATTCCTCTTCGATAAACAATAATCGTCTGCAAACCGACATGGCGGGTAATTCTACAGATGTGTAACGATTGTTGTTCAAGCTTCAAAATATAGGATATCGATGTAATAGGGAAACATGCAAGAATCATCAAAACATTTCTAAAACGTGTGCGTGAACGAGGAGGTGTTAAAAATTTGCCACGAAGTGGACGGAGAAGAAAAACGCGCAGGTACGATAAGGCTTCCCAGAGAATATTGTAGTGTACTCTGTGCAAGCACTTCTCTGAACTAAAAATGTATGACGTCATAATTGAAAATGACTTCAAGTCACTGCATACTTGAGCTGTAATGATAGGAAGAGTGTCATAAACTTTACACTTTATTTCAATCTGCATATAAACATGCAGAAATCTTGTTTAAAATAAACGTGTTTTATAAGTTTTTTTTTTTCAAAAGTCTAATATATTCGAATAATTTAGATAACTTTGCTTAATTACTTTTGTTTAAGAGTCAGTGTGTTCAAACTACGTACGAAAATATACGTTTGACATTTACTGTATAGGGGGAAAATAACTTGCGGTGTTTATATTTGCTATATTCACAGTGTTCATAAATCCGTGAATTCAAGAAACAGTGAATAAATTTTCAATAATCTCCATGTTTTATTTGGAAAGAGCGATATATGGTAAGTGTCTCAATTGGCCCCTTAAAATTAATATCTTAATTTTATTTTATATATATCTTTAATTTGAACAGCTATATATGCGACCTTTATTGGTTATTTTCATTTTGATCAAAATGCCGTTATTTCAGAAATATGACATTATAAAAATCACCTTTTACCGCCATTTTAGCATATTTTGTATAAAACTGCTTATTTCCAGAAAATATAGAACGCAGCCTAGAACAAGCTTTATATTTACCAAAGATGTATCTATCCAATACTGATTAGTGACAGAAAAATTAGATATGTTCTACACTGCGCTCTATGTTTCCCATAAGAAAAAAACATCAAGAAAAAGGCATATTTTTGGCTTTTTTGTTAGATAGCAAAAATAGCATTATTTCTCATGTCATTTACAGCTAGAGAGTGCATATAAATGTTAGAAACTATATTAGAAATATTTCTAATATAATCTCTTCTTCGAAATAAATATCAATTAATAAACATATCTGAATGTCATTCTAAAATGTTGATTTTTAGGGGGCCAAAATTAGCTCTTATCATATATACTCCTTTGAGAATAAACAACGATAGGTTAATGTACCTGCAGTACATGGTCATTTCAATAATTACGAGTAGTACTTGTCATTCAATTATATTTATTTATCACTCTTTACTTTAATCTTATCAGCAGATAATAACCTGTATTATTAAAAAGCTGTTTTAATAGCCAACGCTGCATGTTTCGTCAAGAAAAATCGTTGGGCCGTGGTTTTGATTACCCGTGAGTAGCTAATGTTACCAAGTGTATTAGTCAAATGTACCTGCATTAACACGCATATTAATTTTTATCGACGTTTTGAAAACATTCAAATAACTATCGAACTTACTGAGGATTTTGGAAGGATATTATTTCGATGACCTACATTAACACATTTATTATTACCGCCCAGTGGTTTTTCGTCGCGTTAAAGCCTAGGTCACACTGTCACGGTAATAAACACGGATTACAACGGTTCACCCCGATTTTATAAACCGTATAATATCGTAATGCTGATACGATTTTTTGGCGCGAAAAACAAACGAAACGGTTGTTCCAAGATTATTGAACGGTTCAACAAGGTTTGGACACGGCTTCATCAAGGATTATGCCATTCACGCCACGGGCACTCTTACGGACAACCACAGTATCCCGTAGAAATACCTTGTAATGCGACGGTCTCAGCAGTGATTGCTACATGTGTAAGCTACTGTTACGACCAATCAAGTTAATGCTACAGCACCCCACGTCTCTTGTACGAGAATGCCACGAATGATGAAGATTTTTAAGACGTCTTACGACTAAGCAAATAAAAGACATTGGCGAAAATGTAATCGAAATTAAGGTTCTCTGTATATGGACGCCAGCATTAACATTTTTAAAAAATACCGATATATGGAGGAATCATTGAGAAATCAAATGTTACTATTTCAGTTCTTATTAATTTTTTAGAATACAAGTGGCTCGTTCTTATTTTTGAAATCCTTATAAAAGTTGACTTATTTGCAGATTACTGTTATATATAAGAAATACATGCAGATATGTCAAAAGCTATGGAAATTTATTCAATATTTCTAGATCAATCCTATATTAAATTTTAGTTTATTCACTTTTACAATAGAAATCATTTACAATGTTTTTTCATTCAACATTTTTGTGATTCAGATTAAGTTACGTTGCCAAGACACTCTTCCTGTAATTGATTGATTGTTTTTATATTGTTTAAGGCCAAGTCGGCAATATTTCAGCCATATTTCGGCGGCTTCCTGTAATTGTGTGTAGTTGAGTGTAGTAGCTTATATACTCGGTTTATATTTAACTGGTCAGCAGAAGGCGGTTACCACTATTAAGTATCATCTTACCAAATCAAAATTTGGTAATCTCTCAAGAATCTAGAAATGATGTAACGGATGAAAGATATGGAGATAATGAACAGTTTTCATTCTCAAAAGTCCATTCAAACATAAAAACCGGGAGCAAAGCAAACACGGACCTCTAAAATATCAGAGGTTGGATCTGGTGCCAAGGTGGAGTGAGCAACCTCCACCAACAGGTCACACCCGCAGTGTGCTTCTTGATTTAACTTGATTTAATTGGGAAATAACGGAAAATCCGTCGACAATTGGATGTGTGAATAATGGCCTTACAGTTAGTAAAAAAATGTCAGTCAGCTTTTGACTAAATGATAAATTGAATTTTCTGACAAGGTCATTGTTTTGACCAGAAAACTTAGGAAATTATGACATTAAACAAGACTGTTGATATTCCTTTTCATAAAATTGTTTGTAAGTAATAAGGGTATGATCTTCGATATGATTAAGGACAAGCACTGAGCTGTTGGATTCTCAAGGTTCTTCTGAATCTTTACGCAGATATAGGTCAACAATAGAACTATTAAGCAGTTCTTATGTAGTCAGGACACAGTTATTTGTCCAACAGAATTCCTGAGCTGACACCCGAACAGTGGTAGTTGTCAATTTTCTCTTTCCCTCAAAAAATTTGAACTTTGGAAAATCATCGCATGAGCTAGATCTTCAAGGTAATAGGGTCAGCTGAAAGTACAAAGTGGGACTGTTTTGTTCTCATTAGCTTGGATTGAATGTGTTGCTTTGATTCCCTCCTAATACTTTTTATAATAACAATCTAACCATAATAAATTTTAGATCCGCTCGTATACTCGCTACACTACTAATTTTAATTAGATTCTTCGTATAGCGAGTATGGGAGCAGATCTAACATCAAATTTTAATCAGATTGTCATAGTAACTGCTTCATGTTTGTCATCAATGAAAGCGCATCAATACAATGCATATGGTTTTACAGCTATCACGACGAAGGTCCATTAGCAATACTTTTACATTCATTGGGGTTGATGGGTAGACACGTTCTCTTTCGGTTTATTTTTGGATGATAACTTTACAAATCTCACGAATACCTAAAAGAAAAACTCTGAAATTATACTTAAATGGGTTGTAATTGTCCCCTGATGCAAGAGTAAGCTTATATATACCAGTTTTAACTCATCATTCCCAAACTGTTCTCTTCTTTATTTTCCTTCTTCCGACTTCCGTGATATAAAAAATATGTGCCACAACAATGTAGTTCTGTGCTTTCTGTCTTTTCAACTACAGGTACGGATTTAGAAGCCGAATCCTGTGCTCATAGTCATATGTACACTCAAAACAACAGTTAACAATGACAAAAATTGTGACAAAAATGTGTAATAAATAACTGAAAAATCGTAAGATATCGTATCCAACCGTAAAAATTGCCGTTAAGACACGTGATAAGACGTCAAAACCCTTACTGCTGCCGTAATTATAACGTAAGAAAAAACGGTTCGCCGCCTTTATTCGTGAGTCTCTGTATTGTTTCCTTGTCGCTTTCCTACTACAACCGAGACAAAATGTGCGGGGTTTACGATTAGTTACGTATTATCTTGTATATCCGTACATTTTCCCTACTGCTTTCGTCGAAATCCTTGAGTTATGCTACGTTCCCACTGTCGTGCGGTCAGTTACGCACGTCACGATAGATCAATCGTAGTTAATCGCAGAGTTTTTATTGAATTTTATGCCAAGATACGAGAGATGCGTATAGGTGCGTTTTCAAACGTTTCGTTACGCTTTTATGCGCTATGGCCACGGTGGACAAATTTCATGTGATGCGATCTTTGACGATCTGACTACCGTTCGGATAAGATGAATTACCTTCCAATAGGATTATCAAGATTTAGTCGACAAAGGACCTCGATCTGTCGCGAATATCACGATCCGAGTTCTCGATTAGAAAAGATCTCCTACGTTTTAATACGTTCTCTTACGATAAAATACGTTCATCGCGCACTCTTGCGCTAATGTACGATAAAATAATACGTTCATTGCAATGTCTTTCACGATCAGGATCAAGATAGAACACACTTTGAGCTACGATTATACCCCGACAGACATATAAAAATCTTGCTATACTGAGTCCATTATATTTTATCTATTAAAAAGTAAACAAAACATAAACATACAATCAATAATACTGGCAGAAGTGGAGGTTGATGACAACTTCATAAACGTGGTGTTTGTAGTGTAACTATGGTCATAGTTATTGCTGTCAAAATAGAGAAAAGGCAGCAGTATAACTGTTTTCTTATCTTTTAAATTTTTTTTCACCGATGTTGCCTCTGATCGAAGGGGTTTAGGTTCAGAAGAAGAAAAGATCTCCCCCTCTTTCTTTTTTGTACCTGTTTTAGGTGGCATCTTTAAAATATTTTTCCAAAACTCAGACATTTTTTTTCAATCTGGAAAGAAACGCGTTCAATTCTCCCGTTATTTTTGCAAGCTTAAGTACTCGTAATAAAGCGTGATTTTCCGCAACAAAGCGTTAACACTCGTGTCTAATGGCGTTTACTCTCAAACGTCCGTATCAAATCGTCTCTGAGCGGGAAAATACCGTGTCAGCACGTGAACAGTGGGACCACTCAAAGCATCACAGATAGTGACAGAACGGAGACATCGCAACTCAGCGGGATGTTTGTTCTGTCCGAGATCGATCCCGATGATCGCGCTATATAAGCCAGATTAGATGCGTTTACTTACGATGCAGCTGAGGTTAGTTTACGATGTAATGCGATTTAATGCGATGATAACGATTAAAATCTAATCGTGTTAATCGTAGAAAAAATTTTGACAGTCAAAAAAAAATTCACGATCAACACGATAGCCACGAGTGAACACAAGATTTGTTTCGGTTGGATACGATCACTACGATTTGTCCACGTTCGAGTCCCCGATTTTAATCGTGGCGCCAATCGTGATAGTGGGAACATAGCATTAGCGTAGACCTACTTGTCACGGATGACCCCGAAACATCACGAAAGTTTATACGGTGGTCACACGGTGATTGTAGGCATACTGTACGGGGTAAATACGATATACAAGAAATGAAGTTGTATCGCGGTTTTCCACGACTGTTTTGAACAGTTCAAAACAGTCGTAGCAATTTACGGATCGTTCAGGAGTAATCCGAGTTAACAGGGCTCACCACGGTAACAATAACGGACCGACTGCGGATGTCTAAGAATATTAACGGATCCCTAACTCGTAGCTTACCGTGATCTAAAATCGTGACAGTGTGACTGGGGCTTAACGTTGTATTGCAGATCTAGGGGTGTACATGCAGTCATCGTAATATACATAAAGGAAAGTCAATAGACGTTTAAAGTCAAGGACTTTTTATAACTGCACTTGTTTTAAATAAACCTCAACTATCTATTAAATCTAACAATTTTATATTAACCTACCCTGTTGATGTCGTTTACATGTAGCTAAACGGGATATAGACAAGGAAGGTAACTTTTATTTTATATCAATTCCGCGAATTCAAGAAACCGCAATCGTGTCAGATGAAAGAAAAACGTGAAAATTTCAACCTGTGAAATTAATCCCCTATACAGTACCCTTTTTTTATACCGTAGAATATTTTGTTCCAAAGAAATAGTATAACTTTTCCCAAGTACATTTCGGGTTCACAAGGATGCATCGCGTTTATTTATGTAGCAAAAAGTTAATAATAATTGTGTTAATAACCTGCGCTGAAGCTATTTATGTGAAACATCCCAAAAAAGAAGAAATGACCGCCACGTGATCAGCAAGGTCATGTGATATCGTAACAAATATGTTTATATATAGCCTAGAGAAATCTTCCTATGATTTGGCCGTTCTTAAGTACATAACTTAAAGATAAAACTCAAAATTAACATTGCAATGCAGTGTTACGTTTTGAATGCATATTAAGCTCCGGGAAGCCTCAACAGTACTGTACGACGGTGTGCAATGACAGGTGTCTTATGCGGAGTGTAAAAGGGAATAGAAGGCAGACCCTTAAAGACAAAAAAACCAGTCTCTCGGACGAATCGTGAAAAAAGATGTTGTTTTTGCAGGTAAAAACTGTACTGGATTGTGCCGAATCAGTGGGTTTTTCATATTTAGTGATGAAATGAAGATTGTGTTAGGAAATAACAATAGAGGACATGTTTGAAGAAAAATAGATGAAAGATTAAGACCCGAGTGCCTTATTTAGTTTACGTGGTGATAGGGAGACGACATGCCCAGCATCTATAATGTTCTGGAGCTGTATTTCGTTTCATGGAGTTGGTACATTGAAAGTTGTAGATGGAAACATGAACAGTGAAAAGTATATTGAAGTTTTGGACGGAGATTGCTTGCATTTAACAAATCGCCGCTGGGTTATTCAAGAGGATAACGCCCCGTGTCATGTGTCCGCCAGAGCAAATGGATGGAAGCAGAATAATGATATCTCAACACTTCCCTCGCCCCCACAGAGCCAAGACCACATTATTGAAAATGTATGAAAAGTATCAAAATTACGGGTGCAAAGCAGAGCGAACGAGATATGAAATACCAACGACCTAAAACAAGTTGTTCAAGACATTTGTAGTAATCTCCCTTTGGTCTACAATCGTAGCCTATTCCCAAGCTTTCCAAGAAGGATTCGGACAGTATTGTGTTCTTGGGGAAAAATCAAAGTATTGAACAAATAAGATTTGAATTTTTATTTTTATTGCAAATAAAATTCAAACCAAAAGTTTACATATCAATATTTTATGACGCGAAGTGTGCCATTTTGCGAACTCATTTATGGCGCGCGACTGTACCTTCCCTCTAAGAACATGAGCTCAATTTGAATAAGATGCAATTTGTGTCATTACGGCGTTATTTGGCAAAGAAGGATTTAATGAACACGATCAATTTTGTTAAGACCCACGAGATGAATGAGTTCCTCATTAATAAAATTTTCCGCAGAGCAGATTTCCGTCCTCTTGACCAAAGGAGACCTTGTTATTATTAACGTTTTCTAATTAAATATTCCATATTTATTGCTTGCATAAGCGGCTGAATTTCCTGTGGTCGTGTTAAGCATTTCAAAAATGGAAATAAGGCGTTTAATTAGGAAATCAGTAAAAAATTATTTGTTAATGCTAACTTAATTGCATCTTTAGTTCAATTTTAACAAGCATTCTGAGAGTATTGCATAAGCAATACATGTCCCCTACCGGGTTCCCCTTTTCTCCTTGGGGTGTAATTTTATTAGAGCCTGTGTATGAAATTTTTTACTGAAATATGGAAATTTCAGTTATTACTTGAATATGAATGAAATGTATTGGATCTGCCTTACAAAGAAAGACTCGTGACGTCTTTGAATGCCATTTGACACACACAAATGCTTTGATCAGAACAGCTTATTTTACATGGTTGAACAACAATTTTATACCAGAAAAAAAAAATCAAACTTGATCTATATTTGTCACTATTAAGGTATCCAGCAAGTTTCAAATCATGATACATTAATCCAGTAGTGCATCGACATTGATACAGTGCATCACGAACCCTATTGTGAACCCAATTATTAAAAAAAAATAAAAATACCACAATTCCTTCAGAAATAAATGAAGTAGAACGAAATGCAAACTTGATCTATAATAATTCAATTTATAAAAGCTATCCAGCAAGTTTCAATTCATGACAATCTCGTTTAGATCATGAATTGAGTGCATCACGACATAAATGTAGTGCATCACGAACCTTATATATATTTAACGGAATTATAAAATTAAAAAAATAAAAATACCGCAATTCTTTCAAAAATTAATTAGGCAAAACGAAAGGAAAACTTGATCTATAACTAATTAAGGTAAAGTCTTATACTTAAAACCAGCTCAATATCAGCAAGCGTTTTGGAGAAAAGTGCGGAAAATCCTGAAAAATTGAAAAGGCCGTATTTTCGTAAAAAATCATTGAATCGGAAAGATATTCAAACTTGATCTGTAACTCATCAAAAGACACCCAAGCTCCAAAAATCAGCTCAATATCTGCCAGCGTTTAGAAAAAAAGTGCGGAAAACCAAGTGGGAGAGACTGACAGACAGACGCACGGACGGATGTACAGCTAGACAGACAGACGGACGGACGGATGTACAGCTAGACAGACAGACGGACGGACGGATGTACAGCTAGACAGACAGACGGACGGACGAACAGACGCAGAGGAGACCTATAGTCCCCTCCAGTTTCACCGGTAGGGGTCTAAAAAGCCTAAAAGTATAAAAGGTTTTACGACAAACTTTTATATCTTTTTTATCAATAATCGTTTATTTTTAATTATCATGATTATGGTAGAATTTTGATGTTGTTTTCAATTTAAAGTATACCACCAAAAACATAATCGTTTGTCTAGTTGATTCCTCATTAGATTTTAGCCCCGTGGGGATCCGGCTTAGAATAGGTCCTCAGTACCCCCTTGCTTGTCGTAAAAGGTGACTAAATGGGGCAGTCCTTCGGATAAGACCGTATAAACCGAGGCGCCGTGTCACAGCAGGTGTGGCACGATAAAGATCCCTCCCTGCTCAAAGGCCGTAAGTGCCGAGCATAGGCCTTAATTTGCAACCCTTCACCGGCAATGGTGACGTCTACATATCGGTGAAATATTCTGAAGAGGGACGTTAAACAGTATACATGTACAATCAATCTATCATTAGATTTTTACATTTAAGTCTTTTTGACAGTGCATTTTTTCAGCTATGGCTTTTCAACTAAATTGATATTTCGGCTTTAATCTAAACTTTTCCAAGTTTGAATTTTGGAATTCAAACCTTTTATGACCCTAATCTTGGCTTTTCCAACATTAAAGATTGTTTTTCTCCAACTTTAGCCTTGGCATTTGCAACTTAAATTTGGTAATTCCAATTTAAAGTTGGAAAAGCAAGATTAAAGTTAGCGAAACTAATATTAAAGATGGAATTATACAAACTTCCAAGTTGGAAAAGCCAAGATTGAAATTGGAAAAGCCAATTTAAAAAGATACTTGGCACTAATATTCTTCCGTACGTGATAGTTTAATTCATGCACAGAGAACTACATTGTAATTAAATGAATATTTTATCAATGAATCAAATATGCGATAATCTAGCTTTGCCTACAAAAATCAAAGGGCTTGTTTGAACCCTGGTACAGTGTATGTACATGGAACGATGTTTATTTAAAAAACATGCTGCCTGCTTAACAGTTAGGAATTTCCTGTCTGTATTGGCCTATTGAAAATGCAACTTCCTACAATTTATTTTATATTTCATTAATTTAAAATACGTTTCTCGGTAGTAACTACATGCAATACATTCACTGAGAAAAAATATCTTTGTTCGAAATATACAATGGACTATCTTTTTCGTACAATTTGGATGTTAGAAATTAATTTTGCTTTACATGTGAATAAGATATTTGTTGAAAATTATCCTTGACTCTGTTCGAATGATACCTTTGGGTGTGTATTTGATGTTTGAGCTGCATTTCTCTATTAGATTTAATTCTTTTTATTTTATGTTTACGTTTCTATCTGTACCAAGATTTGATAAAATAATTTTTTTCATAATATTATTTCTTTTCGTTGCAATGAAAGGAATATCACATGCTGTCAAAATTACTTCAACATTGGCAGTTTTTGTATTGGTAAGGAAACTAAATTAAAATTTTTTTTCGATTCTTTTCAATATTATAATTTTCATTTATTTTACTGAATATTGTTTTTTTCAAAGCATATCCACTGGGTACGTTTGGATTGAGTTGCAGCAGTCCTTGCCCTCAAGGATCTTACGGACTTTATTGCAAAGAAAAATGCAAATGTTATCCATGTGACAATGTCAACTGCTGCCAGATGACAAGTAATATATTTTTCATGATGAATCATCTAAAGCAATAGTACTGTCATTTTCATTTTCAATGGTATTTTACATGTACATAAGAGTTGACATAGTTTTATTTTGCGGGTGCATTTTTCCATCATTGCTCTGATCCATAAAGTCGTCATCGTTGTTTAAATGAAAGAGACTATTAGGTAATTATTCTTCAAGATTATTATATATATATATATATATATATATATATATATATATATATATATATATATATATATATATATATATATATATATATATATATATATATATATATATATATATATATATATAGAAAGCACAAACAAATTCACTTTTACATGGATACCCACTTCCGCCCCAGCCCGGTGTTGAACTCTCGACCTTCGGAATCTGTCTCCTAGCACTGCAGGAACAGCGCGCTAGACCGCTCGGCTATCTAGGTAAGTCAAAGAACTTGCTTTCGATGCAGATAGAATTCTCGCGGTGCTGCCCTACACTACACGGTCATTGAGAATAGAAGTGAGATACAGTTATTTGGACATTAGTTTTAACAGAGGATTTTTACCAATACATGTTGTAATGAAATTAATTATTATTTATAAAGCACATTTTACAAGAACTAACATAACTGCAGTTATGTTAGGTAATGAGTTGTTGTAAAATGTGCTTTATATATATATATATATATATATATGTATATATATATATATATATATATATATATATATATATTATATATATATTCAGAGATTGAGAAAATGAGAGTAGTTATATAAAATAATCATTTGTTATCTTCAAATTATTGTCCGACCAAGAATATTTGATTGCCTATGGACGTAAATTGGCATACAGTTGTTTTATCAACCACAGAAAGCACAGGAAGAAACAAGACCATTCAGTTAAAACTGAAAAGTGGCTTTCAGTGAATTTTGAGTTGCCATTCAGCCACTGAATGGCACATACATTTCAGTGACCTTTCAGTTTCCTTTCAGTCACATTTTAGGTACCTTTCAGTCACCATTCTGCGGACACATTTCAGTCAACTTTCATTGACCTTTCCGTCAACTTTCAGTGACCTTTCCGTCGACTTTCAGTGACCTTTCTGTCGTTTTTCAGTGTCCTTTCTGTCGTCTTTCAGTTACCTTTCCGTCACCTTTCAGTGACACTTTAGTCTCAATTTATCGATTTTTTCACCAGCTTCTAAATTTATAATCAGAAATTTTTCCTTAACTTTGAAGCAATATTTTGAATAAAGATTTATTACTCAGTTTTAATTGTGTCTTTTTTCTTATCGTGATTAAATTCGGGTACCTTAAAATATGTCTAAATTATTATTATAATCTTATAAAATAAATGATACTTATTCAAAATGATTTTTGATTTTCCAATTAAATTTAGAAAACAAAAATTCTTGAAGTAATAAAAAATGATGATCCGATAATCGAATCAAAATTTAAAAAAATGACGTATAACATATTCTATAGTGCTTATATGTGTATTTTTCATGGAAATATTTAGTTTTAAATGATGAGACAGAATTTATATTATTTACACCTTTTCCGGAAGAACCCTTATATTATAAATTTCGTTTCTTAATCGTCAAAACCGTAGGATAATCATTTTAAAATCTTTTTAAATGAATAGAATAAATCATATATGCCTCTTGTAGAAAAAACTAAATATTGTAGATTTTTAGCTTTTTAAATGATATTGTTTTAAAATTATTCTACTAAGTTTGTAGATAGAGAATTTACAACAATCTCAAATCATTGACACAGGAACAGGTGCCCGTCGCTGATAATTGTCATCATCCCGATAGGAGTTGTTTAATTCATCAGTCTGTCCCCAAAATCTGCGCAACTAACATAGAATATACAAAAGATATACAAGATATATACACATTGCAGCTCCTCGATACAACAGGTGAACCGATTGTTCCATCGATTTTTACAAATTGAATGATTTTTAATCCCTTCAAATCACCAAGAAATCTTAGTGTAATTGATAAAGTCGCGGACCATCAGGCTGGAGACCCGGGTTCGATTCTGATTTTGTGCACAATTTTTTCCTGCATTAATTTTTTTTCTCCATTTTTTAATCGGAATTAGATAAATTGGATGTTACATGTAATATACCAAGAAAAAGTGAAATAATTTTTTTAATTTAAAAAATAAGCCGATTATTCAATAAAAAGATGCAACTGAATGATAACTGAAAGGTCACTGAAATGTATGTGCCATTCAGTCGACTGAATGGTAACTGAATGATCACAGAAAAGTCACGAGAAAGGGTCTTTTCAATGACCTTTCAGTGACCATTCAGTGGGCATTCAGTTACCATTCAGTCGACTTAATGGTGGATTTCATCCTATGAAGATTCGTCGTCTGTTTCATAAAAGGGATTACAATCTACAGCAAATTAACGTACATGTAGAGGAAAATTGTTTTCAAACATCTTGAGAGTTTAAAATTTCGATATGTTATAATATATAACTAGATCAAAAAATCAATATAAGAAGAATTTAGTAAACAATATTAATTAATTCCAAATAAAGGTAATAATTTCTTGACCTTCATATCGTAGCAAAAAAAAAATTAATAGTGCTTGATATTTCATATACTTAGCATGAGCATTACTTTTTTTTGTCAAAAAAAAATTTAATGAACCTATAAGTAAGGTATAGTCTAGAATTTCAAGAAAACTTTACAAGTAATGAAAATATAAACGCCAGTTCCATCAAAGATTCATCTTCAGTAATTCAAAGCAATTTGTTATGTTTAAAGTAAAAGCTCTTTGGCTTAAGCAAAAACTCATGTCAAAATAATTTTGCTTCAGGAAAGAGAGCAAGACTAGCTATTTCAATATTCTTTCCCTCCTTTTGTTTTTGGATTTTTATTTTTTTTCCTGTGCATACTGTGTAATTTCTCTCACAACAAAAATACTATAGTTAACTTAAGTATACTATAGATAACTGTCGTGAACACTTTGACACAATGAAAACTTTGATTTACTAAATTGAAATCCTTGACACTTTGATATACTACAGTAAACACTTCGACACTTCGATTTACTATAATGAACACTTTGCACTTTAATTTACTATAACGATAACAATGAGAAATTTCATTTACCATGGTGATCACCATGGAAACTTTGATTTACTATGGAAAAACTTTAATTTACTATACTTATAAAATTTGAAAACTTTGATTTATTATAGTTATAACTATAAAACTATAGGGATCACTATGAAAACTTTGATTTATTATAGTGATGAATTTGAAAATATATTGAACACTTTGAAAAATTTTATTTACAATAGTGAAAACTTTGACACATTGATTTACTGTAGTTTCATCTATAGTTAACTGTAGTTAACTATAGTATTTTTGGTTAGGGATCCACATTATTCATAATTGTACATTCAATTATCTAAATTGGTTTTTCTAATATGCCCGTATACTCAGCTATTTTAAGGAAGGTCAGAATTCAAATTCTAATTTAGTTAAATTGTTAATTGTAGTTTAATTTAAAAGCCACAAAATTAATTGAAAACTTTGTGTAGCGTAAATAACTACTTTGTTTTATTTAATTTCTCAATTATTTATAAACTCTTGTAAAATTACAATATTTGATAGCAATACAGTTGCGTAATTGAAGAAAATATCTCGTCAATTACGACGTCATCAGCCTTGAAATGACGCAGCACAGGTGATACAGAGGACTAGATGCACTGGTTAAATAATTACAAAAGTGCTTCTTTAAATATGGTTTCATCGTTATATTTTAAAATAATCATTTAAACTAAACCAAAATAATTAATATAATACATTTTGTATGGAATATGCATTTATCTTGTAGCATTGAAGCTGCACAGGGACAAGGAATGTAGAAAATATCGTTAGAACGATAAGCGTATTCAGGATTTACATCAAAAGAGCAAGGGCATAGACTATTTTGTTTGAGCTGAAATATGGAATATTTATTGCTTAGAGTAAGGATCTCAATATTTAATAAACATGTATTTTTTACAGAATTAACACTTATATTTTTTGAAAGACAAAGGTAAGGATGACATCAATAATTTAGTTAAATCTAAAGGTCTTAACGTATTTCTTTTTTATTATTGACTAACGAATTGTTTTGATCATAAAGGGGTGATTTCAACAGAACTGATTATAATCGGAATCGAAGTCAAAAGAATAGGTTTTTATTCCATAAAACAGGCATCGGTAGAATCAGAGAACTCGAATGCATGGCAAAATGATCTCTTAATTAACAAACTTGTGGGAATTCATAATCATAAAGCTTATTCATCAAAAATAAGATTGATTGATTAATTGTATATTGTTTAACGTCCCTCTTGAGAATTTTTCACTCATATGGAGACGTCACCGATGCCGGTGAAGGGCTTTAAATTTAGAACTATACTCGGCACTCAGGGCCATTGAGCAGTGAGGGTTCTTTATCGTGCCAACGCCTACCGTGACACGGGACCTACGTTTTTAAGGTCATATCCGAAAGACCCGTGACTTTCACTTCTAGTGCCGAGCGCTTGGCGAAGGAACAGTCACTACCTTTGTTTACGTCTTAGGTATGACGCGGCGCCGCGATCGAGAATCGAACCCGGGCCTCCCGATCACGAAGCGAACGCTCTACCACTAGGCTACCGTGACCGGTACAAAAATAAGAAATCAGAGTTAATAGAGAATATTCTAAATCTGTAATGGCCCATGACCATAAACCATTTGATATATACATGTATCCAAGAAAGAATTCGGTGTCGATCGTGATGAGCATTATTAATTTCAACTACTTGGTACCACATATGAGAATTTGTGCTATGTTGATGTCGTCGATATCGACAATACCATAACGATATCGATCCTATTTGTACAAAGTATTTTATACTGAACGATAAGTGAATGGTGAACGCAAGGTGAACGCAAAGTAAACGGAACGAAGAGCGAACGGTGAACGTTTTGTAAACGGTGAACGCAAGCGCACGGTGAACAGTGAACGCAAAACTGTGAACGGAGAGCGAACGGTGAACGAACGGAAAAATGGGAAAGTAGAACGTTTCAGGGACTGTACAACTATTAGTCCATTGAATAAGAATGTTTACTTCGGAATATTTCTTTACAATTGTACGGTTTTCAAATCAATTTAAAAACGCAAGTTAATTTCAGCTTTGAACAAAATTAACATCTGCTATAGACAAATCGAATTAATTATTATAAAGATGTTTTTAATTATCTGCATAGATCTATTTATATGAAAAATTTTTTATAAAACAATTTTTTTACCTATGATCTATCTAAATACCTTTTTATTCGAATATCAGCCGCTGAAGATGTTTAAAATTCGCATCATCTCGTTCTATTTCGTCACAGGTAAGTCTATTCAACCACACTCATTATTTGGAATAAAGAACTTTTCATTAATCAAACTTAACTCAATATGAGTTAAGTTGTATTATAGAAATGAGTAGATCAACTCTTGTAACATAGCTAAAGAGCCATAACTCTTACAATATTTAAAAATCACAGATTTTGACACTACCCTTTACAATTATCGGGCTTTGACACCATCCCCAGTAAATACCAGTATATATACTAAACGCGCGCCAATTGCAAATTCTTTCTGGAAATTCTTCTCAACAAATTTCAACAGAGTAGCCGCGCCATCGAACGATTACTTCACATTTCATAACCATCCGATAATTTTGGGTAAAGTATAAGGTCATCAAAGCTTCGGTGCGTACTTACTTCCATTTATTTTGATTTGTTTGACGTCATTTACTGATTTAGGCTTATAATATTGATAACCGATTTCAGCTCCACCATCAGCCTCTCGGCATTTGCCGCCATCATTGTTGCATGGTTTGCTTTTTTTAAAAAAAAACCTAAGGTATTTCCGTTTATGAATACGAATTCATAACTATAACAGATTAAAAATAATTTTGAAACACGGTAAAGACTGCACTTTATAATTTTATTTTATTACCTAGCGTTACGTTTCGTCAGAGCCATGCAGACCCGCTTAGCTAACCTGTATGCTACCATGCATCTGTTATAACAGTCAATATATCTAGTCTTACGAATTCCTAGGGAATGTTGCGGTGTAGTAAAAGGAAGTCCAAGTCACCCTATGCTAGGCCCGTCAGGACCCCAGCCGAAAGGTCCATCACAGCCACGACACCTGTGATCACGGCAGTACAGGATTCACAGCCAGCCAGCCTGGCTGCTAATTCATCGACGGCAACCCTCAATCTTCCCGAAGTCCCACAACCTCCAGAAGTCCCACATTCAGCTAGCATGGATTCCAGCTCCTCAGTGGCAACCCTCAATCCACTTTCCATAGGGAATATTACAACGGAGCAATCATTGACATCAGGTGAAAACCCTTTAATTAGTATTACAGATGAGCTTGGGGTTCATGTCCCCCAGGCCATCAAAGAAAAAAAATTGGTCAAAGCAATATATTGACTTGGCAAAGGTTATTTCTTCAGAAATAGATAATCAAGATACGCACAAATTTTCAATTGTTGAATGTCAATTGGTCATAGAACCAAAAACCAAACAAACTAAAATCATAACAATGCAAAGTTGGGTTGATGCCTTTTTGGTATTCGCTAGCATATACCTAGCTAGGCACCCCTCAGATATTCAGGGCATGTTGAAATATGTACACACAGTGCGCCTAGGCTACAGCCGAAACACAAATGCTAATTGGCTCGAATACGACAGACAGTTCCGACGTAAAATGTCCAAAAATACATCACTTTCTTTTGGCTCAGTCGACGCAGAGTTGTGGTTAATATACATGCAGGCCCAACCTACCCTCACTGCTCAACAACCAAAAGCGTCACTTAAATGCTTTGATTACAATCTCAAAGGTTCATGCTCCAAATCTCAGTGTTTTTATCAACATGCATGCATGCACTGTAACAAGACCCATCCACGTATACACTGCTGGGCCTACCAGTCTACGCTTACTCAATCTTCAAGGCCTAATACCAACTACCAACAATCTAACACTAGATTAAATCTAGCTCACCCAACTGTAGGTCAGCAAAATTATGCCCAACATTCCAACTCGAATTTTCGTCCCTATCGCCCAAGGCAATACTAGTCACCAAGACCAAGATTTAACACGCCTAGGTTCTACTCCAATTAAGCTGCCAGTACTGCAGAAATACCTAGCTTCGTACCCTCAAGTTCAAGAAACCCAATTGTTGCTCAATGGTTTTACATCCGGTTTTTATCTGAATTATGCAGGTCCTAGAGACTATTTACAACCAAAAAAACATGAAGTCTGCTAAGGAACATGTGCAAGAATTATCGTCAATTATTAAAAAAGAAATAAGCTTAGGTCGCATGGCAGGCCCTTTCCCTAGCCCACCCCCCCCCCTTCCCCAACCTTAGGTGCAACCCGTTCGGAGTGTTGCCTAAAAAAGTGGTGGGTGGAGGTTGATTTCAAACCTGTCGGCACCAATTGGCAATAGTATCAATGAGCAAATTGACCCAATATTATGTTCAGTCTCCTATGGTTCCTTTGACCAGGCAATTTCCATGATTCAAAAAAACGGCAAAGGGGCATTACTCTGTAAGATGGATTTGTCCAGTGCATTTAGACTTTTACCGATCCACCCTACAGACTTTTCTTTGTTAGGAATGTGTATTCAAGATACTGGTTGGTAGCACAAAAAGCCCAAAATCAAAACATCATTCATTACCTAGATGATTTCTTATTTGCCGGGAGTCAAAATACCCCGCAGTGTTCTGAACTTACTAAAACATTTAAGATACTCTGTAGTGAACTAGGCGTCCAAATAAATGACAAAAAAAAACCGAGGGCCCCTGTACAAAATTGAGTTTCTTAGGTTTAGGGATTGACACAGTAGAACAGGTAATCTTTATTCCTGACAACAAGGTTATAGAACTCCAGTATAAGCTTACATCACTCCTTTCATAAAAAAAGTAACACTCAAGGAAATGGAATCACTCTGTGGGTCTCTAAACTTTTTTGCAAAAGCTATCCCAGGCAGCAGAGCATTTAATCGCAGGTTTTACAATACAACAATTGGCATTAAGAAACATTACTTTTTGATTAAGGTTACCCAAGCCGTTAAGGAGGATGCTAAAGTTTAGCTAACATTTCTCAAAGACTTCAATGGGCGCTCTCCATTCCCTGAACTATCCTGGTCAAGTAACGAGTCCCTTAACCTTTTCACCTATAGTTGTGGTTCCTACGGTGGAGGTGCAATTTTTCAGAATCACTGGGTAGCTATTTCCTGGCCAGCATCATGGGGCCCAGATATTCAAAGAGACATCACATTCTTAGAACTAGTACCCATTTTAATGGCTATTTGGGTTTGGGCAGATTATTTTGCAGGAAAGAAATTATTGATAAATACCGACAACTTTGCTTTGGTTTATATTCTTAATTCACAAACAAGCAAGTCTCAAAGGGTCATGACACTTTTAAGGCCATTAATATTGTTATGCCTTAAGCATTACATTCAGATTAAAACTATCCATGTTCCAGGTTATTAAAACTCTATCGCGGATTCAATTTCTCGATTTCAGTGGGAAAAATTCAGAACATTGGCTCCTCAGGCAGACAAGATTCCAGTCGGTATACCTCCGGCATTGACAGCTCTGACGACATGTAGAAAGTTTACTCGAAGCAGCAGTATCTAAAAATACTGCTTCAACATATCAGAAGGGCATTAATTCTTTTGAAACCTTCCGCTCTAAATATAATTTTGACTTGTCTTGGCCTCCGCCAGTCCATTAGATTATTAACTACATTGCATACCTCCATACAAATCACAAATCCCATGCAACAGCAAGATGTTACTTAAGTGGTATCAGTTATAAAATCCAGTTAGAGGGGGGTTTGGACAACACTAAAGCATTTATAGTTAAGAAAATGCTGGAAGGTTTCCGAAGGCTAAATCCAGCAAAAGACCTTCGATCCCCAATTTCCCTACAAATGTTACATCAATTGGTTTCAATTTTACCAAGAGTTTGTTCAAACAACTATGAAGCCACAATGTTTTCAACTGCATTTCATTTAGCATTTTTTGCACTGCTGCGTATTAGTGAATTTACTTTCACCGGTAACTTTACAGCAGTTCTATCTTTCCAAGACTTCACCATGGATGAAGAAAAAATTCTTTGTTTATCAAAGGTTCAAAAACTGATCAGTATCGTAAGGGTACCATTTTACAAACTACATTCAGTCCTCAAAGTGCATCGTTATTCACACATGCACGCAATTTTTTGTCAATCAGACCCAACGTACAAGGACAATTTTTCTGCCATATCAATGCTAAACCTCTCACTAAATATCTGTTCAGATCACTCCTACACAAAGCCGTGAAATTCATTGGTTTAGACACGTCTATATTCAAATCACACTCGTTTAGAATAGGCGGGACTGCTCATATGTATTCACAAGGCGTGTCTGATGAGGACATTAAGTCCAAAGGTAGATGGAAGTCAAACGCATTCAATTCTTACATAAGATTATAATGGTTATCGTCATGCCTGTAACATATCGTATTCTAACTGAATACCAAGTTTGCAGGTCACACTACTGTTTGGATTATTGGATCATCTCTAGTCCATCATGCCTCCCTCTATGCTGACAAGCAATTCGGAAACAAACACCTAGATCTCCAACAACATAACATAACAGTATTTTGGTCCGGTAAGAGCGGTATGGCATGGGAGGATGTAGAGCCCACAGTTAAGCATCTAATTGATAAAAAAGGAAATCCTGATTTTGTATTGTTACACTGTGGAGGCAATAGTATAGGCACTATGCCATTGCGTAGACTTCAAAAGTTTATGAAATTAACTTTTGTTAAATTGCAAGTACTTCTACCAAACACACGTTTCATATGGTCCCAGATCCTCCCAAGAAATTACTATAGACATATGCTATCCAACATTGCTGCTGAGAAAGCCCGGATAAGAATTAACAAATCCCTCGCTCCATTCTTAGTTGCACGTAACGGCGCATACATAAAATACCCAGATCTACAGCAATGCACATCAAAATTATACCGTGATGGAACACATTTGTCTAATAATGCTCAGACTATATTTTTGAATATTATTCGCAAAGGATTGCTCCACATCATATATAGTAACGCCAAAATTTATCCTCCACCTCCTTCTGTGTAAATGCAGTCTCCCTGTCATGGCACATGGGCAAAATTTTGTCCGCTTGTGGCGGATGTCTTCATTTATTATATTAATTTATTTATCATTCATGAAGATATATGGCCGAATTTTGCTTAAGCCTTCCACTGATTCTGTTTTCTTCCAGGTCTGTGGCCAATAATTGGGCTTATTTTAATTGACACTTTTATTGAATACATTAAGTGATTGAAAACATTGATGTACTGATTGATTGTCATATTGACTGATTGATTGATTCATTGATTGAAAATGTTCTTTGATATGTTGTTTCTTGTGTTGTTTGATTGAAGTATTGATTTTTCGAAATATTGACTGATTGATAATTTTATGGAGTGTTGATTTTACATCATAACTAACCAAAGTCGATGTAGATCACACATATAACATAATACAATAATATAGTGGATTGATATAGTGTTTGTCAAATTTTATTTAACATGTATTATTAAAGTAAAGCCATGACAAAGAGTGCCAATACTGTGTTGTTGATCTAATCTATTGAAATGACAATCATCCATTGGGATAAAGAAAGCTTTAAAAAAGCTGTATAATGTAAATATCAAAATGCATCATCATACTTGCATATTGTAAGTTTTTTTAAACCTTAAACGAAAATTTATGTCACATTTTTGAAATTGATTCCAATGGAGGAAACCGAAAACTAATATATATTATTTGTGCACAGGTGAAAAATTACTGCTTTGATTACTACGCACTGAAAGCTATTCGTTATTTTTCTAACATTAACACAAAAGCAAAGATAAAGCAGAATATGATTTAAATACCGCAACCACTTTTCTGTACAAGATTTTCTAGATCTTTAAGAAAAGCCTGAAAACACGTTTTTCATACGACATATTTTGCTAAATAAAACAGACTATAGTAATTTCTTGTTTCCTGTCCATTTTATTCATGGTACCTGGTCCCACCTCTGATGTTTTTTCGAGGTCCGTGATTGCTCTGCTCCTATTTTGTATTGTTTATGAACTTTGATATTGAATACTGTTTGTTATCATCATATCATTCATTTGCAAATAAAACTGGTTCTACAGTGAAGCCTTTGACCTTTGAATTGATTAACCTAAGCCCCGTATCTTTAACTAAATTGACAATAACATTTGTCGGGGTTTTTTTTTTATACATTGTCACTGCGATTATAGGTATGGCAGTTTTTGTAAATAATTTTTCTTATTCATTATGCAAGATAAAGTATCTCGTCATGTCAAAATAACTATCGCAACAAGATGAGATAGCCTAAGTATATATCTTGAGTCGGTGTTGGTAGGCAAACTAGAAAGTTATCCAGACTTGACTAGATTGTTATCTTGTCTTGGCATGATATGCAATGTTGACAAACAATTATGCAGGTGACATAACTACTAGTATAGCACTATATCACCGAAGGCCAATGCGGCCATGTCCACTCTAATTTCACGACATTGAAAGCTGCCAAATAAAGGGATAACAAGGGCACCGCAAAGAGGAGCATCCCATAATTAAAGCTTTAATCTTGCTTTTTTCTTGTCTTTAAAGTTGATAATTCCAACTTTATTCTTTGTTTTTCAAACTTTATAGTATGTAATTCTAACTCCAATATCATAATGGTTTTTTCAACTTCAAAGTTGGCTTTTCAAACTCTAAGGTCAGGATCTAGTAAATATCTTAAGACTTACATTTTGGTGCTAGATCCATTATGACGTCATAATCACTTTTAACTTTCTTTTTCCCCTACTTTACAGCTCTAATAGAATTATATAGAAAATACGGTGATTTCATGGAGTTGAAACCGCATGAAAAGTAGTCCCGATATCTATCTATATATTAAATTTGACATTATTTAAAAGAAGAGGCCAAGAACATACAAATTACCATTTTCTGGAAGACTGTAGGCTATTTTGGATACATTTCCTTCGTCTGATATGGAAAATCTCCTGTATTCATGACTGATTACTTAATTTTTCATTGGAAATGATAATTTAAAAATGATTTTTCATCTTTCTTACCTACAAATTATGCCCCGAAAAACCTTATTTCACCAAGCAAAAGTTATAAAGCATCATCTAAGGAATTTAATTCTTAAATTTGATATGTCTGTAGGCACCTTTCATTTACTAGATCTTGATCTTAAAGTTGGTTTTTACTATTTCATGTTGGCTTTTCCACCATCAACTCGCCCCTGTTGCGCCATGGTCAGAGCTTTTGCTAGTAAGAACTCGATTCTTGAGTCGCGGGTTGAATCCCACTGTTGATCGTGGAGACGGGTCCTTCGGATGAAACCTATAAACCGAGGTCCTGTATCGCAATAGCTACTGGCACGGAAAATATCCCTCACTCTTCATCGGCCCTTGGTGCCGAGTATAGGACAATATTTGAAGTTCTCAACGAGCAGTGATTGCGTCTACATATGAGTGAAAGATTCTCGAGAGGGAAGGACGTTAAATGACATACAATCAATAAATCAAACTTAAAAATTCGTAATTTTAAGTTTAAAGATTGTAACTGTAACTACTTACTTTCATCTTGGCTTTTCTAACTTAATACTTGATAATTTCTACTTTAATATAGACTTTTCTAACTTTGAATAAGAAATGCAAACATTTTCTTACTTTAATCTTGGCTTTTCCAACGCAACTGGTAATTCCAACTTTAAGTTTGAAAGCCAAGATTAAAGTTAGGAAAGCTGAAATTAAAGATTGCAGTATACATGTACGAAATTCAATGTTGGGACTTAAACAAAAGGCCCATGGGCCACATGGCTCACCTGAGCACTGTAGCTTGGAAAAAGCAGAAAGCAGTTTATCATTAAGATTTAAACCCAAAAGTGGTCCCAAGCAATCCTTAAAGGGGAAAAGGTATGATTTGAATCTACTTGAATCTACACTAACTAAGGATGCTTGCATATTTCGTTGACTACCTGTAGTTTTATTGCCCTCTACATTTGAACTTACAATGTGGTCCCGCCCTACCCCCAGGGATCATGACTTGAACACACTTGAATCTAATCTACCTGAGAATGCTTCCATATGAATATGACTAATTATGGTTTTGCCATTCTTGAAAAGAAGATTTTTAAAGAATTTTTCTACATATTTCTAAGTAAAACTTGGATTCCATGTTGTGACACCGCTCTACCCTCAGGGGTCATGATTTGGACAAACTTGAATCTACACTACCTAAGGATGCTTCCATATAGATATGTCTAATCATGGCTTTTCTATTCTGGAGAAGAAGATTTTTAAAGAATTTCTCTATAAATTTCTATGTTAACTTTGATCCACCATTGAAGCCTTGCCCTACCCCCTGGGGTCATGATTTGAACAAACCTGAATTTACACTACCTGAGTAAGCTTCCGTATAAATTTGATCATTCATGCCTTTGCTATTCTTGAGAAGATTTTTAAGAAATATCTCTATAAATTTCTATGTATAACTTTGATTGGCCATCGTGACCCCGCCCTACCCCTGTAGGTCTTGATTTACAGAAACCTGATTCTACGCTCCTGAGGATGCTTCCATATAAATTTCATATTTAAAGGCACAGTGGTTCTTGAAAAGAAGATTTCATAAAACGTTCTTTTATATTTCTTTGTAAACATTCTATCGGCCATTGTGGCCCCGCCCTATAGCTATCCCCGGGGGTCGTGATTTGAACAAACTTGAATCTTCACTACCTGAGGATGCTTCCATATGAATATGATCATTCATGCCTTTGCTATTCTTGAGAAGAAGATTTTTAAAGAATTTCTCGATATATTTCTATGTATAACTTTGATCGGCCATTGTGGCCCCGCCCTTACCTCAGGGGTCATGATTTAAACAAACTACACTACTTGAGGAGGCTTCCCTTAAAGTTTCAAGTTTCCTGGCACAGTTGTTCTTGAGAAGATTTTTAAAACATACAACCAAATTTTCACTATTTCTGAATTTTCGTGACCCTTCCTTTGAACAAACTTTAATTCCCTTCACCTGATACTTTGTGGCAAGTTTGATAGAAATTGGTCCGGTGGTTCTTGAGAAAAAGATGAAAATGTAAAAGGTTTTCAACGACAACAACAACAACTCCAACGACTATAGACGACGGACAAATTTTGATCAGAAAAGCTCACTTGAGCCCCATCTCAGATGAGCTAAAAATTACATGGCAGTAATATTCTTCTGTATGTGATAGATTGATTCATGCATAGAGAACTATTTTAAATGAATCAATTATGCGATACTTAAGCTATGCCTTTAGATATTAAAGGAAGTGTGTGAACCCAGGCATGTACATGGAACAATGTGTTATTTATTTATTTATTCATTTATTTGAAAAAAAGGATACTCCCTACGTAACTATTAGGTATTTCCTGTCTGTATTTGCCTTTGAATCTGAAACTTCCTACATATTATTCTATACTTCCTTTATTTTAGATAAGTTCCTCTGTAGAAACTGCAGATCATTCACAGAAAAAAAAGTCGTTCCTAATATACAATGGAATATCTTTTTTGTTCAATTTGGATGTTAAAATTTTATTTTGCTTTACACATTCATAAGATATTTGCTGAAAATTATCCTGGAATATGCTCGAATGATACCTTTGGGTGTGTATGAATTTAGATGTTTGAGCTGAATTTCTCTATTATTTGTTTCTTTATATTTTATTTTGAAGTTTTTATGTGTACATAGATATGATAAAATAAAATAAGGCCTAATATATAATATTAATTCTTTTCGTTGCAATGACAGGAATATCCAATGCTGTCAAAATTACTTCAACAATGACGGTTTCTGTATTGGTATGGAAACTAAATTTTCATTTATCGATTTTTTTAATAATGTTTAACTATTTTACTGAATATTGGTTTTCTTTTCAAAGTATGCCCACTGGGTACGTTTGGAACAAATTGCAGCAGTACTTGCCCTCTTGGATTTTACGGACTTTTTTGCAAAGAAAAATGCAAATGTTATCCATGTGACAATGTCAACGGCTGTCAGATAACAAGTAATATTTTTTTCATTATAAAATATCTTAAGCAATAGTACTGTCATTTCAAATGGTATTTTGCATGTACATAAGAGTTGACACAGTTTTCTTTTGCGGGTGGATTTTTCCATCATTGCTCTGATCCATAAAGTCGTCATCGGTGTTTAAATAAAAGAGAAAATTAGTTAGGAAACGTATATATTTATTCAGATATTTAGAAATTGACCGTTGTAAGAAAAAATTATTCTTGTTATCTTCAAATTATTGTCTGACCAAGTATATTTGATTGACTATAGACGTTTACTAGCGAACAGTTGTTTTATAAACCACAGGAATGTTCGTCGTCTGCTTCATCATAAGGATTACAATCTACATAAAATTAAGTTAGAGGAAATTTGTTTTCAAACACTTTGAGAGTTTCAAATTTCTGTATGCTGTAATATATACCTAGGTAAAAAAATCAATATAAGAAGAATTAAGTCAACAATATTACTGTATACAGGATTATTTTCGCCCCGTTTAATTTTCAACCTCATTGGAAGTTGGCGAATTTAAAACGGGTCGCATTAAAATAAAACAGGATAATATCTTAAACAAAAATTTTCTGTTCGAATATAAAACAGGGCGAACTTGTATCTGAATATAAAAGGGCGAAAATAACACGGGGCGAAAATAACCCTGTATACAGTAATAATCAAAATTAAAGGTACTAATCGCTAAACCTTCATATCGTAGCAAAAATAATTAATACTGCTTGATATTTCATATACTTACATTAACGAGTCCCGATCTAGTTGAATGTTACTAAAACGGAATGATAAAAAAAAAAATAATTTTTGGAAATATTTCTGTATGTATTATGCTAAGAAAAATTAGAATGAAATTTTGTTACCTTGCCTTTATTGTAGTAAAATTGGGGCACTGTCAAGATATGGACCATTTTTCGTGTTTTTATACACAATTACATAGTAAAATTCTCAAATAAACAAAGAAATTGAAAATTAAAAAAAAATGCATGATGAAATGTTTTGTTTTTCACATATATCTTGCAATTTTCATTTTCTTATAAAAAATGAAAATAAAATTAGAGGTAGCCTTTATTGCAGTGAAAAGGGGGCATATCAGAACCCAAAATTAGGATTTATTTTATCCAACTAGATATGAAGTAAGTCGCCATGGGTTTACATGACATCAATAAACGATTGCAATACTGTATTAGTTTCTAAAAAAAATAAATAATTCTTACATTTTGAAATAACTTTCTCTCCATGCATTATTTTTTTTCTTAACACGCGACGTTGTTATACGTGGAAAAAAGGGGGGGGGGCGACAAATGACGAATTTTACTAATATCATGTAATATATATAAAAAATAAAATATTTGGGGGGTTGCATTTAAATTATTCATAGACTGATTTTTTTTAAACTCAAGCCGATCCATGCATATTTAAGTCCTCGATAAAAAAGGGTGTGTATAAACACTTCAACGTGTTCAACGAGAAAGACTAAAATTGTTTACTTTTGGTTGCAGTGGGGTTTTTTAAACTCATAAATTGAAATAAAACAGGGTAAAATTAATGAATATGTATCAAGAAATTGATACCTCAAAATAAATTATGTTCCAAAGTTGTTCATTAATTAAAAAAAATATTTTTTAAAAACATATAATAATAGAAATACCAGCTTTTAAAATGTATATTCTATAGACCTACCAGGTATCCAAGATCAGCGAAACATTTTAGCGCAATTTGACGTCATTTAATTGTGACGTTACTGTGTTCAATTGTGACGGCAGTCAAGGGTACTGTGACGTGCCTGAGTCGACGCTGCGTTAAAACGTATGCGCAGTTCAAGTAGATTGGGCCTCGTTAAGTAAAAAACTAAATAAAAATAAGAAATCAATTTTATGATATTCGAAGTTTGGTAAAGTCTAGAATTTCAAAAAAAAACTTTACAAGTAATGAAAATTTAATGAAGGGGGATTTGTTTTATCAATTTTCTTTTTTAAAATACAGTTCCATCAAATACTCCTCTTCAGTAGTTTATAGCAATGTAACGTTTAAAGTAAAAGCCTTTTGGCTTAAGTAAAAACTCATGTCAAAATAATTTTGCTTCTTGGAAGAAAAAAAATTACAGTATTTCAATGATCTTTCCCTCCTTTTGTTTTTCATGAGCTAGATTTTTATTTATTTTACTGCGCATACAATTCAAATTTTCTAACAATAAAAATACTATAGTTAACTTTAGTTTACTATAGTTAACTATAGAGAACACTTTGACGCTAGGAAAACTTTGATTTACTATAGTGAACAGCTTGACACTTTGATATACTTCAATGAACACTTTGACACTTTGATTTAATATAATGAACACTTTGACACTTTGATTTACTATAATGAACACTTTGACACTTTGATTTACTATAATGAACATTTTGACACTTTGATCGACTGTAGTGATAACAATGAGAACTTTGATTTACCAAGGTGATCACCATAGAAACTTTGATTTACTATCATATGGAAAAACTTTGATTTACTATAGTTCTAACTATGACACCATAGGGATCACTTTGAAAACATTGATTTACTATAGTGATCACTTTGACAGTTTAATTTACTGTAGATTACTTCACGTACTATAGTTACATGTAACTATAGTAAATAAAGTTAACTATCATAAAAGTATTTTTTGAAACTAGAGTTTACATTATTCATGATTGTACATTCAATTATCTTAAGGTTCATAAACCCTCTGCTCACTCATATAAAATGTTGCTTGAACCTTAATGATTTTCCAAAAGAAATGTGTTTTACAAGTAAAATTAAAACAACAATAACATAGCTTGCGGGGCAAAATTGGACAAATAAGACACTTCAACTTGCTGAATTTATAAAGGAATAATAGACATTTATGTCATTAAGAGTTATTCCTCTTATCGGAGTATCAATGTACCTTAACCGCTTTTTCTAATATGCCTGTATAAAGAAATAATATTTTATAAACAATTATTATTTTTAATGAATTACTACTTCCAAAGGATATTTTTTTTGCGAGACAAAGGTAAGGTTGATATCAATAATTTAGTTAAATCTAAGTACTATGATCGTATATATTTTTTATCAATGGCTAACAATTTGTTTTGATCATGATGGGGAGATTTCAACAGAGCTGATGAAAATTGGCACCAAAGTCAAGAGAATAGGTTTAATTTGATAAAACAGGCATTGGTAGAATCAGAGAACTCGAATGCAAGGCAAAATGATCTCTCATTTAACAAGCTTGTGGGAATTCATAATCATAAAGCTTATTTATCAAAAATAGGAAATCAAAGAGCATAAAGAATATTTAAGGACTATAATGGACCATGATCATGAACCATATGACATATATGTCCAACAATTCGATGTCGATATCGACGAAATCGACAATATTTTTAAAAACAGAAAGTAATGTAATAGACACAAGAGAATAGAGAAAAATTATAGTAAACTACAGAAAAAAAATAATGTGTCGATATCGTAACTAAATCGTGTCTTGGGCATACTGGTAACTCTCGAAATTCGTTAAAAAAGAACCCGTGTATAAAGAAGCAGCCTACATGTATTTAAGCCATTGCTCTGCCACATCGGAACATATACGTCGTGAGAGTTTTCTTTATCCAGAACAAATGTTCAAGGAAGAGGAAGAAAAATTTCAAATGCATAAAATTTTGGAGAAAAATTCACTTGTAAGTACAACTAAGACCAGAGGGTCTAATCAAGGAAATTCGAACTTAACTGAAAATACTAAAAAAACAAACATCGACAAAAATATAGAGAACTAAAAAGAAACGAGAGCGAGAAGAATACATGTAAGGGTTCACAATAATGTTGAAAATGTCAAACCAAGACAGGAATCGGATGGAATTGGTTAATTTGATAGACCCTTAAAAGGTATAAGGATGTCTTCGAAAAAGAATGACATGAAAGTTTTAAGATTCCGTTTTGCTCGTCCGTTAGGCGTGTACGTATTAGTTTTTCTAAATTGCTATTATTTAAATTATCCCATCGCAACGAATTTTATCTTAACATCTTTTGGTAATGTGTATTTATTTTACAATTTTGATATGATAGCAATGATTGTTTGGGGTAGAAATATAACATTTCATCATAAAGCTGTTAATGTCTCTCAAGCTTAGTTTTGATTGAGACATAAACCCACAGCTTCAGGAAATTATTCATAAATTTGATTATATTTCAGAATATAATTGTGTACTGAAAGAAGGAAATTAAAACAAAAACATTACATATAACAAAAATTCAAGAAACAGGAACCACAATTTAATTTCCGTTACTTTTGAGTGAATCGTGATCCGTATTTTTTTACATTACATGTCGAATTTTTTTAGATTATGTATGATCATTAAACAAGTAATTAAAATTTCCAAACTTATGAAAATAAATGAAAAGTATATCACCTAATTGATAATTTTCTAAATTCATGTATTTTGATCTTTTTGGTAAAAAAAATTTATCCCTTAAACTTTACTTTGTCATTTTGAGGTTTCATTAAACTTTAGATTATATATGTCTTTCACGGAAAATTCAAAGAAATTGATGCAGTGACATAAAACATTTTAATTTAGAAAAAATGTTTCTATTTTACTTAATTTCATACATAAAATTATTTACTCCAAAAATTAATTTAAGTCACGGACGCTGAAGTAAGCTTTTCTTGTAGTAAATCTTATCAAAGTAGTGTTCGTCGTCTGTCTGTCGTGAGTTGTTAGAAAACTTTACACATTTTCAATATTTTTGTTCAATATTTTCTCAACAACATGTAATGAGAGGAATGTGGTTTGCTACACACCATCCTGGAGGGATTTATTGATTCTTTCAGGTATGTTTGAAGTTCATCTAAAAGAAATGTATTACGCAGAAAGATTTATTTAGTTTATGTTGCCCAAAACATACACACTTTCCTTGTATTCCTCGGATTTATGACTACGTATAGTTTTCAAATCTTTTAATGCATGGATGTACATGTACATGTATTTTACTTAAATTATGTGCGAGAATGAATATTAATTTTGTTAATTAAAGTTATTCTCTATATCTTTGTCTTTCAGAAGAAAACAAGGAAGTTCAAGTGCCAAACAGATGTTTTCAAAGGAAGAAGGATATTATGAGTTTTTTTTTTCTTTTTTTCAATTGTAACAAATCTTCTCCGTTAAGAAGACTGTTATTGACTATGCAGATGTTAAAAACAGTTCATGGATTACATTTGTGAAAAGGTTTAAACTAATTAAAACAGTAGGAAGTAAAATGATTTTTATGTAGTAAAAATAATTTTATAATGTTTTTAAACATTTATTGGAAATGTTCTGAAAATGTTTTTTAAAAATGTTTAGAAAACCTTTTCAAAAATGTTTTCAAATATTACAGTACAATGTTTCAGGAAAACGTTATGACAACGTTTAAAAAAATAATACAAAATGTTGTGATAGTAAAGTTTTAGAATTTTTTCTATAACATGTTGAAAATGTTTCATAACGTTTTAATAACGTTGTTGTGCTACCTGGGTAGCTAGAGGATATATAAGGCAAAGCTTTGGGAAATCAGGCATTGAGAAGCAAACTGAAGAAGTTGGGAATTGAATCAGCAATAAAAAAAATAGGGCTAGAATTAAACAAAAGCTATATGCACCAGTTGCATTTATCCTAGTAAGTTGTTGTTAAGATTTGGCTGTAGTAAATTTGAAGAGGATTGAGACACCAGGTTCTTATCTATTTATAAGAAATCTACACAGCATTGTTAAGGAAAGAAAAATGGGGCGGGGCCTAATTTACAAAGAAAAAGTTTACAGTGACGTGACACAAAACTATGACTTATAGATAATCCTTATAATACCTAAAAAGGAAATAAATTGCAACTTTAAACTGTTTAAGCATAATAAACAACAATAAAACTTGTCAGTGCATTAAAAACAGTTGCTTGTTATATCCCATATAGCTGGTTATAAACAAATCACTGATCGCGAAGAACTTGTCAACATGACGTCATTTTGGTAAAAAATGACGCAATTCATGTGCTGTGAGAGGCAGATTGAGGAATTATTTAACAATAAAACATGCGTTTTATAATTAAATAGAATATTATTTACAGGTTTTAAATAGGCTATTAATACCAGATGAGTGTATATCCTTTGCTTAGTGCAATTATTAATGAACTATCGAGAGTATGTATTCAATTGATTTTGTCATGTTTTTATGTACATGATAGGTATATTTTACATTGAGATGCCTCGTTAAATCGTTCTTTCGCAAGGGCATTTACTAAATAGATCTTAATCATTTTTTGAAAATAGATAAAGGATATTTTCCTTAACTTGAAAAGTTCTGCTGCTTTCTTTAAATCGAAAGCATGACTTTATAAATGCAAAAAATATTTGGTAAAAGTCAAACATATTTCGACATGAGTCTATCGTCTTGAAATTTTAACTATTAAAATGCAAATTCTATTCAAAGCAGCAGCACTTTCCAGAAAGTACAAAGTATGCAGAGGCAATTAATAACTTTAATTCTTAATTTCAACCAGGGCATGCCCTTGCGATATTGAAATTTGTTAATGACCTACATTCAGTGTATGTACTATGCTTACATCACGTGACTGTCCATCGATGGGACCCAACTTCATATAGTACACAGTGGGTCATACTATGCTAT
Source organism: Saccostrea glomerata (assembly GCA_003671525.1). Lineage (NCBI taxonomy): Eukaryota > Metazoa > Mollusca > Bivalvia > Ostreida > Ostreidae > Saccostrea > Saccostrea glomerata. The sequence continues at coordinate 75,354 of PRKT01000065.1, read as the reverse complement.
ATCTATAAACATTTAGGAACTGTGATAATAAACACCTTAATAGTAATAAATTCGGTTTTTAAAAAGTCACTGTTTTTGCACGTCTATTTTACGCTGATTTCTAATAGTAGGCCTTAGCAGCTGCGTAGGGGAGAAACACAGTACGAGACTGTTGTGAAGACACTGACATTTAAAGTTGACATTATTCGGAAGAAATGGTATGGTGTTGATTTTTTTCAAACGGTTATTTTGAAAAAAAAATGTTCATCACTGCATTCATAGGTCATATGTATTTGAAAAAAATAATAATTTCATTTTATTCTTTAGTTTTCAGATGCGGAGTCCAAGTATATATTTTCAACTTTTCGGTGGAAATGAAAGACCTGTTGCATTACAGAATGATTATGATTGTAAATTTTTCAACAATCATTCATTGGGATAAGTAAAGCTTTAAGTACCAGTCCAAATAAAAATCATGCAAAAGGTGATTCACTCAGGTTCTCAGAATTCAATGATTTTCCACACATAGATTTCTCATGACCTATGATCCATGTATGTAAAATAAAAAATGTGTTGGATCATGTTTACTATGGAAACCAGATCAAAGTAATTTCCTTAGCAACCAGCCAATTTTTCTATTTGAAGGCACTAAAAATCACTGATCTTTAAAGCCTGAAATTATATATAAAAACTTTAACAACAATTTTCATTTAAATCTATGGTAAAGACACACACTTCATTTGTTTAAAACACACAAGGCATTGATATTTTATCTGAAGTTAGTACTATGGTAGGCATTAGAATATATGTGTATATGTATGCTTTTGCATTTTTTGCTGATTCAGCATTTTCCTTGATTTTGACAATATTAAAAAAAATTCCATCTCTAGAGCAGGTGCTCTAACGACTGCGCCAAGCGGGCGACTGAAATGGAAAAGGACATTACTATATCACTATTTTCTAGTACTTATATAGAATTCTTTTAAAAAGAGAGGTTAGTTAGCGCTGAAGCCATCATAAAACACAGAGGTAGATATCAGAACCACTGGAACTTTAATTTGCTGAATTGATAAATTATTAATAAGAAGGTACTGTAGGGGAGTGGTGGTGGTCTCAATTCAGAATAATAAATTCTAGAGTGGACTTGACAATGACACAGCTCAATAACTCTGCTATATAAGCATTCTGTGTTTTACTGTTATTTCAACCTGGGGACCTAGTTTGGGCACCTAGTTTAAAATATTCCAGTGCACTACCATTTTGTCCTTGCATCTTCTTGGGTATTTCCCGCAAGCTAATAAAATATCCTAGGTTATACTAGTAATTCTGAACTTGTCAGAACGATCAAGGTAGGTAGTTAAAGCTAGGTATTTATTATAATTTTAGAAATTACTGATCTCTTCAGTCTAGGCATTATAATAACTCAGAATTGAATGAAAAGACTGAAGATAATTAATACAGAAGAATATCTAATGATATTTGAGTAAGTATTACTTTATATCGTTTTTAAGCCCCCCCCCCCCCCCCCCCCCCCCTTAAATGAAGTTTCGGGGGGTAAATAGTTTTTGTTGTACCCGTCCGTCTGTCTGTCTGTTTGTCCACAAAAACTTTAACCTTGCCCATAACGTTTGATTTAGTGGAGCTATGACTTTCATATTTCACATGTGTATTCCTTGTGACAAGACCTTTCTTCGGGTACCGCCAAATTTGACCTTGGAGTGTGACCCACTTTTACACAAAAATTCCAAACGTTTACTTTGGCCATATATTTTGAACAATAGATACCAGGTCTTTTATATTTCAAATATGTATTTTTTATAGAAAGACCTTTTATTTCATTGGATACCAACACCTTGGCCTTTTGACCTTGACCCCGGAGAGTTCCGTACTTATGAAAAAAAAACTTTAACCTTAATCTACTTTCATATTTCACTATTATAATACCCTTCTTTGTGAAACAATATATTAAGTTTGCATTTAAGAAAAGTTTAATCTTCGTTATGTTGCCATATGGGGGCATCAGTGTTTCACAAACACATCTTGTTGTACATGGTAAATATATAACAGTTAAAACAAAGCAAGGAACTTTAGATCATGTGTATTTTCTATAACGGAATTTACATGATATAGTTTATTGTCAAGTAGTATTACCAGAATGCAGTATTGTGATGCTGAGGATGTATATCCATATAAAAAAGACTATTGTAATTGCTAGTGCTTGCTTGAGAGGGCTAGCAACTGAAAAGATAGCTCTTTATATAGCGAGGCAATATAAGTTCCTTGCTGCATATCTGTAGCTTGCTGGCCTGAAGAAAATTGGGATGGATGACTCCAGTATTTTTATGTCCCCGTAAACAAAGTTTCGGGGGTATCTAGTTTTTGTCGTGTCCGTCCGTCTGTTTAGCTGTCCCTGTATCTGTATGTGTGTTTGTCCGCAAAACTTTAACCTTGCCCATAACTTTAGATTTACTTGAGCTATGACTTTTACATATCACATGTGTATTCCTTGTGACAAGACCTTTCTTTGGGTACCGTTAAATTTGACACAAAAATTCAAAACTTTTACTTTGGCCATTTCTTTTGAACAGTAGGTACCAGGACTTTTATACTTTATATATGTATTTTTTGTGGCAAGACCTTTCATTGAGTACCAACTATTGACCTTTTGACCTTGACCTTGGAGAGTTTCGTACTTACGAAAAAACTTTAACCTTGCCATAACGTTTGAACAGTCGATACAATGACCTTGTCAGCAAATACAATTCATATTTGAGTCAAATACTTACTGACATTCTTCATACTGATTGTTTGTCCCTAAACTGATTTAACGAGGAATTTTTCCGTTGTTTTCCGATCATTACAAACAGCTCACGGCGGATGTGATCGGTCGGCAGGGGTGCTTACGCCTCAATGGCACCTGATCCCACCTCTGATGTTATGGAGGTCTGTGTTTGCTCTGCTCCTATTTTGTATTGTTTAATTGATTTTTGATATTGAATACTGCTCGTAATTTTTTTATATGTAGCTTTTGAAATTATATAAAGAAAAAGAGTTATATTTTTTTTACCAATGCAAAGGTTATCCAAGGAATGTCATTTAATGAAAAGTACGGTACATATCTTAATCAGCAATCACAAAGGCATCAATATAAATTATTATATGCATTTTCAACAGTACATTTTAATAAATGCTTTTTCTTTAGAGTTAATTTATTTCTTTTTCAGTATTCCCATTCAAATTTTACTTTACTGTAGAAACACAAACTTTCTTCGGAAACAAATCCAATTGATTTCTTGCATGTATCTCCAATGGTTTCGTGAGCATTAATTGTTGTCCTTTCGAAAGTAACACTATTCAATGTAAAGTGATATGAGAATTTCGTGTGGGATTAAATTTCGTTGATTATAGTAAACAACGAAATAAACTTCAGTAAATACACATGTATATTTTCTGCTTTAACTGTAAAATTAAATGCAATTTTTCAAAATTAAAATCCATATATTAATTGCATTTTATAAAAAACACAAAGTGATTATGCCTTTTAGATTATTTTTTAAAGAAAAGTAAGTTTTTCTATCCGAGAAATCAAATCCTGTGCGCATTAATAACAATATCTAATGTTTAAAAAAGATTTTTGTCTATCAGAGTATCGATTGATTTTGGAACAATAGTCGCTAGTAAGCTCCAGTTTTAACCGTAAATTAAAACAAAAGCAAAGATAAAGCAGAATATTTAAATATCCCAACCATTTTTCTGTTTAAGATCTTTAAGAATATATGTAGTTTGTGAAAGTGCTGCGAATCTATCTAGATTCCATTATTAAATTGCTAGAATTAAATTTGTTGGACGGCAGGGCAGGTTGAATATATTGCTGGACAACTACACAAAATTTAGCTATAGTTAAATAATTTGCAAGATTTCATGAGGTTCGCTGCACTTTTGAAATATCTTAATGCTTCTTGAGTATATGTGTAAAAACCTTGGCAATATACATTGAGGGTATGGCCTTGCAATAAATCGATTTATTAGGGCCCTTCTATTACCTTTTCAATGAATCTGCATACAAACACAAAACAGTATCACTTGTCTGGAGAATATACGGACAGTTTATGAATAATATAGTAAAATAGACATCGCATCCAAGTTAACGGCCTTTTATTTACTTGCAAAAAATATTTTATTTGAGAACAGAAACATTTTTCATTGTACAAAACGTGACTTGATCAACCTCTCACTGTGTACAAACTGCGTCATTTTTGCGAGATGACGTCACATTGACAAGTGCATATTGCGGTCGATGCATCGTTTTGTATTTTGTTGTGTGGAATTTAACAAACAATAAAACTGCATGTAATAGTAAGTTTATGTAGTCTACAGCTATCCAGCAGTTTGAAATACCAAATAATGTCATTTAGTGGTATTTTGAAGACCTTATATATTGTGTGACGTCATAGTAAACATTTCCCGTACAAATTAGGCCCCGCCTCCTTACTATAACTTTAACTGTGCCGCGTTGCTTTACTCCTATTTTGTATAGTTTTATGGACTTTGATATTGAATACTGTTCGTTATCTCCATATCCTACATTTACAAATAAAACCGGTTCTAGCCAATAAACCGTTCACGATAGCCTAGTGGTAGAGCGTTCGCTTCGTGATCGGGAGGTCCGGGTTCGATTCTCCTTCCCGGCGCCGCGTCAAACCAAAGACGTAAAAATAGGTAGCGATTGTTCCTTCGCCAAGCGCTCGGCATCAGAAGTGAAAGTCACGGGTCTTTCGGATATGACCTTAAAAACGTAGGTCCCGTGTCACGGTAGGCGCTGGCACGATAAAGAACCCTCACTGCTCAATGGCCCTGAGTGCCGAGTAAAGGTCTAAATTTGAAGCCATTCACCGGCATACGGTGACGTCTCCATATGAGTGAAAAATTCTCAAGAGGGACGTTAAACAATATACAATCAATCAATCAATCTAGCAATTAACCTTCACCCCTTAACTTGAATTAAATCAAAAACAACATTTGTCGGTGTTATTTTTATACATTTTCACTGCAATATCGGGTATGACAATTTTTGTAATTGAAATAATTTTATTCATTAAGCAAGATAAATTATCTCGTCATGTCAAGATAGCCATCGCAACAAGATGAGATAGTCAGATTGTTATCTTGTCTTTGCATGATATGCAATGTTGACAAACAATTATGCAGATGACATAACTACTAGTATAGCACTATATCACCGAAGGCCAATGCGGCCATGTCAAGTTTAATTGCACGACGTTGAAAGCTGCCAAATAAAGAGATAACAAGGGCACCACAAAGAGGAACATCCCATGATTAAAACTTTAATCTTGTTTTTTCCCTTTTCTTTAAAGCTGATATTCCAAATCTATTCTTTATTTTACAAACTTTATAGTATGTAATTCTAACTCCGATGTAATAATGGCTTTTTCAACTTCAAATTTGGCTTTTCAAACTTTAAGGTCAGGATCTAGTAAAAGTCTTCAGATTAACTTTTTGGTGCTAGATCTATTATGACGTCATAATCACTATCAACTTTTTTTTCCCCGTACTTTACGGCTCTAATATAGATACGTAGAAAATAAAGTGATATCATGGAATTCAATTTGAAACCACATGAAAAGTAGTCCCGATACCTATATTAAATTTGAAATTATTTAAAAGAAGAAGAAATGAGCGTTTTTTTGGAAGACTATAGGCAATCTGGGTACATTTTCTTTGTCTGATATGGAAAAAACCTCCAATATTCATGACTGATTTTCTTAATTTTTCATTGGATATGTCAGTTTAGAATATGAAATTCTTTACCTACAAATTATGCCCCGAAAAACATTATTTGACCAAGCAAAAGTTATAAAGCATCATTGAAGGAATTTATTTCTTAAATTTGATATGTGTGTAGGCACCTTTCATTTACTAGATCTTGACCTTAAAGTTGGTTTTTCCTTTTATAATGTTGGTTTTTCCACCATTAACTCGCCCGTGTAGCGCCGTGGGCAGAGCCTCTGCTCTAAAGCCGCGAAGTAGGGACTCGAATCTTTGGTCGCGGGTTGAATCCCAGTGTTGATAGTGGAGACCGGTCCTTCGGATGAAACCTATAAACCGAGGTACTGTATCGCAGTAGGCGCTGGCACGAAAAATATCCCTCACTGCTCAACGGTCATAAGTATAGGACAACATTTGAAGCTCTCAACGGGCAAGAGATGGTGTCTCCATATGAGTGAAAGATTCTCGAGAGGGAGGGACGTTTAGCAACATACAATTAATAGATCTAACGTAAAAATTGGTAATCTTAACTTTGAAATTGGATTTTCCAACTTTAATCTTGCCTTTTCCAACTAAATTATTGATAATTTCTACTTTAATTTAGACTTTTCTTACTTTGAATTAGGGAATGCAAACATTTTCTTATTTTAATCTTGGCTTTTCCAATTTTAAAGTTGGTTTTCCCCAACTTTCTTCTTGGCATTTGCAACTTTAAACTTGGTAATTCCAACTTTAAGTTGGAAAATCCAAGATAAGAGATAGGAAAGCTAGAATTAAAGATAGAAATATACATGTACCAACTTCAAAGTTGGGAAAACTAATATCAAAATTGGAAACGCCAAATGAGAAAATTACTTGGCACTATTTAAATGAATCAATTATGCGATACTTAAGCATTGCCATCAGATATTAAAGGACGTGTTTGAACCCTGGCATGTACATTGAACAATGTGTAAGTGATATGAAAAAAAAAACACAACATGCTCCCTACGTAACTATTAGGTATTTCCTGTCTGTATTTGCCTTTGAATCTGAAACTTCCTATATTTCATTCCATACTTCCTTTATTTTATATAAGTTCCTCTGTAGAAACTGCAGAACATTTACTGAGAAAAAATAACGTCTTTCTCACATTCAATGGAATATCTTTTTCGTTCAATTTGGATGCTAAAATTTTATTTTGCTTTACATATTCATAAGATATTTGCTGAAAGTGATCCTGGAATCTGCTCGAATGATACCTTTGGGTGTGTATTTGATGTCTGAGCTGCATTTCTCTATTAAATTTGTTTCTTAATATTTATATTGACGTTTTTATCTGTACATAGATATGATAAGAAAATATAAGGCCTAATATGTAATATCATTTTTTTTCGTTGCAATGAAAGGAATATCCAATGCTGTCAACATTACATCAACAATGGCAGTTTTTGTATCGGTAAGGAAACTAAATTTCCTTTTTTTATTCTATTAAATATTTTTTAATAATAACTATTTTACTGAATATTAGTTTTCTTTTCAAAGCATGCCCACTGGGTACGTTTGAAACAAATTGCAGCAGTACTTGCCCTGTAGGATTTTACGGACTTTTTTGCAAAGAAAAATGCAAATGTTATCCATGTGACAATGTCAACGGCTGCCAGATGACAAGTAATATATTTTTCATGCTAAAATATCTTAAAAATGATATATTACGTAAGTGTTGACACAATTTTTTTACGGGTACATTTTTCATGAATGTTCTATAAAATCATCATCGAATATTTGAATGAAAGAGGGTATTCTATAATTATACTTCAGAATCAGTTTACCTAATTACATGTATATATTTAAAAGACTGAGAGATTGGCAGTCTATTAGGAAAAAAAAATCGTCCTTTTCAGATTATTTTCCGACCGAGTATATACGATTGCCAACGGTTGTAGATTGACGAACAGTTGCTTTATCAACTTCGGGGAGTTTTCTTGTCTGCTTCATAATAGGGATTACAATCTACATAAAATTAAGTAAAGAAAAAATACTTTAAACCATCTGGAAAGCTCAAATTTCGATATTTTTGTAATATAGATTCCTCTTTTGTAATTCATAGCCATTTGTAACGTTTAAAATAGAAGCTCTTTAACTTAAGTTAAAACGCATGTTAAAAGAATTTTCCTTCAGGGAAGCAAAAAAAGGACAATATTTTAATATTCTTTCCCTCATTTTGTTTTTCATGAGTTAGATTTTCATTTATTTTCTTGCACATACAATGTAGTTTCACATTACTCTTGATTCTGCATTCAATTATCTAAACTGCTATTTATAATATGCCTGTAAAAAGAAATAAAAATGAATAAACAAGATTATTTTTTACAGAATTAACACGTCTAAAGGATCATATATTTTTCAAAACAAAGGTAAAGTTAACTATAAAATTTCGTTAAATCTAACATTCACATCGCATATGCTCTTTTATGATTGGCTAACGATTCGATTTAATCATATAGGGAGTTATTTCAACAGAACTGGTGAAAATCGGCATCAAATGAAAATAATAACAGCGCTACCAATGCTTTTATACAAAAGAATAGGTTTAATTCAATAAAACAGGCATCGGTAGAATCAGATAACCGGAACGCAAGGCAAAATGATATCTTAAATAATTAGCTGGTTGGAATTAATAATCATGAAGCTTATTTATCAAAAAAGGGAATCACAAAGCAAAAAGAATATTCTAGGTCTGTAATGGACCATGACCACGAACCATATGATATATTATCTTTGAAGTGCAATTCTAGCAATATTTCGAGCGGAAATTCATTTAAAGAACCCTTGTACAACGAAGGGGGCCATTTAAGCCATGGCTCTACCACATCGGAACATATATGTCGAAAAAGTTTTCTTTATCCAGAACAAATGTTGAAGGAAGATGAAGAAAATTTTCAATTGCATACAATTTTGGAGGAAAATCCACTTTTAAGGACAGCTGAGACCAGGGAATTTAATCAAGGTTATTCGAACTTAACTGAAAATACCAAAAGGCAAAGACTAAAATTTAGGGAATCAAAGAAACGAGAGCGGGAAGAATACATGTATGGGTTCACAATGATGTTGGAAAATTCAAACCAAGGCAGGATTCGGATGAAATTGGTGAATTTAAAAGACCCTCAAAAGATCCAAGAAAGTCTTCGAAAAATAATGACAGGAAAGTCTTAAGATACAGCTTCGCTCGCCCGTTAGAAATGAATAAGTTTCTCTAAATTGCTATTATTTAAATTATTCCCTCGCAAAGGTTTCGGAGGTTTATGGTAACTGTGAAACGCTTGCTTGTGTGAGGGTGTGTAAGTTTTTGTGTGAAAGTTTGTTCTGTGTGAAACGCTGGTGAGGTACGTAATTTGCATTGTGTGCGATGTCAAATGTTACCGTGAATTAAACATACACCGTATGCTCTTGTGAGGGGATGCTTCGCTTTTCAATTGCAATGTCCTTGTTTAAAAAAAAAATTCTCTTTTTTGAAGATAAAACAAATTTACTTTAACATCTTTTGGTAATGTGAATTTATTTACAATTTTGATATGACAGTAATGAATGTTTGTTGTAGAAATATTACATTTCTTCATAAAGCTGTGTTTCTCAAGCTTGGTTTTATATAGACTTAAACCCACAGCTGCAGGATATTATTCATAAATTTGATTATTTTTCAGAATATGTTCGTGTACTGAAAGAGAGGAAAGAAAAACAAAAACATTATATAATCAAAACCTAAGGAACAGGGAACCACAAGTTAATTTCCGTCACTTTTTAGTGAATCGCGAAACGTATCATTTTGACATTAGATGTCAAAGTTTTCTTTAGATCTTGTATGATAATTAAACAAGTAATCAAAATTTTCAAACTTATAAAAATAAGTGAAAAGTAAACCATCTTTTTGATAATTTTCATAATACAGTGAAATATCAGTATCTCGAAGTTGAGGGGACCTGGGCACGACTTCGAGATATCCGGGGGTTCGAGATATCCGAAGTTATCTTCCAAAGTCGATTCAATAATTTCCCGATTTTTCTTATACATCTTCATGCATAACACTATCCTGTTTTACCAAACATGTAGTCTTTACGGTAAGGATTCAAGCATATTCGTAATAAATGTTAAGAATAACAATGTTGGTGTTTTTTTTATCGTGTATAGTTGTAAAACAATTTGATAAACATGCCTCATTGCATATACAGCAATTTGAAATTTTTTCAGGCCATGGTCAAACGGGATGTATCATTAGCGTTATAGTTGAAGAAACTTCTCCGTAAGAAAAGAAAAAGACGATTTTTTTAAAACTTCATTTGATGAAATTTAGTTTAAATTTTATTTAAAACACTAAAAAATAATCAGTATTTAAAAGAACTTGAATACTATTAATAGCCTACATTTATTACATTACGAAGTACTACTGAGGAACATATAAGTTATGAAACTAACAATGCAAATGGCGGTCAAGGTTATCTATTTATACCCAGATAAACATTGATGTAATCAATAACTGCACTGTGCATAACGCACTGCAACTTAACTGTTTAAGTTTATATTTAAAAAATCTTCTTTGATTTATGAATTTACGATTTTATTCAGAGCATTTTATTAAATGCAATATCGGTAATACTGTCTGTATTTAATTTCTGAATCGCTCTAAACCAACACCCAAGCTGTCATACCAATTACCGTGTCACGGATACCCAACATGAGCTTGGGATTAATTAAGATCCCCTCATTTTGAAGGTGTTAATTAATAGCCACTGGAGAGAAAGTGTGAAGTCACGACGCCAGGTATGTTCAGTAGACCGAAAAATTCACTGCACTTCGAGATAAGCCAGGTAAAAGTAGGGCTTGGGACTTTGAATATACTTCGACATAAGCGGGGTATTCGAGATTACCATGTTCGAGATATCAGGTGTTTTTTTCAATCATATATATAGAGAATACGACCGGGACCGGCTTTCGACTTCGACATAAGCGGGGTATTCGAGATATCCCATGTTCGAGATACTGATATTTACCTGTAAATGTATCGTAATCTTTTTTGTATAAAAATTCAATTTATGCCTTCAAATTTACTCTGTCCTTTCGATGTATCATTTCACTTTGAATTATATGTTTTTCATGGGAATTTCAACGAAATCTATGCAGTAGACCCTAAGCTTTTAATTGAGAAAAAGTTTGAATTTTACTTAATTTCAGACATCTTTTATTAACCCCGAATTAAATTGAAGTGTTCATCGTCCGTCTGTCGTGAGTTGTCAGTAAACTTTACACATTTTCACAATTTTCTCAACAATCACTGGGGAATTTTCAACCATGCACACTTCCAACAAGGCATCCTTGGGTATAAAGTTGATTTCAGTCTGGGACCACAACGGTTGGTCGAAGTTAAACAAAGAAAGAGATGGGTATAATGCTTAATTAAAAGGTTTTTGTGTAAAATGCATTAAAGACCATAAGGAGTAGAGGTATTGTACCCCATCCAGTCCCCTTCTCTGGAAAAGCGAAAAACAGTTCTGTGAGATTTATATTCACTCATAAAGAGTAAAAGAGAACAAAGCATTGAAAGAACCTGTTCATACGCGTTACCACTGTTTGCACTAGCATGTTTGCACTAGCATGTAACCGAAACCTGTAGCGATTTACGGTTACAATTTTGAACTTCTCGACAAAAAAAAAAAACAAATAGTAGAGAATATATTTAATATTGTTTGTAGTTTTTTTGTTTAATGTATTTTTTAAGCTGAACACAATTTGTAAAAGGTAATTTTTTTTTATATTTGTCTATATCGTGGCAAGGATAAGCTGCCCATTAAATATCAAAAGGTTCAAACTGTAGTTAATTCTCTGAACTACCTAGAAATGACGACATAATAGAATATGACGTCAAGTCACTGCATACTTGAGCTGACATGCCGGGGAAAGTGTCCTAAATTTTTCATTCCTTTCAAATGACATGAAGATATTTTATTAGCGTTGTCGTTTAATTCAAGTGTCGGGATTTATATTTCATGACGTTGAACTTTTGAAATTTACATCTCCCTATTCTTTACTTGTCCTTCATGCACATATTCAAACAATAGCGAAAAGTTGAATGAAGGATATAGAGATAACGAACAGTATTCAATATCAAAGTCCATAGAACAATACAAAATAGGAGCAGAGCAAACGCGGACCCCCAAAACATCAGAGGTGGGATTAGTTGCCATGGAGTAGTGAGCATCCCCAATTTAGAATATATAAATCGTGTTTACATTTGCCTGTCACAAGTGATTAACGACGGTGAATTGAAGATATTCTGTGCGAATCTACAAGAAAAGTCTGTCCTCATACTTTATTTAGCTGGGGGATTGTGTTTAGGTTTGCAGGGGTAATAAGGAAGCATACAAAATATTCTACCTTGACTAGATCAGTGCTATATTATGACGTCATAGTAGGCGAGATGACATCAATTTTTTAACAGAAGTTTTCGTAGTATTGGTATTTACATATTATGTAATTTAACTCTAGAAAATGAAAAGATACCTGTAAACATTAACAAAAATAAAATGTTTTTATTTTGTTATGTTGTATCTGTCATTTTGATTAAAATCTATCACCGATGACGTCATATGTGTACTTCAAGTAACTTGGGAATTGATCATGTCGTGTAAAGAGAATTTGGCTAAGACGGCATGTAAAATGGAGTTTAAAAGGAAATATCGTGAATAAATATGTGAATTCATATGAAGTTCAGTCAATTAAACAGGTATGCTAATTTATTTTCATCAATTATATTCTCTTTCGAAGACAGTCAGCTCTATACGTATCCCGGTCGGCCTCTCCTCTGTCATTCGTGACAAAAATAATGCAACAGAACAACAATAAGCTGGATATTTCAAACATAAGATTTGTACAGATGGAAAGTTTACCTTCTGATAAACTTGGAAAGTGCTGCTAGAATCCCGAATTAAGCTTGGTTTTATGAAAAATCTCGGTTCATATGTACGAGGGTTGTCCCAAAAAGTCGTAGACAATGTTTATAATTTTTTAATCATGCAACCAATGCTTACCAAATTTTGCAAAGACATAATATAGTCAATGTTCTTTAAAATTGTGAATTTTTAAATACATATCTTTCATATTAATAATATTAGGAGGATTTATATGAAGGCCGATAAGGCCTGTCAGCGCACGGACAAAATTTGGAATAATTTACGCATATATCTATTACATTTGCTTTTATTTCTTTAGAACTATATAATACACTGAATTCAAATTCAAATCACTGAAACCAGAATAAAAATCTTAATATCATGTCAAAATTTCATATAAATATCATTAAAAACAGACGATTGGTGTCATGATTTTCATAGTATCGTTGAAATTGAGTTTGATGAGAATGACGTCGTCAAACGCGTAGTCGGCGCATGGAGATGTAATAGATTGTGTTGGATATGGTTAATATACATCGGAGAGTGGAAAAAAGAGTACAGAAGTGACATTACACACCAGATTTTAATAAAGAAGTTACTTTTGAATTGCACGATATTCAATGAGAGTATTTCTTCTGTACCGAAAATAGTTAATTACGGCATGTAAGAAGTAGAGTACTGTTTGATAATGCAGGCAATTCGGAAAAATCTGGTTCGCGAACGACGTCAAACAATTTGTATTCTTTGCTGTATTCAATATAAGGCGATCTTTCGACTACATTTCGACTGAAATTTGAACCTGCTTTTTAAAAAAAAGCAGGTTAAAAACAGACAGACAGTAGTGAATTTAAATATTCCGTTAATCAAGAGTGGTCTATCACTTAAAAAAAAATATTGAATGTTAATACCCGCTAGTGAAGCAGACAAGGAGATCATGACGTTATAAGAGACGTAATTTACGTTTGCTTTCGTGCGCCGGTGTACACTTATATTCTTTCTTTATTTTTTCATAATTTTCTTATAAGATGTGATATCATCATGAAACTTGAAGTGCATGATCGTAAAATGTTACTCTTTGCTATGACAAGGAAAGAAATTTAATAAAGCGAAGAGAAACAAAACTGTTTTACTTGTCTACGACTTTTTGGGACAACCCTCGTATAAAATTCAAAACATAGGGTAAGGTTCCGTGCCAATGTGTGGAATAAATATTTTACTGAAAGGACAGTGGGATTTTAGCAGCACTTTTTAGGCATAATAGATATTTTTCAAGTGTATTATTTACTCAAAGAAATTATTAAACTCCTGGGTATTGTTGTTCTGTTAGCTTTTTTATTAAGAAAAATTTCGCTATAAATAGAAGTCACGTGATGCCCTCGCGGTGGTGCACGTCTTTGCGTTAGAAACTCTTTTATCTGTATGCAATAGTTAATAACAGTTTACCTTTATTAGCGGTTTTGGTAATTTATCAAACTTAATTTTCCTTAAAAAGTCTAAATTTTCTGAGAAAATACTTATATGCTTCCTTAACATACCCGCGTTATCCATTTTTGTATAAAGAGTGGAAATATCCAATTTTGTGTTGGTATGTTGACTTTCTTGTAAAATATTTTTTAAGAAGTAAAAATCAGACTCCCCCACCCCCACCCCCCAAGAACTTTATCTGTACCAGAGATCATGATGAATTAATCTTTGTAACAAACGCTTTACAATATTTTGTTTTGCATTTGTGCAAATGGGATTTTTGTGCAACATTTAGGAATAACATAAATGTCCGTCACGTGATCAACAAAGTCATATGACATCACAAATATGCTTTAAGTTATTAAAGTTATTATAATACCAGATAAAGCTCTCATCACCAGTTGACTGCAAATTCAAACAAGGGTTGCAAATTGAAATTTCAAAAATAAAGCTACACAACCTGTTAATTAACTGTTTACTTGATGTCGATTTCGTGTAATCAGTTTTCATTGTTGTAGACTGTCATATTCTACATAGCTACATTTGTATCATGTATATGGCTATTTAAAAAAATCTTAGCAGAAACAAAGAGTAGGTGTGCTCCTTCTGCGGTGGTATTAAACATAACAAAAGAGGCTTACATTAGAATCACAGGTTAGTGCAATACAACAAACAAAACACACGTTAACTGCAATAAAACGTATACAAGAGTAGTGTTGAATATAATCAATATACGAACATTGAAATTGAACGAATTCATGACAAGAAAGCGATAAGGTGATTGAATGCTTTGGTACCCTAGTGGTAATACAGGAGATAGAAAAACTAATATTGCACATGCCTTTTTACGGGTCGTGTGCCAACTAATACTAGTAAGTAAACGTCATGATTTATAAAACAGATTAATATTTGTAAGCTTTTTTTCATAAGGCATGTTCCCATAAATAAGATACAATAATCTGTTATCAAATTCCAAATACATGTCAACAGCTACTTTCCCACCGTTTTAAAGGAAAAATATATATGGAACATATATACCTTCCTTCTAAAAACATGAGCTCAAGTGGGATTAGATGCTATTTTTGTCCTTACTACGGATTTATTCGACAAGAATTAAATTAACATGATCAGCTTTGTTAGAACACATGGGATAAATTATTTCCTCATTTTAAAAAAAACTTTCCGCAGCGGAGATTTCCGTCCTCTTGAACAAGGAGACATTGTTGTTATTTACGTTTTCTAATTATTCTTTCAGGAAAATATTTTCCATAATCATAGGTCGCATGAGCGGCTGACTTTTCTGTGGTCGTGATAAGGATTTCAAATAAGGCGTTTATTCAGGAAGTCAGTAAAAAAATCCTTAGTGATAACTGAATTGCATATAAATGTAGAGTAAAATGCCCTAAGGTATAAGATATATTACGTCAAAATTTTGTACCTTATATATCAATGGTCGCTAATTTTTAACCATGGTAGAATTTTGATGCTGTTTTCAATTTATAGTACACCACCAAAGAAATGTACCAGAAAAATAACTTTTTGTCTAGTTAATTGATTAAAGTTTCTGGACAGTGCAATTAAGAATTATTAAAAGTAATTTAAGCACAAAAATCGGTTGGTGGAATCAAACATTAGCTCTCTCTTTAAAAGAATATACGAGGGTTGTCCCAAAATTTCGTAGACAAGTGTTGTTTTATAGGAACCCTATGTCATATATTAATAAAACTTCGTATATAGATTTAACCAGATTTAACCAACACTATCTAATAAATTTATGGACAAATATATAGTAACTACACAAATTATTCAAATTTAAAAGACACATTTCATTGTCTGGTGCAGGAAGGCGGCGCAATAGCCAAAAGTTACAATTAAAATTTAGTATATTATATATAAAATCCTACGGAAAAACGATTACTACCCTGTATTTTATAAAATCAGTGAAAATTCTCAATATTGTTTTATTTACTATATTTCTTCAAATTTTGGTGTGTATGCTTTGATAAATATGAATTTTGTAACGTTGTATAAACATGGGGTTGAAATCCGACTTTTGAAAAATGGCGGCTACGTCGGCACAGGCGGCGCACTGTACTATGTTCAAGTGTTTTGATCCTGAATTCACTCTTACAGAAATGTACCAGTCATAAATATTTGGTAGACTAGGAATCTTTTTCTCGTCCTTTGTATTTAAAATTACTAAAACGGTTTCTCTATGTATATGTGAATAACAGTAACTAAAATAAAAGACAGTGCTAAGAATTGGGCAAGAATTCCATTGACGTGCAACTTCATTAGAGAAAACAGTCGAAAATCCCGTAGAAATATAGCGTTTTCAAATGATTATTATTTCATACCTGTACATGCATATACTTTGTTTACATATTTTAATACCATAGTAATTAAGATAATTCACATTTATAACTATAACCGTTTTGTTTAATTTAAGAATTTGATTCTGGTAATTGAAATATTTTCTCCAAAGATTTGAACCGTTGACATTTGTATTTTTTGACGTTGCAGATTGCTCCGGGTGTTAGAGAACGATATCACTTAAAATCTTATTACTCGAAAAGTTTTCAGGTAAACAGGATAAAACTTCGTAATTTATCTGACAAGAACACGCTTTATCCAACCTGAAAATTTTGTAACGATACATTAATTTCTGTAAAAGATATGAGCTCAGTCTACGAAATTTTGGGACAACCCTCGTAAAAGAAATTATTGACTCTTGCACCATCACACGACAAGGATCAAAGTAATCTGGAATTACGTTTTATATCGCTGATTTTTTTTGGAATTTTTTACTGATCTGCACTTTTTGTCTTATTTATTGACGACAGTATTAAAACATATGTACATATTGGCTTTCAATGTCCTGCATTTTCCTTTTTTTCTGCAATATCCTGCACTATTCCATTAAATTTTGATCAAGGCCGATTTGTTTCTTTGCATAACTTTAGCATCTTAATTACATCTACAAATGTATGTCTTATAGATTTAAATATATGATGGATTATAAATAACCCATTTGCAATATTATACTTCAGTAAATGAAGTCAATTTTCAATGTTTTGTACATCATTTTTTTTAAGAGCACAGTACATATTTGCCACCTAATGATATTCCAAAATACATGTTGCAATTATTTTTTTATTTGCCATTTCTTGCCAATTCCTAATACAATGTAAATCTAGATCCTCTATCCAGCTAGCCTAAGGAAACAGTTAAAATAAAATGTATAATGTAAGCTACTGCAATATTTTTTCTATTATCCCTTCTTTTAAATCGTCGTTTTCTGCGTGTATCCTATTTTCTTAAAGGACACATTTATAAGTCATTTTCTCATGTACAGTGTAATATATGACCTAGAATTTTAATTTTACATGTAGATCTAAATTATGTTGATACAATAAAATTTCTAAAATTATAACAGACAGGTGGTCAGGAAAAGGAGAAAAAAGAGAACATGACTGTGCATTTACAAAAAAAAAATACATTATAAATTTGGAATTAAAAGTAAAAGTCCTGATATTTCGTTATTTTCTCTTAATATTTGAATAAAATATATTTAGGCTTTTGCATATCTAGAAGTAATTTAATATAAAAAATGGTATCAAACCTGAAAAAAAAAATGTGCAGTTTTTAGCCGATTGGGCATTAGCCTACTTCATATTCAAAGTAAGTTATTATTTTACTGCATGTTCTCTTTATATTTAAACCTATTTAAAAATATTTCATGTATCTAGGGACGTCTTGTTTCATTGAATTTATCTCCATACTTTTTACCCGTATATTGTAGTAAATGGCCTATTGATGCTTATCATATGCATGAGCTTTCAAGGATAACCATTTTCAAAAAACTTCCTCAAATGCACATTTCCTGTTTTTTAATTGTATATTCTTTTGGGATAAAATGTCATTGTCATATATAGACGTATTTGCTGCAAACTACCCTATTAAAACTTTGCCCATTTTTTACTATGAAAATCATGTAAAGGATTCTTTTTATGATGACATCGTCTAACTTAAGCAAATTGATTTCAACAGACCAATTAGGGGTCTGCTCCAATACAGGGTACGTATTTTTTTTAAGTATGGCTTTTTAAAGGCAATCAGTTTAATAATAATTTGATTATTAAAAAAAAGACGAAAAAGGAGACAAAATTGATTTCTAAACCGTTTTATTCAAGTTTATGTTTGAATGGTCACTTCAATCATAGTGTTATTATTGCAAAACTTCAACTCACAAAACAGGTGTATCTTAAAAATCATAATGTTGAGTTGTTGACTATTTTTGTGACGTTACGAAATGCTCGGTTGATATATTAAAATTTATGTTGAAATTTAAATTTTGTCTTCAAGTTATTCATCACTCTACCATGCAACAAAAATTACATGCTTTTGAATTCTTTAGAGCTCCTCTTACCTGTTGTGATAATTACCGTAAGGTTGACGATAGATGTCAAGGTAGGTATGACTAAAAATGTTTGGTATAATTATTTAACCTTTTTAAAATGGTATCGTCTGTAACTTTGCATTGCTTTAAACTTCACTATCTCAGTGCCATCTGCTAATTGCAATATTTAAAAAAACATCGAGCCAATGGGAAATAACAACAAAGCTTCCGAAAATGGACTGTCGTTGATAGGGAACCCTTTGAAGTTTTGAAGTAAAGTTGACTGATAATGCCTACAGTATGTATGTTTTAATTGTTATAAACTGTTTAACCGACCGGTCTTAACTTTACAAAGTGAGATTCAATAATTGAATGAACGTTGTTTAACGTCCGATTTGATTTTTTCGTATTTATATAGAAACGTAATCATCAACCCATGATAGGCTTCAGATTTACACTTTTATTCAGCACTCAAGGTATTTGAACTCTGAATGTTCCTTCTCTCCAGCCGCGCGAGTGGCTTGGGGTTCAAAATGTCTCATCCGAAGGACTCGCAACTTTCAATTGTGCCGAGTGTTTGCCGAATACACAGTTGCTACCTACTATTTTTCGAATTAGATCAGTCGCGGCGGGTTTCCAACGCACAATCTTTCATTTATGGAGCTATAACGCAATACCGACTTACGAATAGCTATGATTCAAGCCCTTTTCGTCATGAACAACACCTAAAACTGCAACTCTAAAACAAACGATCTAACTCGTGAGCTACACCGGTCCTTAAAAAAAAATTAAAAATCATTTTCTTTATAGAAAAAAATACCCATAAAAGTTTTAAATCATTAATAAATTGCAAAGGAATGAAAAGATTTTTCTTTTTTTTATTTTTTGGTTTGTTTTCAATATGTTGATCATCATTAAAAATACGTTTCTCTTGACAGAATGCTTGGCAGGAACGTTTGGTACAAACTGCAACCAGACCTGTCCAGAAAACTTGTATGGAAGATTTTGTAAAGAGGTGTGTGATTGCAAGGATTGTGACAAGATTTTTGGTTGCCAAAAAGGTAACATTTGCAAAGAGTTTTAAATGCAGCATTTTTATATTGTTTTTTTTTCTCTCATAAAACTGTATTTTTCATGAGTTTCTTATAACATAATTTTTTTTAATTTGCTGATAGATACATTGGAACAACCAGCTGTACAGATTTGTATAAAAATTATTATGTTATCCACATTCGGCAATATAATCATCTGCGTTACATGTGCAATTTTCGCTTATTGTAAATTTTGGTAAGACATTGAACTTTTAATTAAAACATTATTTTTTTCTCTAGGGTACTGCCTTTTATAATCAGTATAAAAAATTGTTGTTTTTATGAAAAAAAAGATGTATGATGATAAAAAAAACAATATAGAAACCTTAGACATTGCCTTTGATTTTTACAGGAAACTTAACACGTTAAATGCACCAGAGCCGTCTCAAATTGAAGGTAAAAGATATACTTGATTGGTTACATAATTTTTGGAGAATTGACTTTACTAACTGGCAAATTTTAGAGGGAAAAAGTTAAATATTCTAAAAAATGAGGCGGAAGATATTTTATATAAATTTATTTTTGCACGACTATTTGCACCACGATATAAGACCAGGATCTTTCTTCATATTAACATTGCAAACATAAAAAAACAAAATCAGGTTCATTTATATTTAGGTTATATTACATTAAAACTGGTGAAAATAGTTCAATACTTTTACATATAATTATAATAATGTTTTTAACATGCAATTTTTTTTCTTTGTCCTTAATATATTTCTCATATTAATTCAGTATTCGTCTGCATTTCCATCTCGTAAGGAGATACATATACACAACATACCTTACCTTCTGATTATTTTTAAGACATTCTTAATTTCAGATTAAAGTGTCATCATATGTTCATAGACAAAAATTCAGCACGTATTTTCATAGGTTTTTGAAATATACCAATTGACAAAAATTCTTGAGTGATTCAAAGATATATATAAAAATCACTGGATTCGTCTGCATTTCCATCTCTTAAGGACATACATGTACACAACATACCTTACCTTATGATTATTTTTAAAGCATTCTTAGTTTCAGATTAAAGTGTCATCAAATGTTCATAGACAAAAATTCAGCACGTATTTTCATGGGTTTTTGAAATATACCAATTGATAAAAATTCTTGAGTGATATATAAAAATATATAGATATATATAAAAATCACTGGATATATAAAGCAGATGTTTCTTTTATCAAAACTTGTTTTAGAAGAAGCGTTTAACACAATTTATAGAAATTTATATATAGCATACATTCCCTTCCAACGTTCCCTTAGAACCTTCGAATAAAAAAAAAAGACAATAAAGGTTCAAACTATGTTGCGTATGTCCTTAAACAAAATTTTTTTTCATAATTTGCAAATAATGACATTGAAACATTATATAAAAGGTTGCATGCTTTAAATAAGTATGTTTAAGAAAAATAGTATTTATGCATTGTATTACATCACGAGCATCTGAACACATTTTGATGAGGTAAATGGTTTTAGCTAGAAATAAAGTGTTACTTTCCTTTACAGGGTCGGAGTTAAAAGGAGAAAATACTGTCAGTCAATGTATGAGTACTATAACCAGCACTAACCTTAAAGAGCATGTCCAATTCAGGGACACACAGGAATGTACAGAATCAAGTGCGATTAACATTCAGCAAAACAGACCCACATTCTGCAATCAAACTAAGCAGCAAACTTCAAATGAACAAAATGCTTTATCACTTAACACAACTGAGGGTGTTTATGTATCTTTGTGCAAAGAAAGAGAACAATATAACGTTTTATCTCTAAAACACAAATATTAGACATGGCAAAAACTATATTCAAGAACTTCCAAAATCGTTTTATGGACTACGGAACAGATGATGAAAATTAAACCTTCAAAGGTTTGTTATGAACGCAGCTTCTTTCTCTTTTGTTATATGATTGGATGGATAAATTAATGTAACAACAAATCTATAAAATAATGATAAAAAACATGCAAATATAGGATTTGCATTTAATTTTATTATATATGGTTGCTGAATTGTGTTTTGAGGTAGAACTTTCTATCGAAATGTTACATGTAATAACCCGAAATTCCTTGAACGGGATTCACTTGCAACTTATGTATACTTTATAAACCAAATAGATAATTCATTTAAACCCATTCTTGGGCATATAAATCCTATCTGAAGTCTTGTATAGCTCTAATGTAATTCCTACAATCATCTTTTAACATGTTTCTGTCCAAAACTGCATCCTAACCCGTGCAGACGATCCATAGGTAACATGGCTTCCTACATGTAACCCGATCGAATATACTACGCGGTAATGATGCGTGTGTAAAACGTCATATCCGTAGTAACGTAATACACAAAACATCATATATAAACAGCGGACAGCTGATTTGACAGTCAGATTGCTTCTCATCATCTAAGGATATTCTCTGATACCATGGCTGAGGAGTCTCGTTGGGTAATTGTCAATTCTAAACTTTAATTAATGGGAGCTGATGCCTGACCCACATTTGGGATAATCTATTTATAGGATTTTTTATATAAAATCTTAATTTACAACATTAAATTAATTTATGTAAAACATCTGACATGGCAAGAAGAACAACTCTGATTTTTCTCTTCGCCAGTTTACATTCCTGTAATCTGATAATCTCTTATCAGCAATTAACTGACCAGATTCAGCTAATTTTGCGCACGCCTTCATTCTTCCAGCGTGCATTGCCTTGTCAACATACATTCGCCAGTCATCTTGATTTGTTTTTGTTTTGAGCCATTCAATCACTTGTTATCGCAGGTACATAAGTCTACTCTGTTAGAAGAATTTCTAATTCAATTTTTTGTTTTACAATGCTTTACAATATTTGACGGATTTTGTGTTTGACTGGCGAAATACGTTAATACAATGCTATAGACACCCTGTTTCATGCGCTCATCATCGTAATTACAACTTAGCAGGAGTAAATGAAATGTTGTGAACGTTTACGTATGTTGACTTGAATTTCTTTGTTCTGCTTCGCGCCAGTTTGCCGGTCTTGGAACCATGAATGACCTAGTGAACTTTGTGGCTATTTATATATTGCCCAGCATCCAAAATGCATTGCGGTAAACAGTCAAAATGGCGTCTGTTTTGATTGCTGGAAGTTCACATGTTAAAAGATTTGAGCACTATGTAAATCAAAATCGAGAATTTCAGAACTTGAATTTAAATCCAAACATTTTTGTAACATTTTATGGTATAAGTGGAGGAAAGCTGACAAATAATTCCCACTTGCAGGCGTTAGAACAAAAACTTAGGCACGTTTCTCCGGACTTTCTCATCTTACATTTAGGTGGTAACGATCTGGACACAAATTCGGCTGATGAAACATACGCTTATGAGTTATGTTTACGACTTTGTTGTATTGCGGAAACATTTGCTCGTCGTTTCAACATTAAAAAGACAATTGTTTGCCAACTGATGCCGAGATATCGGACACGGGTATTAGATATAAATAGTTATAATGAACTAGTAATAAAATTCAATAGAATACTGAAGAGGGAGCTGTTAGGAAAAAACTGTTTGCAGTACTGGAATATAAAAGGTGTTAAAAACAGCCAGCGTCCAGTATTTTGCAATGGAGTCCATCTGAACAACGAATGGGGCATGCGAATTTACTACAGAATCTTGCGTGGGGCAATTATCCAATGTTTAAAATAAGATTGGTAGCAGGGACATCTACAACGTATGGTCCGTCAACATAAGCAGCACATTTTCATTCAGGTTCATTTGCAACTAAAAAAGATATTCATTGTAATAAGTGTACATTCATGAGCGGGAGAACGTTATGGGAGAGAATTACTCCCACAAGTAATTTGATGCCCCCGCTACGGACTGAATATTAAATCATAATTTGTTATTTTTGTTACTTATAGAAAGTTACCTATTACTGAATTTATATTATTGGGAGGAGCCGGATAAGAGTCTATCTATTAATAAAATTACTTGTACTTTTATTAAATTCTTCATTCTTTGTTCAACAAACAGAATTGGGAGACCAACACGTTATTTTTCAAATACAAGTAAAACATCAAGCGGTGAAACGTAACAGGTCACAAAACTGTAAACGCACAAAAAATACCAACTGAGTAAATTTCAGAGAGAGTAAAGATAATGAGCAAAAAAGATCTCACTTAAAGTCTACAAATGTTATATAGCCGAAAACAGGATCTATAAAAAACAGGAAATCCTGAATTTTATCATCAGGTAGGATCAGTTTTCAAGGAGAATTCCTCTACATCCGCCAAATGTAATGTATTGATCAGATGGATCATGTAAATTGATAAAACATTTGGCAATCATACATGTACTTTAGCATAAAAACAAAAGACTACCACTTAAAAGAAACACCTCTAGCTCTGCCAAAATAGTACCCAATGTTAATTTTAGTTTTTTTATTGACAAGGTCATTAACAACGGTATCATAGATTTTTAGGGATATTGATTTAAAATTAGGTTGTAGAAATTTCTTCAAAATCATCTTTTCTGTCACTATCCTGCTCCGGTCTGTAATTCGATATTACTCAGACATTATCTTGAGTATCGAATAAGTTGGGAATCGTAGTAAACACAATCAAAGCACTGAAAGTACTGATGGGAGTTGATTATTAAATTAATTCGATGCATGATTGATTTATTTATATTGTTTAACGTCCTTCTCGAGAATTTTTGACTCATATGGAGATGCCACCACTTGCCGGTGGAGAGCTGCAATTCTTTTTACTTATACTCGGCACCCATTGAGTAGAAAGGAGTCTTTTACGAGCCATTACCTACTTCGACCAGGGACCTTTGTTTATACGGTCTCAGCCGAAGGACCGGTCTCCAAGTCTTTCGGTGGGATTCGAACCTGAATTCGATGTGTGTAACCTTGCCCACTTTCCAAATTATACTTATATTTTTGCCTCTTGATTGAGGTATGTGAGAAGCAAATGCATAAGTGGATTTCGTGATCCTACAGAGTCAATGCGGCATGGTTTGTTCTACTGTAAATCACTTTTTATTCACGAGAACTTTATTTCCGCGTAACTAAGCGAGACAGCGTGATCACAAAAATTTCTCTCTCGCACATATATTAGTACTCTTTACAGTTTTAAAGAACAATAACCACAATTCGTAAAAAAATTTTGTCATGCTAATATATAGTTACATGTAATTACTATCTCGCGAAAATAAGGTGTCTCGAAAATTAAGTGATCTACAGTTATTTGAAAATAACTTGGAAGATATGCGAAATCTTGATAGATTAATCGTTTTCCTTACGGACTTTGTCATTATCTTAGATGAAGGTGTGGAACTTGTACTTTCAGTATCTAAGATAAAAAGATGTTTTAGGATGAAAATGACATTCAAGACAAATTTGAGAGAAAATGAACGCACCCAATGGGAAAAATGCAATTATCTTAATTTGGGTATGGGGAAATACTTATATGGATAAATATTGACATAACTTGATAAAAATATCATCAAACAATTACAACATCACAATCAATTCATGAATAAAGTGGACAGCTTTTCTCGATGTAATGAAAATTTAATTGTAGTAAAATAGCAAATACAATCTAAATTGGTGATGAGAAAAGTAATGGAGCTTTACTTTGAAGGTATTTCACAAATGTAGATTTTGGTTCACAATATTCATCTTGTAAAATAGGAAAAGACTATTCAAGTCCATATCAACAATTTATCATCGAAAGGATAATGTCTACTATCAGATTCAGAAATTACATTTACTACAGCAAAATTAGAGATTTATACACACCAGGTATTGAGTTTAAAAAAAAATCAGTTCATAGATTAAGCATGAGTAAATTCTGAAAAAAAAGTTTAATAGCTAGGTTGCTTTTTAATATTTTTTTATTATATATACGAGTATATGTTTTTTGTAAATGACTAAAACCCCAAAATTTCATGTACATACAATAAAATAAGTTCAATGATGTTCAAAATTGTGAATATAAGTATAGTTAATGTAGTATGACTGTGATGTAACAGATTAGTGTATTTCATACTTAATAGAACTCGTTCGATTATGACATGTTAATTATGCCTTTTTGCCTGGTATAATACATTTTTAAATTCAACATTTTATATTTTTGAGACCGATTTCCGTGAAATCTAATTGAAATTACAGCGAGATATTTGTTAAACCACAAAGCATAATTTACGTGTGTATTTGGCCTTTTTTTTTTACAAAATGTGTATGCACTAGTATTACACAGATCTGTGTAAGAGGGAAATTGGATACCCCAACATCCATCCACATTCTTAAAATACTCAATGTGCCAACAAACATGAACAATTTGCAATAATCTGTTTCCATTCTTTATCTTGCTTAGTCAAACAGTCATCACGCAAATTGACTTTCACTAGACTGTATAACTGTACAACTGTCCACAAACAAAGGAAATAAGCAAGCTTCATATATTACACATATAAAAGTCGTCATATGTATACTTTCATTTACTATCATTCTGGACACAAAAGTAAAAGGCGAGAAGTAATATTTATCCATGAAGTAGGTCCATTCTGCAGCAATGGGGAGATCTTATCTAAATTAAGCTTTACACATATTAGAGACGATGCCCGCTGAGTTTTCAATTAGCCTGAGTCAGGTGCACACATACACATGTATTGTAAACAAAACAGCTAGCCTAGACATGAAGTTTTGTTCTCTGTATTCCAATTTGACTTTAAATTTTATAGTACATCTGATTACTAAGCACATTGTTTTATCGTCTAAATATACTGTATCAAAACTTTTTCTGTTTTTAACCACCAGAATACCATCATGTTTTCTCATCATATTGCAGACGCTTTGTTAGTAGGGAATTTCTTGTCTTAAAATTAGAATACATGCACAATGTATGAATACATATCGGAATCGGTATGATTATTTAGGTGATAGATACTTAAGAGGAAATTAAAATGACTAAAGTTGAATACAGAGTGATTGTGAAATTTATTGTCAAGAATTTAGTTTCTTTATAGTAAGTTTAATGGGGAACTATTTTCTTAATTATTCGCAATGCTCATTTTCCTTGGCGGCTGTTTGTCAGTTGCACTTCCTGTCTTTGCCCACTGACATAGACTCGTTGATATAATCAACTCCCAATAAAATGAATATTGCTACCTAAGAAAGGAAGTAGATTATGGCAATGGTGAAGTTATTTGGTTGTCATTAGATTTAATTGTTAGCCAACACTTACGGCTTGTCCACGCTGTATAATCAGTAAAAGGCATAATTTTCAAACAGGTTTCAATATTGCTTTCTTATACAATGATAAAAAAGGAAAATTATGAATGAACGATAAACTCTCAATTTTTTTTCTATCGAATGCCAGCCACTCTTTTTTTTTTCAAAATTCACTTTGTACCTTTTTTGCCGTTGATTTGCCAAAAAAAATATGGGTGTATATTACAAATGTATGACCTTCATGAAATGTATAAAGAATTGTACAGTTATATTTCAGCAAGAGTAAGTGTTTGAAAATGGATATCAAATTAATGTTGGTAGAAGAATAAAACAATAGCATGTTGGCTTTGTTGCAGATCCTGGTATTGTTTCTCTGTAAAATTTATCGAATGAAATATCGTCGCGGATTGTTGAAGACATTGTTTTATACACGTTCAACTTTTCAACTTTATACACAGCCAATTTCTGAAATTTATATTGAAAATATGTTTTAGTTTATGTTAGACAATGTCTATGTGGTTATTTGGAGATCAGATCCAACAATCTGTTGGAATTCCCATTGGTACCAATTGCAGATCTATTTTTGTATTGATATGAACAGAATTTGTCTAAAATGTTTAATCCAAAAAAAATGAAGAAAACATTTGCATAGACAACTCGACATTTAGATATATAGACGGTGTAGTAGCAATTCACAATGGTTATTTCCATTTATAAGATATACATGTATCCCAGTGATATGGTAATGATACTACAAAGTCTGACACATCTGTTTCATTTTTGGATATTTTACTTGAAAAAGACGTGAGTGATATTTTGAAAACCAATCTTTATTATGAACGGGGTTACATAAACTTTTCAATCGTCAACAACTCCCCTTACTGGTGCAGTAAAATGCCTTCAGCACCAACTTACGGGGTTTATATCTCTCTCATATGATTCGATAAGCAAGAGCATGCTCTATACCTGTACATTTTTAGAACGGGGTTAATGACTGACTAACATTTTCATGAAACAAGGATATAAGCAGTCTTCTTTCAGGTTATCATTTCGTGAGCAATGACCTTGTCAGCAAAAACAATTTATCATCAAGTCGAATGCTGACTGATGCTTTTGATACTTATTGTTAGACCATTATCTACACACTGAATAATCGACGGATTTTCCATTATTTCCCGATCGATACTAGGAGCACACAGAAGATGTAACCAGTATGCAGGGGATGCAAAGCAACGAGTTATATCTGCTATAGACAAATTGAAATAATTATTATATAGTTGTTTTTTATTATCTGCATAGATCTATCGATATGAAACCTTTTATATAAAACAAATTTTTACCTATGATCTATTTAATTTCCTTTTTATTCGGATATAGGCTTATGAAGATGTTTAAAATTCGCATCCTCTCGTTCCATTTCGTCACAGGTCAGAAAAACAACCTTGAGGTATTTTAAAACATCACCGGATGTTAATATTCAAACAACATGGAGTTTCTATTTATGAAGGATGAACGGGGTTGAAAGTCCCTTCTATATTATTAGTATATTTTATTCAATAGCTTTACATTCAATAGAATTAAACTAAAAAGTCCACAAATAAAATATCTTTCCTCATTTATTTCAAAGTTTGGGGAAAGGGGGTGGGGTGCATGGGGGAGCCATGGTGTATACGTAATACATTCGAGGTTATTATTCGGTTAGACAGAAAAGCCCGAGGAGTTGTGATTTGCTGATCATGATCTATAACACGTTGACAAACCCAAACCACATGGTTTTATACACGTCATTCAATTAATTCATTTATAATTATTTTCCTTGAAGGGGGAATGCATGGATTAAAGATTAAAGAAAATTCCCAGTGTACAATAGCATCCGTGCAAGGACTTCATAGTACGATATATTGTGCTTGAAGTTGAATAAAATGATAAAATAAAGAACAAAATGCGGTATTGGCCAAAAAATGCCGTGTTTCTTATCTGCTCCGTTCAAAACATTCTAAAAAGCCTCGTTTTTTTTTAGTTAAAATGGTATATAATTCATATATATGACTCAAATATATGCATTGAAAAAATAACGCTTTATACTTTTCATAGCAGAAACGTCGAGGTTTTACGAAAAAATTCAGACACATTATTTTAACATGCTAGTCGTCATTTGAAATTCCAAACGTACACTCTGCAATATTAGTCAATGTCAAGATGTTTCTGTTGTTTTTCTTACTTTATTATTTCTTTTAATTTGATTTTTTTTAAATATAATTTTATCATATCATCCTCTATCCGAGGGTTTCTAAGCTTTAGTTGATAGCATAAAAACGAATGCCCAACAGAATTACAGTAAAAAGGAGATACTTGAAATAGTGAATTGTCTTTTCTCTGGTAGTTTGACTTACGTATAATAGTTGTGCTGCAGTGATGATGGTTCTAAAGCGCAAAAACAATATTAGCCAACATTATCTATATATTTGCTATATAAAATGAAAAAGAAATCTCTACATTGGATCTAGGGAGGGGTTGGGGTAGATAAAAATAGTTTTAGCTTTATCGAATACTTTCATTACGGCTCCACATCGCCGCTTCTTTATTACCCGTCGACATTTCCTCTTCCCGTTTGAGGTAGACAGCGAAGACCAGTCCAGGAACTAGTATTAAGGATAAATAACACAATTTTGTTTTAGAGCTATACCTCTCATAGATTAACATTCAAATTGGTAACCTGAAGAATGTTTACCAAGTATATTGGGAGAATTTGATAAGATGTTGTCATAAGGTTAAAAAATTGTGCAACATTTTGTAAAGAATTATATAGAAAGCAGGACAACGTCTCATATCTTAGCACAAAGGAAAACCTACGATTTCTTTATATTTAAGTATTTCTAATGCAATGGGTATGTATTTTTACTTTAAAATTATTTAATTATGAAATCATCTTTATTTGTATATGTTTAATTTGTGCAAAACGGATGAACTAGTTTTTTTTAGATTACCTGTAGAAAAGCAATACTTACCCAAGATTACTATAGCCTGTCTCAAGATGCAAAATTGAAATATTATTGCCTTTTTCCACTAGAATCACGTGCACTCTGTGCTTAATACGTCTTAGGAATAAGAATATAGATGCTTATTTGATATCATAATACATATAACACTATCCCTCCTTTGAGATACTGCATATTCATTTGCAAATTTACATTTTAACATACATTTTAATATAATTGAACTGTATTCACAATTTTACAATGTTTATTCCATTTTTGCATAAGGAAACTGAAATTTGCATATCAACATTTTGAAATCCATTTAATTATAATGGAATTATTTTTTAAAAAGTTTGTACAAGTTGATGATTTGATTTGAACAGAATATTATTATATTTTGATCAATAAACTTTCTTCAACACACATGTGAGTTTTTCTAATATTGATGTGTAGGTAGGGAAAGAGGATGCATAAAATACCAAAAAAGTTATTTGTTTCCACTTTTGATTCAATGTTGTATAATGTAAAGGTGTTCAATATTGCAACCTTTACCTGTATACATTTATACTTACTTTCAATCCCGACCCGTGCACTTACAGTTAAGTATACATATAGTGTTAAATATTGACCAATGGATAAAAACGTACGCTGGCTTGCAACAACTACACTTTAAATTATTTACAACCTTATGAACTTGTTATCTTTTTATATTTAGTAAGTGATTAATGTGCTTAAAAAGTATAACAGGCCATGTTATTTATATCTATTTATTTTCTCTCTTCATTTTCCCGGAAAATATCCGATATTTAGAATTTCACCTTCCTTCAACGTTAAATATGGTTAAAGGGTTTGAGGTCGATTCGACTAAGATAAAATTGATGTTGAACATACTTTTAAATCACAAGATGAACTGTCATTTTAATTTGATGCTGAATTTTGTCTTAGAGATAGACAATGGACTGATGACTGAAAACCCCGGAATTTGCTCCATTAATGCATTACGCAGTACAGTTAAGGTGCGCAATGGAAATATCGACTATTTTTTGTATATAAAAATGTATTCGTAATCGGGATGGCGATTATTTTCAGTACATTATTTATATCGGATAATTGTAATTATGATTGATATAACTACATATCGAGGACGATTATATTTTATATTTAGACTAGTCACGTGATGCGGCAGTCACGCGATTTTAGCACATTGACTTGAAGTATTGATTTTACATATAAATATCATTAGTGCAAGGGCATAACCGAGTTAAATTTCCAAGTTTAGTATATAAATATTTTCAATACGCATTGTAGTTTCTAAAAAGTGCTGCGATCCTGTCTAAATTCTGCAATTTCATTGTAAAAATTATACTTGTATGACCGAATGCTATATTTTTTGCTGGTCAGCGGCATGAAATATTGATATAATTAAATTGTTTTTAAGATTTCATCAGGATCGCAGCACTTTTCAGATACCTTAATAGTTCTATAGTTGAAATTTAAAAGCGTACTTTGATGAATAGAGTGTATGCCCTTGCACTAGATCGATTTATTAAGACCCCCCATATTACCCTCCGATGTACGTGCATACAAATATACGACAGTGTCAATTAAATACGTAATGTACAGAAAATATATTAATAAAATAGTGAAGAAAACATTAAATTCAAGTTATTGGCCCATAGAATATTTGTAAATAATATTTTATTTAATTAGAGAATACATATTTTGTTGAGAAAATATTACTTGATCTGTCTCTCACTGCATACAAACTACGTCATGTTGTAAGAAATGACGTCATATTGACAAGTGTATTGCGATCAGTGACTTGTTTATAACTTGCTATGTGGGATTTAACTAACGACAAAACAACACGCTGTAGTAAGTTTTTATGTAGTTTGATTTCTTACTGATTAAATTAGCAGATAAAATCATTTTGTGGTATTTTAAAGAAATGTTGTATGACGTATATTGTGAATGATGTCATAGTCAAGTTTTCCCGTACAAATGAGGCTCCGCCTCCTTTTTGTAACCTTAACTGTGCTGCGTAAGGTGTGCAATTGCTTTTTATCTTATTAAAGATCATAATTAAACATTTTTTTATTTGCTCTTTTTTATAGAATTCAAGTAACTCTGATGTTTTAAATTCTTTATTTAATTGCACATATCATCTTTTTTACATTCATAATGAAATTATCGCTTGCTGTCATAATTACTTTAAAAATGGCAATTTCTGCTTAGGTAAGAAAGACGCTTGAATTTTTATTTAAATCTTATCTTATATCCCAAAGAAATACTTTTGTAATTTATTTTTAAAATAATGTATTTTGACAAATGTTCCAAGAAGACATTTCTTGGAACATTTGTATCAAACAGCAACGAAACTTGTCCAGAATGTTTCTATGGGCACCTGTGCAAAACGAAAGGCAATTGTCGTCAATGTGATAAAGTCAATGGTTGTCTTGTTATGACAGGTAAATAGTTTTCAATCTTTTTAGATAAAAAAAATAATTGGTTATCTTTTGAGAGTTTTTAATGCGTGTATCATCTTTAAAAAATCAGTTTTTTAAACAAATTAATTTCAGATACTGAATCATAAGAGAAAGCGTGAGAATTTGTTTCTAATGTATTTTTTGGCTAGAAATTCCTTATTTTAAGCAACTGCAGTCTGAGATCTCATCTTAGAAGATTGTTTAAATTACTCCTATTAAAATGATTAATCATTACTTGAAATGATTACTTATTTCTCAGAATTTCAATTCTATCAATCAAGGTGAAAACAGCATAACGAAAGAGGAAATTTATCTTTCATCTCTCGGAGCTCTTTCTTTCATGGTTTGCTTGTTAATTGGGTACATTATTCGGAAGAAATGGTATGATGTTGATTTTTTCCAAACGGATTATTCTGACATAAAAAAAATCCCGTTAGTGCATTCAGAGGTCATATGTATTGAAATAAAATAATTTCATTTTATTCTTTATTTAGCTTTCGGATGCGGAGTCCAGGTATGTATCTTCAACATTTTGGTGCAAGTGAAAGACCTGTTGCATTACAGAATGATTATGAATTCCTAATCCGAGACAAAGATGAACAATCATGCACTGCACAAGAAAATCGCATTACTGATTTTGACCTGAAGAATGCAAATACTCCAAATGCATACATTGTACATAGAGATTTTGTAAAGTTTATTATGAGATTAGCTTGACTCAGTTTTTTTAAAAATATTTAGTGCACAAAGGAATCATATATACATATATTGCTTTTATACCCTTGCACTCTATTCAACCACACTCAGCTGGGATAAAGAACTATTCATTAACAATAATCAATTGGGATAAAGAGAGCTTTAATTCGAATTTCATATATTTTAAAAGAAGAAAATCTACATGTATATATCAAAATGCATCATCATACATGCATATTGTTGTAATTGTTTTTCAACCTTTAACGAAAATTTGTGTCACATTTGGTTTAAAAAATTGATTCTAATGGAACCAATTCGATAAATAATACATATTTTTTGCTCACATGTGAAAAATAACTATTTTGATTACTGCCACTGAAAGCTATTCGTTATTTCTCTAACATAAATTTCAAGGGATCAGGAGATGGAAAGTTAAGTTATTAAATTAGTTTTTTCTCATATCAAGTTTAAAATAATCTAAAGTATCTTAAGCATTTTTTTTTTTAAATTTCTTTACGTCTTTAAACGAATTGTTATCTTTTCTTTTTACAAACAGAGACATCAGTTGCTGTCAAAATTACCATAAAAATGGCATTGCCAACCTCTGTATAGGTAAGATACATTATATTCGAGTAAAAAATCTTTTCTTGGAATTCCTAGCACTTCTTTTTATTTTTCGTAAAAATTTTGTTCCACAAAAAGCATGTCCCCCAGGAACAATTGGTTCAAACTGTACCGAAATATGTCCTCATGGTTTTTATTGGTACTTTTGCAAATAGGAATGCAATTGTCGTCAATGTGATAAAATCAGCGGCTGTCTAGGTAATCAATCGATTTATTTTTCAATGTACTATTAAGACTTTTTGTCTTTAAAAGAAAAAGTCATGAGGATCATTTATACATATTAAGCTGTAAGTAAAGTAAAAAAGTAAGAACTGGCATGCATCACAGTTTGCATTTTTATAAAAGCGACGTATATGAATTTTAACAAAATATTATTCAAAGTTCCTCTCGGTAAAAAGAATATTACAAAGTAAGTTACTGGTGCAACACTGACGACGAAACGTGATTTGTGGCAATCATAAATAAGTCCAGTGTTATGTTGCTTTTTTAAGACTTTAAAAATATTATTGAACATATTTTCGACACTTCCAAGCCTTTTTATGAACTTCTTCAAAACAGCATGCAAGTGAATGCAAGATATGTTTTATTGTATGGTCTATATTATATGGTCTATGAATAGTCCCTATATAATCTATACAAACGTATCAAACTAGCAAGGAAGTGAATGAAGTATTAACCGAAGGGTCAATGTGTGTGCAACGGCATTGTGACGTCACAATCAAAAACGTTTTACAACGTCGCCCGAGGGAAATATAATATTTCTTGGGTGAATAAATCTTCAGGTTTCCGTGACATTCATGTAATGTCTTGTTTATACCGAAACAAGCAAATACTTTCTTGAATTAACATAAACTTTCAAATTCAGCACCGAACGACAACTAATAGCGAGAAAATGCACTAGGTATCCGAAGAGGAGGAATATGATGAAAAGCATGCCGATAATGTCCATAAAATTTTCTTTCGCTGTAAAGAATGTTTTGAATCATATTATTAGTCTAAAAACGCGCTTACTTTTTTTAACCTAAAATTCCTTTGACGGTATGTACCCCGGTAACCTGAAACAGATGATACCACCGCTTTGAATCAGACATTTAAAAAACTCATGAAATATTAAAGATTTTTCTTAGGAGCGATCATTGTAAATTAGATATCCTAACCGGACTGCTGAACATCAATGAAAATATTTTAATGTTGGAGAGAGACGAACTCTCATGACCAAACAGCTTCTAGCTCATAGCGTGTCACAACATAGAAATACGGCGGGATGATCGTGTAAGACATACAATTCTATTCGGAATATTCGATTCAAATGTAAATATAAGTAATAAACAACAATGTTAAAAAGTTCAATGGGAAATGAACTTTGCTGGCACGTTACCAAATCTACTGAGAAGCCATTCGAGCTTCACAGTATTTGATTATGTGACCAACAAATTTCTTTGAACTTCTTAAAATTGTTGTATATTTCTAAATTATATGCTGTATCTTAGTGAAGAAAATTGGTAAATCATCCACCTTTCCCTCCTTAATTATAAACACATATACATTTTTGATAAATCTGTATATTTTAGTCACCTCCCAACTCTTAATACTCGTCTCTACAAGCGATAAACTCGCTTGAATTAGAATTTTCTGCAATCCCTCATACAATTCGAATCAAGCCATTTTATGTTCTGTAGAGGTAACTTGAAAGGTTTAAGAGGAGGATAAAATATAAAAATTGGTTTAAATTAAAGAATGTGTCTGTAATAAGGGGGTAAAAGGTAGATGAACTAGAGCCGAGCTCGTTGCAAAGCAACGAGTAGGTCTTCCGTCCTGTTTGACCGGAAGTAACTTTCATTTAAAAAAAAAAGAATTATGAAGTCCAAAAATGGGTTAATCCTCCAAATCTATGTTAAGTAAAGCAAAATTAAGCCATTCTTTGGTACTTCCGGTTTGACCGGAAGTGACGACGACGGACGGAAAATTAATATTTAAGCTTCTAGTGAGACATGTTACCCAAAAACCTGTCAAAAGCGGCAAAAATATGCATTTTCTGACTACTTTCGGTTCGACCGTAAGTTACGTCGCTGGACGTATTTTGACGACCCCATTAGATAAAGCTTGATATTTTAAACAACTTTGCTTCTTTGATGCATAACAAATTCTCAATACTTTTTGAGATATCTGGAAAAAACTTTTGGCCACTCTAGGTCCCTTTATTAGGGGTCAGCCCTTTTTCCGACATATCATTTGAAAGATGGGGGGGGGGGTGTATATTTTCATAATTTTAATACTTTACATAGATCAAAATTTCATTAGGGTTGCATTCAATATTTAGAGTTTTAAAAAAAAATTATTCTTTTTATTTTTTCCCAAATGGAATGTTTTATTATGAGTTAATGAATACAGAAGCAAGATTTTAAAGGGAATTGCTTTTTATTTTTGAAGATATGAAACATAACCGAGAATGAAAATTCCTTTATAAAATATTTAATAACATGAATGAAGTCTAATAATAAAGCTGTCTTTAGTAGTGAATACTATTATGAAAGCTAGTCAGGCCATCTATTCTTTCTGATATAAATAGTCCAGAAAATATGAAACTTTTTCGATGATAGCACAACCTTGTAAGTATATAAATAAGCTTTTTTTCTTAGAAAAATTGTTTTTATAAGTTATTAATTGATGGATCGATATCTGGAATGTCCATGTATAAATTGAGTTCAGTATCAGTATCATGCTTGTCTAGATTTTGTGCCGCAAAAGGTTGGCCATCTTTAAGTCGATGTATCGAATCGTAACCATGCTGTACCACAACAGATGCGTCACTTCCGCCAACAAGTTGAACATGTTTGATTTGACTGTACATCGGAAAACAAAAGAAAAGGATGCCTTTATAATACACATATGTCCAATCCTTTTGATAGGCATTCGTCTATATGTATGGATGATTACTTATTCTTAACATGAAATGCATTAAATTGAAACAGAAATAAATATTGTGTAACGTACCATTTCAGCCTTATAATGTATGCGACTAGCAAACAAACCACAAGAGAAAGAACACCAATGGATGACAGGTAGATTTTCTCTGACATTGTGCTAACTTCTCTGTATCAAAATATGGAAATATATTAATGTTTTTCTTCGATGGAATGAAGAAGTTTGATTTTTGCATAGACTTGATGATCAAAGAAATATCTATGACATCTAGATTCTTTTGCATCTCAACTTCTCTCTAATTTCAAGAATGTGAAGATCATACAATGGAGCATAAGAATTTTGTGAAGCAACTTATAATTAAAAGAACGACGTAAATAAAATTCTTTTGGGAAAAATAAGCTTGTCACGCAAAGATTCCTTTTAAACTATCCTTCAAAATTAGTTTGAAGTAAAACTTGGATTCCAAATGCTGGCCCTTAAATACCCCCCCCCCCC
>PRKT01000065.1:17961-33468 GCA_003671525.1 Saccostrea glomerata | reverse complement strand
AAATGAAATTATTTTATTTAAATACATATGACCTATGAATGCACTAACGGGATTTTTTTTATGTCAGAATAATCCGTTTGGAAAAAATCAACAGCATACCATTTCTTCCGAATAATGTATCCAATTAACAAGCAAACCATGAAAGAAAGAGCTCCGAGAGATGAAAGATAAATTTCCTCTTTCGTTATGCTGTTTTCACCTTGATTGATAGAATTGAAATTCTGAGAAATAAGTAATCATTTCAAGTAATGATTAATCATTTTAATAGGAGTAATTCAAACAATCTTCTAAGATGAGATCTCAGACTGCAGTTGCTAAAAATAAGGAATTTCTAGCCAAAAAATACATTAGAAACAACGCAGCATTGTTAAGGCTTGAATAAGGAGGCGGGGCCTAGTTTATACGGGAAATGTTAACTGTGACGTCACACAAAAATATGACTTTTATGTATCTCTCATTACACCTGAAAATGAAATAGTTTGCAACTTTTAACTGTATTAGCATAATAGACAACAATAAAACTTATCAATGCATTTAAAAAACTTGCTAGTTAAATCCCATGTAGCTGGTTAGAGACAAAGCACTGATCGCGATGAACTTGTAAACATGACGTCATTTTGGTAAACATGACGTATTTCATGTGCTGTGAGAGGCAGATTGAGGAATTTTTTAACAATGAAAAATGCGTTTTATTATTAGATGGAATATTATTTATCACGTTTTAAATAGTCGATCAATACCAATGTATATCCTTTGTTAAGTGTGATTATTCATTAACTATAAAGAGAATGTATTTTATTAATTATGTCATGTTTTTATGTGCAGGTTACGAACATTTTACAATGAGATGCCTCATAAAATCGTACTTTCGCAAGGGCATACACTAAATAGATCTTAACCATTTTTTGAATATAGATAAAGGACATTTTTCTTAACATGAAAAGTGCTGCTGCTTTCTTTAAATCGAGGGCGTGATTTAATAAGTACACAAAATATTTGGTAAAGGTCAAACGTATTTCGACATTGGTTGCATGTTCACTGAAGATAATGTACAGTGTAAGTTATATATGATATAAAAATGAAGAGTTTCGCTATTGTAGTTTTCACACAATAAAACTATAGTCGGTCCCATTAAATAGGATAACATATTGTGAATCTTTCTTATAAAATGCTTTTGATGGAAAGAAATTAATTCACGAAAGCATTTTATTTCTGAAAATGACTCAGATTAATGTTATATACAAATTTTTCCAATGATTATAAAATTTTCAAGCAAACCACAATAAAAGGTATTGATATTCTACTGCCTAATGAAATAGTCTGATTAAAAAGATAAGAAAGATAATTATCTCTTTATTTTGCTTGACAAAAATATTTTCAAACAGAGATCAAATAAAAAAAAATCTCAATTCCTTAGAAATTATTGCAGGTAACATTATATCCCTGTACCGAGCAAATAATTTCTTTTGTAAAAGGTATCATGTTGATAAATAGATAGATTAAACCATAGAATTCCTCGGCAATGAATGAATGAAAAAAGTCTTTAAATCAAGAAAAAAGTCATCGGGCATTCTGTTTGATTTAGAGCTTCTTCGAGATCTATGAAATGAGAAATCACAAAAATGAAAATATATGTGGTAACGATCAAGTCATAGTTCTCACATATACAATGCATAAACACTCACATATACAATGCATAAACAATACATATATGTGAAAAAGAATTAACGCGGACCAAGAGAAGATCTAGAGGTAGAATCAGGTGGCTTGGAGGCGTATGCACCTTTGTTGACAGGTCACACTTGAGGTGAGCCCTAGCCATGTGGTAGGTGTATGGAAATTTCTTTAGAAAAATTCAGTATAAACAACTGGTATAAAACATGTCAGCTAAAAAAGTCACCCAATCATAGGTTATATTTGCTAACGAGGTCATAATAATGAGCAGAATTTACAAAAAGCCAACTTTAAATATGGTTGTGAAATCCCTGTGACATCACTTCGCCTATTAGTAGGCCCTTGCGGCACAAAATTGATCAAACTTGAAGCAAGATTTGTTTCAACAAGTTGGGTGGTGTTAATTCCATACATCGGTGAAAAAAAACTTAAGACTAAAGAATGGAAATTACCTCGTGTCTGTCATGCAATTCAATTCTTTGTTAGAAGATTTACTTTTAGAATTTTGACAGATGTTGCAGATTATATGATGCCTTTTTATTTGTTCACTTGTTTATATCGTTTAAATAAAAGTAGTTATAATGAAATGGTAATACATTGCCGAGATATTAATTTCGAATTGAAGGAAACAATAAATATTTTCGTCTTCCTATTCAGAAAATTTAAAAAATGTTTGCTTTATAGAAATATAAGAACCAATCAATTAATGGAGGAGCAAAATTAGTGTCCATATGATTTCCAACAATTTGTTCGAAAACGTGGTCATGGTCTCCGAAGAATGCATAAATATTGTCAATGTGAATCTCCAGCATAAATTAACTTGTAATTTCAAATTCAGAGTACTTGTGTGAAAAATCATATTTATTTCTAAGAGAGTAATTTTGTTGATGACCATTAAAAATAAGGGAAAATGCATTCCGACTTTCAAGCGTATCAAAGAAGCAGATATATTATGAAATATCTATTTTTAACTTATCTTAAAGATTGCTTTGATGTAGAAAAATACAACGTTTATTTTAGAAAAAAATAAAAGAGGCATATTGAAAGTAATGGTTACAAGCCAAAATATGGTAAATTATATCCCATCTTCTGGACAGCCCGAGGCGTATTAGCGTCATGGAGGGTCTAGTATCAGGCATAATGATCAGTTTCAGTTAAAGTTCCAAAAACAAAATCATTTATTTCGCCCTACAATTTTTAATTCCCAGAACACATTCATCTGGTTAATCTCAAAAACGTCACCGTTAGCAGTTACACTGAAAGTAAATCATAACTCTAAACTTACTCTATAACTTTATGCATTATGAACAGAGGTCTGTGAAAAATATTTTTATTATGCATATAATTATATCGATAGCTAATTGTTACTCAGTGTTAACCTATAATAGCGAATCATAAAATTCACCATCAAATTTGATACATTCCATATTTTTCTTTCTTTTATTCGAACTATGTATAATATGAAAAGGATTCGAAAAGTATATCAGAATTTATCTCTTTTTTCATTTATATTTACATATATAGCTATGGATCTATTCGCTGTAGTTTGAATAACTGAATGGTCGATTGACTTATATTCTTTTCTCACTGTCGATATCAATGGGTAGGATTTCATGACTGAAGGAATTAAAAGGATGTACATACTAATCGTCTAATCATCCATAGAGGAAATTACGTCTTCAGTAAATTCAAGTTTCTTTTAATATTCATATTTTTATGCTATAATTTTCTTTCATTATTATATGTTTTCTTTCGAATTGTATTGAAAATCAATACGGCCTTCAATCTGTTTTCAATACATGATTTTAATTTCCTTTATCAATAATAGTAAATTATTTATAAAGCATAAATTCTTTACTCAGATCATTGTTAAGGAATATAGACAAAGAGAAGGAGAAGTGACATATTAAAGAGATGTATTTGTATTGAAAGTCGTTCAGTTTTTTTCAACTAGAAGATAGCATTGGTCAGAATGAAGCCTGAATTTGGAAACGAATTATCACCTACATCATTGAGATACTTTACCGCGTTTGCTGTATTACTTTTGATTTTTGGAATACCCTCAAATATATTGTTTCTTTGGACTTTTCTAGGAATGAAACGATACCGAAAAATTCATAATGCTTTCGTCGTAAATCTGGCCGTTGCTGATTTTCTTATCACAACGTATTTATTGCCTTTCAACGTAGTTTATCTTCTTAATGACAGCATGAAAATTCCAGAATTGCTCTGTAGTTTCAATGGATTTTTAGGCCATGTTTTATTTACAACATCTGTGTTCTCAGTGTCAACGATAGCTATCCACCGGTTCATCAAAATATGCCATTTTGGATTTTGCAATCGTATTTTAACAAAGACCAAAGTATCAATCATGATTCCTTCCGTTTGGATCGCAGCACATGTGTTTGCATTACCACTCATTTGGATGGACAATTATCTCATTTTTGATCCAACTTTGCAAATGTGCATCTTCAACCGATATGTCAACCAAGTTTATTCCGCTACTTATATAATTGTATGTCTTTTTGTTCCAGTAAGCATTACAATAATTTGCTACTATAAGATATTTACTTTTGTAAAACTTCATAAGAAGAGAATATTATCCTGGAATAACGGAATCGGACAGTTAAGGTTAAGAAATGATATTCATTCAACAAAGTCAACATTCGTTGTTTTTGTACTATACCTTTTCTTATATACTCCATTTGGAGTGACTGCATCGTTCTTTTCCAAGCCTTCACAGATCTCCCCAGAGGTGCATGCTCTTTCAGTATACCTTGGTTTTGCAAGCAGCTGCATTAACGCATTTATATACGGTTTGATGAACAAAGATGTTCTGAATGCATATAAACAGGCACTGATTTGTCGAAAGTCACGGAAAATATATGATATACATATGGATCATCTGAGAAATGTAAATCAGCTCACGCCTTGAAGATATTCGTGTTAGATGTATTCTTGTTATCAAAAAACTTAGAAAGAAACTCTCTTACTCCACATGATTAATTGGCTCCATTTTTAATATGAAATTATGTCTGCGACTATTCTTTACCGACAGGATAATCACCAATTCTAAGAATAAATGAATACTATTGTAATTAACGTGAAAGGTTTAAATAAAAAATTCTGAAATAGCTGGTTATTTTTGTCAAAATATAACGTAAAACCACCTATACTGTCCATCAGACTGGACAGTAATTAACCGAGTTCTCTTT
Organism: Saccostrea glomerata; assembly: GCA_003671525.1. Taxonomy (NCBI): domain Eukaryota; kingdom Metazoa; phylum Mollusca; class Bivalvia; order Ostreida; family Ostreidae; genus Saccostrea; species Saccostrea glomerata. The sequence continues at coordinate 28,579 of PRKT01000065.1, read as the reverse complement.
TTGCAGTAGGGACCGACACAAAAGATTCCCCCATTGCTTAATGGAAACGGAAATATGCGTAACAATTATTAATGATTGTGTAAATAATGCATCAACAATTTTTCTAATAGATTGTATTTGCTGCCATGGCTGTTGTGTCGAGAAAAGAGCTTCCGATATGATAACGTTGAACAAAAATGATATGTGATAATCTTTTTGAGAGTATGCTCTTATACATCAAGTCAACTGGGAGACATGAATTCTAAACGCAATTGATAAAGAGATATTGCTACATATTAAGTAAGGGAAGCTGATGATAGAAAAATTAAAATTATCAAGTTTATCTTAAAATTTTACCTTAATTAACGTTATTTTTTTTAGTAAAATATTCGAATACGACGATAGAACATGTTTTATTTTTATCAGAACACACTCTAAAAAAACTTTTTAAAATTAAGGTAAACTGAAAAAAATTAGATTATCATCTTTTAACTGAATATGCGTTTCTTTCTTTTTTTTGTGAGTATACATGTTTTATCCTGTATTGTTTAAAACTGGGTGTTCCCCCTTATTGGTGTGTTATAAGTTTTACGACGTATGTCAATCAATTAAATGACATAATCGACAAAACTGCATATTTGTGTTTGGTTAATTTTTACTGTACTATCAGGATAATATTTCTCATATGAGGCGATATTATCACAGATGATTCAATTTATGTCACTATGAGAAATCTATTAAATTTCACACCATCGGATACTTACTGATTTTTTTTACAACCAATCAAAATTTTTTTTTTTTTTGTTGGGCCATTTTTGCTAGCCTCTTAGTGCGATGGAAAAAAACCCATCCACCCTTTTCATGGGTATTATTTTGCATTGTATTTTTCTAATACTAGTAACTTGTCATACATTTCTTGGATTGGCGCAATTGATTGGACACCTCCGAGGGTTTACTCATTTATGTTATATTTTATGTATTTTTACATGTAATCTGATATTTTCACTGCATGTAAATTTCTAGACAGTATCAGGGGGATAACACTTGTACATTTCACTTATGTACATGTTTTTTTCCCTGTATTTTGTAATATTAAGTGATCCCCCTGAATGGTTTGTTGTACATTTTACTTCATGACATTCAATTAAATGACATATTTGACAAAATTGCATATCTGTATTTGGCTAATTTTTTACTGCACTATCAGGTTGATATTTCTCATCGGAGGCATAAATAATTTTTAAGTGCACAAAAATGATATAATGAATCTATTCTTATATTTGACATGCATACATGTAAGACCTCTTATATATGTATTACACATAACAATATTTCACACTGTTTTGGACAAAGAGGAAGATTTTTATTTTGTTTTGTTTTTTTAATTTTTCAGTATATCAGAATTATGCTTTATTCATGTTACTGTATTAGCTTTTCCGGAATCTCGAAATTTGGTTAGTTTATCATGAACAAACACATTACTATAGTGTTTAAAAAACTGGTCGTTTAAAGGTAAGATAAGCATTAAATGCTCTCAAAAGAAAACTACTTATTTTTTTTATCTAAAAAGATTGAAAATTATTTACCTGTCATCACAAGACAGCCATTGACTTTATCACATTGACGACAACTGCATTTCGTTTTGCACAGGTGCCCAAAGAAGCCTTCTGGACAAGTTTCGTTGCAGTTTGACCCAAATGTTCCTAGAGGACATGCTTTTCAAAATACAATATTTAAAAAAAATTATTACAAAAGTATTTCTTTGGGAAATTAATGTTTTTTTTTAAAGTTCAAGCGTCTTCCCTACCTAAGCAGAAATTGCCATCTTTATAGTAATTATGACAGCAAGCGATAATTTCACTATGAATGAAAAAAAGATAATATATGCAATTAGAAAATCATTTAAATCATCAAAGTTAGTTGATTTCTTAATTAAAGAGAAAATAAGAAAAATATGTTTAATTATAATCTTTAATTAAACAAAAAGAAATTGCACACACCTTAATGTATTAATGGAGCAAATTCCGGGGTTTTCAGTCATCAGTTCATTGTTTATCTCGAAGACAAAAATCAGCATCAAAATAAAATGACAATTCATTTTGTGCTTTAGAATAATCTTCGACTTCAATTTTTTCTTAGTCGAATCGACCTCAAAGCTTTAAACCTATATTTAACGTTGAAGGAAGGGGACATTATAAATATCGGATATTTTCTGGGAAAATGGAGAGAAAATAAATAGACATAAATAACATGGCCTGTTATACTTTTAAGCACATTAATCACTTACTAAATGAAACACAACAAAGAGGTTCATAGGGTTGTAAATAATTTACAGTATAGTTGTTGCTAGCCAGCGTAAGTTTTTATCCATAGGTCATTATTTTACACTATATACATACTTAAATTTAGATGCACAAGTCGGGATTAGACAGTAAATATATACAGGTAAAGGTTACAATATTGAACACCTTTACATTCTGTATCATTGAATCAATTAACGAATACAATTGTTTTTAGCATTTTATGCATCCTCTTTCCCTACATACGCATCAAAATTAGAAAAACTCACACGTGTGTTGAAGAAAGTTTATTGATCAAAATATAATGATATTCTGTTCAAATCAAATCATCAAATTGTACAAACTTTTTAAAATAGTTCAAGTATAACAAAATGGATTTCAAAATCGCAAGTGAGTTAAGGCTACGTATGGAGTTTTCTATGCAAAATAATTAATTAAGACCCGTTATTGCTGTACACACCGCAAAGAAAATGTTAAGACTTGTTATCTAATACATTCTTGGTATCCACGATATGCGACTGCCAGTACACATTATGACGTCATATCATGACGTCATCGACCTTTACTACACAAGTTTATTAGAAACATCAACAAAATCGCTTTAGCGCAAGGGCATACCTTACTTTGTTTTACAGAAACAAGGTATAAAGAAAAGCAGAATATTCCAAAGATTTAAGATATTGCTGCACAAATGTCGACACTGAAATTGTTTAGTTACTATTTGCACAGTTCTAAGCTGAAACAGGGTAAAAATGTACAGTCCAGTGTAAGTTTAGGAAAATTTTTATCGATTGAAGAAGAGGATGGGATTTGTGCAGCAATTTTATTAATTTTAAGAATATTTTCCTTAATATTATACTTAATTTATTTTAAATTGATTAGGATATGCCCTTGCGCCGACGTTGTTTTGTTGATGTGTTTTATTAACTTGAATAGGAAAGAACTATGACGTCATAATATGACGTCATAATGTGCACTTGCAATAGTATACTGTGGGCACTAAGTATGTATAAAAAATCAGTTTGAACTTTCTGTGTACATAAAGTATACAATTTATGCATTTTTATTAGCTCATTTGCACAGAAAACCCATATCTAGCCTTAACTCACTTGCGATGTTGATATGCAAATTACAGTTTCCTTATACATATATGGATTAAACATTGGAAAATTGTGAGTACAATTCCATTATATCAAAATTTATGTTAGAATGTATATTTGCAAATGAAGGTACAGTATCTCAAAGGAGGGATAGTATTATATGTATTATAGTATTAAATGAACATCTATATTCTTATTCCTGAAACGTTTTAAGCATAAGACTCATTCCAATGAAAAAAGCAATAATATTTCAATTTTGCATTTTGAAACAGGCCATAGTAATCTTGGGTAAGCATTTTTATTTTTCTACAGATAAGCTAAAAGAACTAGTTTATCCTTTTTCCACAAATTAAACATATACAAATAAAGATAATTTAATAACTAAATATTTCTAAATTTTGTAAAAGAATTTTTACCCGAAAATCCCTTTTAGTAAATCTGATTCAGAACATTATAAGTACATGTATAACGTATCTTAGCAAACATTGCTTTACAGGTAGGTATACATATTGAATCGCAGAATCCAATTTAAGGGGGCCGACTATAGTTTCCATTGCGCAATATTTCGCGCATCATAGTAAAAGGGAGCGTATTTACTGTTTTAATGCAACTTTTTTCGCTTAATCATTAAAATTAAACAAAATTAAGAAATTATAGGTATAAAAATGTAATTACAATTTGATATAACTTATTTTTTTAACCGATTTTGCAATTGATAGGTAGGTAGACGTCGTTGTAGTGTGCTTTTGACGTTATGATAATCTGTAGCTCTTAAAGAAAGGGGTAATCAAAATATTATTAGAGAAAAAGTAATAAACATACGCTCTTGAAATTTAAAACATAGAAATTTGAGAATATCTCCAATATTTTTATTATGTTTTCCTGTGAATCCAGTGTGTACGTCATATTTTGTAATACTCTATAAAAATTGTAAAATTTGCTAATTTTTTTGCATTTCGAGATACCCCCTCTGGTAACAAGACGGTAGAATTTTGAGTTTCTTACATATATTGTATAATATAGTATAACTCATCAAATATTATAGTTTGAACAAATGGTCTATTGTAGTATTTGTATAATTTGCTTTAAAGGGCTAAAAATAGGCATTTTCCTATATATTCCTATAGTAAATGTACCTGTATTTTGAGACGGTCCCTAAAAAATATCTGGACGGTAGATTTCCTCCAAACTTTGCATGTTCACTGAAGATAATGTACAGTGTAAGTTATATATGATATAAAAATGAAGAGTTTCGCTATTGTAGTTTTCACACAATAAAACTATAGTCGGTCCCATTAAATAGGATAACATATTGTGAATCTTTCTTATAAAATGCTTTTGATGGAAAGAAATTAATTCACGAAAGCATTTTATTTCTGAAAATGACTCAGATTAATGTTATATACAAATTTTTCCAATGATTATAAAATTTTCAAGCAAACCACAATAAAAGGTATTGATATTCTACTGCCTAATGAAATAGTCTGATTAAAAAGATAAGAAAGATAATTATCTCTTTATTTTGCTTGACAAAAATATTTTCAAACAGAGATCAAATAAAAAAAAATCTCAATTCCTTAGAAATTATTGCAGGTAACATTATATCCCTGTACCGAGCAAATAATTTCTTTTGTAAAAGGTATCATGTTGATAAATAGATAGATTAAACCATAGAATTCCTCGGCAATGAATGAATGAAAAAAGTCTTTAAATCAAGAAAAAAGTCATCGGGCATTCTGTTTGATTTAGAGCTTCTTCGAGATCTATGAAATGAGAAATCACAAAAATGAAAATATATGTGGTAACGATCAAGTCATAGTTCTCACATATACAATGCATAAACACTCACATATACAATGCATAAACAATACATATATGTGAAAAAGAATTAACGCGGACCAAGAGAAGATCTAGAGGTAGAATCAGGTGGCTTGGAGGCGTATGCACCTTTGTTGACAGGTCACACTTGAGGTGAGCCCTAGCCATGTGGTAGGTGTATGGAAATTTCTTTAGAAAAATTCAGTATAAACAACTGGTATAAAACATGTCAGCTAAAAAAGTCACCCAATCATAGGTTATATTTGCTAACGAGGTCATAATAATGAGCAGAATTTACAAAAAGCCAACTTTAAATATGGTTGTGAAATCCCTGTGACATCACTTCGCCTATTAGTAGGCCCTTGCGGCACAAAATTGATCAAACTTGAAGCAAGATTTGTTTCAACAAGTTGGGTGGTGTTAATTCCATACATCGGTGAAAAAAAACTTAAGACTAAAGAATGGAAATTACCTCGTGTCTGTCATGCAATTCAATTCTTTGTTAGAAGATTTACTTTTAGAATTTTGACAGATGTTGCAGATTATATGATGCCTTTTTATTTGTTCACTTGTTTATATCGTTTAAATAAAAGTAGTTATAATGAAATGGTAATACATTGCCGAGATATTAATTTCGAATTGAAGGAAACAATAAATATTTTCGTCTTCCTATTCAGAAAATTTAAAAAATGTTTGCTTTATAGAAATATAAGAACCAATCAATTAATGGAGGAGCAAAATTAGTGTCCATATGATTTCCAACAATTTGTTCGAAAACGTGGTCATGGTCTCCGAAGAATGCATAAATATTGTCAATGTGAATCTCCAGCATAAATTAACTTGTAATTTCAAATTCAGAGTACTTGTGTGAAAAATCATATTTATTTCTAAGAGAGTAATTTTGTTGATGACCATTAAAAATAAGGGAAAATGCATTCCGACTTTCAAGCGTATCAAAGAAGCAGATATATTATGAAATATCTATTTTTAACTTATCTTAAAGATTGCTTTGATGTAGAAAAATACAACGTTTATTTTAGAAAAAAATAAAAGAGGCATATTGAAAGTAATGGTTACAAGCCAAAATATGGTAAATTATATCCCATCTTCTGGACAGCCCGAGGCGTATTAGCGTCATGGAGGGTCTAGTATCAGGCATAATGATCAGTTTCAGTTAAAGTTCCAAAAACAAAATCATTTATTTCGCCCTACAATTTTTAATTCCCAGAACACATTCATCTGGTTAATCTCAAAAACGTCACCGTTAGCAGTTACACTGAAAGTAAATCATAACTCTAAACTTACTCTATAACTTTATGCATTATGAACAGAGGTCTGTGAAAAATATTTTTATTATGCATATAATTATATCGATAGCTAATTGTTACTCAGTGTTAACCTATAATAGCGAATCATAAAATTCACCATCAAATTTGATACATTCCATATTTTTCTTTCTTTTATTCGAACTATGTATAATATGAAAAGGATTCGAAAAGTATATCAGAATTTATCTCTTTTTTCATTTATATTTACATATATAGCTATGGATCTATTCGCTGTAGTTTGAATAACTGAATGGTCGATTGACTTATATTCTTTTCTCACTGTCGATATCAATGGGTAGGATTTCATGACTGAAGGAATTAAAAGGATGTACATACTAATCGTCTAATCATCCATAGAGGAAATTACGTCTTCAGTAAATTCAAGTTTCTTTTAATATTCATATTTTTATGCTATAATTTTCTTTCATTATTATATGTTTTCTTTCGAATTGTATTGAAAATCAATACGGCCTTCAATCTGTTTTCAATACATGATTTTAATTTCCTTTATCAATAATAGTAAATTATTTATAAAGCATAAATTCTTTACTCAGATCATTGTTAAGGAATATAGACAAAGAGAAGGAGAAGTGACATATTAAAGAGATGTATTTGTATTGAAAGTCGTTCAGTTTTTTTCAACTAGAAGATAGCATTGGTCAGAATGAAGCCTGAATTTGGAAACGAATTATCACCTACATCATTGAGATACTTTACCGCGTTTGCTGTATTACTTTTGATTTTTGGAATACCCTCAAATATATTGTTTCTTTGGACTTTTCTAGGAATGAAACGATACCGAAAAATTCATAATGCTTTCGTCGTAAATCTGGCCGTTGCTGATTTTCTTATCACAACGTATTTATTGCCTTTCAACGTAGTTTATCTTCTTAATGACAGCATGAAAATTCCAGAATTGCTCTGTAGTTTCAATGGATTTTTAGGCCATGTTTTATTTACAACATCTGTGTTCTCAGTGTCAACGATAGCTATCCACCGGTTCATCAAAATATGCCATTTTGGATTTTGCAATCGTATTTTAACAAAGACCAAAGTATCAATCATGATTCCTTCCGTTTGGATCGCAGCACATGTGTTTGCATTACCACTCATTTGGATGGACAATTATCTCATTTTTGATCCAACTTTGCAAATGTGCATCTTCAACCGATATGTCAACCAAGTTTATTCCGCTACTTATATAATTGTATGTCTTTTTGTTCCAGTAAGCATTACAATAATTTGCTACTATAAGATATTTACTTTTGTAAAACTTCATAAGAAGAGAATATTATCCTGGAATAACGGAATCGGACAGTTAAGGTTAAGAAATGATATTCATTCAACAAAGTCAACATTCGTTGTTTTTGTACTATACTTTTTCTTATATACTCCATTTGGAGTGACTGCATCGTTCTTTTCCAAGCCTTCACAGATCTCCCCAGAGGTGCATGCTCTTTCAGTATACCTTGGTTTTGCAAGCAGCTGCATTAACGCATTTATATACGGTTTGATGAACAAAGATGTTCTGAATGCATATAAACAGGCACTGATTTGTCGAAAGTCACGGAAAATATATGATATACATATGGATCATCTAAGAAATGTAAATCAGCTCACGCCTTGAAGACATTCGTGTTACATGTATTCTTGTTATCAAAAAATTTAGAAAGAAACTTTCTTACTCCACATGATTAATTGGCTCCATTTTTAATATGAAATTATGTCTGCGACTATTCTTTACCGACAGGATAATCACCAATTCTAAGAATAAATGAATACTATTGTAATTAACGTGAAAGGTTTAAATAAAAAATTCTGAAATAGCTGGTTATTTTTGTCAAAATATAACGTAAAACCACCTATACTGTCCATCAGACTGGACAGTAATTAACCGAGTTCTCTTTTTGCAGTAGGGACCGACACAAAAGATTCCCCCATTGCTTAATGGAAACGGAAATATGCGTAACAATTATTAATGATTGTGTAAATAATGCATCAACAATTTACAATTTTCTTATAGATTGTATTTGCTGCCATGGCTGTTGTATCGAGAAAAGAGCTTCCGATATGATAACGTTGAACAAAAATGATATGTGATAATCTTTTTGAGAGTATGCTCTTACACATCAAGTCAACTGGGAGACATGAATCCTAAACGCAATTGATAAAGAGATATTGCTACATATTAAGTAAGGGAAGCTGATGATAGAAAAATTAAAATTATCAAGTTTATCTTAAAATTTTACCTTAATTAACGTAATTTTTTTTTTAGTAAAATATTCGAATACGACGATAGAACATGTTTTATTTTTATCAGAACACACTCTAAAAAACTTTTTAAAATTAAAGTAAACTGAAAAAAATTAGATTATCATGTTTTAACTGAATATGCGTTTCTTTCTTTTTTTTGTGAGTATACATGTTTTATCCTGTATTGTTTAAAACTGGGTGTTCCCCCTTATTGGTGTGTTATACGTTTTACGACGTATGTCAATCAATTAAATGATATAATCGACAAAACTGCATATTTGTGTTTGGTTAATGTTTACTGTACTATCAGGATAATATTTCTCATATGAGGCGATGTTATCACAGATAATTCAATTTATGTCACTATGAGAAATCTATTAAATTTCACACCGTCGGATACTTACTGATTTTTTTTACAGCCAATCAAAATCTTTTTTTTTTGTTGTTGGGCCATTTTTGCTAGCCTCTAAGTGCGATGGAAAAAAAAACCATCCACCCTTTTCATGGGTACTATTTTGCATTGTATTTTTCTAATACTAGTAACATGTCATACATTTCTTGGATTGGCGCAATTGATTGGACACCTCCGAGGGTTTACTCATTTATGTTATATTTTATGTATTTTTACATGTAATCTGATATTTTCACTGCATGTAAATTTCTAGACAGTATCAGGGGGATAACACTTGTACATTTCACTTATGTACATGTTTTTTCCCCTGTATTTTGTAATATTAAGTGATCCCCCTGAATGGTTTGTTGTACATTTTACTTCATGACATTCAATTAAATGACATATTTGACAAAATTGCATATCTGTATTTGGCTAATTTTTTACTGCACTATCAGGCTGATATTTCTCATCGGAGGCATAAATAATTTTTAAGTGCGCAAAAATGATATAATGAACCTTTTCTTATATTTGACATGCATACATGTAAGACCTCTTATATATGTATTACACATAACAATATTCCACACTGTTTTGGACAAAGAGGAAGATTTTTATTTTGTTTTGTTTTTTAATATTTCAGTATATCAGAATTATGCTTTATTCATGTTACTGTATTAGCTTTTCCGGAATCTCGAAATTTGGTTAGTTTATCATGAACAAACACATTACTATAGTAATATATATTTATCATGTGACTTTCATTTGAATTGGTTTGTTCAATATTCATATTTAATATTTTTCATTACTTTTATATGAGTTTTTCATCTTTATATGAAATTCGTATGAAAGTTGTGTCAAAATTTCATACTTTTCACATATACAAAGACTTTCGAATTTGAGCGTTTTATTCATTTGCATGACAATAGAGTTAAATAGAAGTCTGTTTAATCGTGTGGACAGGTGAGGAACATATTACAAAAGTTGTATACGACTTGTATTACCGTGTAAAGCCGCCTTTAGATGACCATTATTAAAGTTTGAAATGTAGAAAAGGATAACAGGTAAATTGACCTAAACCACGTGTCTGTGATAAAATGTAAACGTAGTAAACCAGCATGTTTTGTTGTTCTGTCATAATAACAATAGCCATATAAGGTCTTCTCGGATATGCATATCCCTCTATTGTACTGAGACCCGCCCATTCTCTTGCCATAAAAGAATATATTCTCATCAACCTGGCCGAATTTAGCTGTGATAGGGTCTAAATAATCTAAGATAATGCAGTAGTCCTTATAATTAAAATGTGTCTGAACTATTGAAACTATTCAAAAGACGTCGTATTTATCAACTCATGTTTGAAAACTACCAACATCGTTGTAGATTAAAACTCCGAGTTGATTCAAACCCATGATTTGATTTATAGCTAAATGGGGGGGGGGGGGGGGG
>PRKT01000065.1:0-17949 GCA_003671525.1 Saccostrea glomerata | reverse complement strand
GGGGGGTCAAACGGTTGGGCAATAAGTTTGCAACAAGAAAAAAGAGAAGGAAAAGAATATTATTTAACTTTATTGTTTATATCAAAAGTACCGTACACTATAAATCTGTCAATGTATCTATTTTGTAAATGTTCGATAAGCATATGTATGCATTCATAACAATGTCAACCCATAAATGCACGGGTCAAAGTCTAGTTTCATATAAAATAAAAATTTTATGATTATATATTTATTGCATTTCACCGGTCATACACGACTCGTAAATAGGCATACGCCATTTTCGATATCATTATCTAAACACTAGTGTATACTATGTAGACAATTCACACCTGACTGCTTTATTGTCACGAGCGTCGAGGTGCATTGGCGACCCGTGTGCGTTCTGGTTGTCTTTCATTACCTTTGTTTACATTTATTATTGCAATTACGTGTATCAATGTTTGTTTGAATACTGCACTGACCTGTACAACTATAATTGTAAGTTTCTTTGGTATCAAACTTTCCTACATTAGACGAAGTTTTATATTTTCGTCGCTGCTGAGTGTTGTATAGCATACATCTTTCTACACCAGTGTCGACTGATTACATGTACAATGAACAGTGAATAAGTCCTGCCCTTTACATAGGGATCTGCAGGTATAGCGATTCTCTAAACAAAAATGGCGGACACATTCCTTTTACGAGTCCTGTTCAGCTTTAATAAAAACAAAGAATATTTCCACTTAAGCATAGTGCCGTGGCCCCTTTTTCGGACCCCTCTAACCTTATCTAATTAACTCAAATGTTAATTATTTTACACCTAACTCATACTTTGTTATCTTTGTGGTATATAACTTGCAAAAATTTACACTGAAAACAGCGTCTTAGTTTTATAAATGGTAGTTTAAAAAGCCATATACTTCGTGTTTATTCCGGAATGTTGCGCTTGTCCGAGTCGGGTTTTAACTGTGTCACATTAATATTCAGAGCAAGCGGGGCATTTCATCGATAGATTGAAAACATGTAACAGTGTAATATTTAGCCAGTTATAATAGCTTTTGGAATTTAATACAAAATACAAACTGTACACAGAAAAATAAATACAAAGAATTTCTCAAGGATTACGCCATTTTTTTTTTTACGAAAGATGGTACTGGGGGAGGATCTTTGAGATGTATGATCCTTGTAAATCCAGATCCCCAATATTGTGGTCGTTTCTCGGTGGAAATTTAACACTTAATTAGATAAACTGAGCCTACTTATATATGAAAACGGGGAAAAAAATCATATTTAAGAAAAACTGCTATATTTTTGAGAAGATTAGTGCCGTATTGAAATTTTAAACATCTCTCTCTCTCTCTCTCTCTCTCTCTTCGTACTTTTTAAAGTATCTGTAGTAAATACCCCGTACTTCTTACAAATAATGGTGTACGGAATATTTTTTGTGATGCTGCATGTGGTGATATTTTATCACTAAAACAATTTTATTAATTGTATGGCATCCCAGTGTTAAACAATCTACATATTCTACCCCGTATCCTTTATTTTTATAGTCAAAAACACTTTGAAGAATGATGCTACTTCGAAGATGGGAGCTAAATCTATGAAACTCGTTGAGCCTCCAAACGTGACCCCTAAATCCAAGGACTAACAATAAAATATATTACATTTTTATTCCAATTTAATATTCCATCACTTTGTTAAAACACTTGAAAAAAAAGAAATAATTCTCTGTTGATTGATTGAAAATGTACATGTACATGTAACGGTCTAAGTTGGATGCCTTTCGACGGAATGTTTATCGGATCTACAACCACGTGGTTTATTGATTTTTTTGTATTCACAAAGTTACCTGAGTCTACAATCACGTGGTAAATTGGAATATTAAACAGGTCACAATGAGGTCAATGACATGTAAATACCCGTAAACAGTGAAAACTGTCGGCGTTTTGTACCTTTTTTCAAAAAGTTTACCCCGAGCGCAGGCTTGCCCAAAATTCTCCCTTAAATATGTTGAATTTCCAACAGTTCTACACCTTCTGTCCTTTTGAGAAATTTGGGCAAGCATGCGCTCACTATGTATTTCAGCTCTAAAAATCGGAATAACTTTGAATAACAATGGAGATTCGTGATTTGCATTGACCCCTCTTACAAAACACAGTCTCGTTCTTTAATATTATTCACTTTTAATTTCTGTAATTTTGCAAAGTTGCGATCTAGACCTTGAAGAATTGTTTTATTAATTTCATTAGGCCACTTTCTATACCTTATTTTTGCGCAATTTACCGGGGGCCACGTTTTGTACACTAAGTGCAATCATTCTTTAAAAGAAATCCTCAACTATCCCTATTTTTTCCAATTAGGATTACCCGAATCACACAATTTTGTATGTCCTACCATACAAAAAAACAAGTGACAATAGATTTAATTTTCCGGTACTTGATCACAGAGATAACAAGTTATCTCGATCCACAACCTGAACATATATTTATTTCCTTTCAATGATTGATTTTATATTGTTTAACGACCCTCTCGAGAATTTTTCACTAAAATGGAGACGCCACCACTTGCTGGTGGAGTAGAGCAAATTTTGTCCTACACTCGGCACTGAGGGCCATTGAGAAAGGGGAATTTTTTTCTTGCCAGCACCTACCGCGACCTCAGTTTAAACGGCCCTGTACTTAAAAAAAAATGAAATCCGAAAAAAAGTGGGCCTGCATTAAACACATGTATATAAGGCTTTTGCATGTCAGAAATGTTTGTTTATGACTTAGTTTAGCGAATCTTATTAGTTTGAGAAATGCCCTTACTTTCTGTACCAAGTTCATAAAGATTGATAAATCAAGCTTCTGTCTTCTCTATGTATCAACATAAGACTGCACTTTTGTTATGTATGATTTATGGAGTTCAATTACAGCTCTGCCGTATATCTGATAGAAAGAAACTTCAGGTAGAAGAAATTATTGAGGTTATTAAAACTAGAAGTCTCTGTCGAGACTGTAGTGTAGCTCTACTGGTTTGTGCTTATAATAAAGGAAGAGAAAAGTAGCAGTTGGGACTTAAAACTTTCCTAAGCAATAAATAGAAAAATGATCCTTAAATGAAGTCTCTTTATGTGGCAATATTGCAATAAGACTACAACTGTGGGAGTAGCTTTAAATAAAACTTCACAGAATTTTCAATTTCAGTTACCATGGCAACATCAACAAGAGGCCCAAGGGCCTTGAATCGCTCTTCTGATAAATTATACAATCTATCCTAAGATCCAAGATGCATCAACTGACAAAGTTTGATGATTCTTACCTAGTAAGGGCTGAAGATTTTTAAATTTAACTATAAAATACTATAGGTAGGTCATGGTGACCTACTTTTTGATTGAAATTTTCTGAGGACACAAGATGCATTAATTGACAAAGATTGATGATTTTAAGCCAATAAGTACTCGAGATATTCAAAAGTGGGTCACAGTGACCTACTTATTGGTCAACATTCTCCGAAAACCCAATATGCATAAACTGACAAAGTTTGACAATTCTAAGCCAATAAGTACCCTAGAATACTTAAATATAGACATAAATGTCACAAGTAGGTCACAGTGACCTATATTTTGATCATCATTCTCCGAGAACCCAAGATGCATCAATAACAAAGTTTGATGATTTTAAACCAATACGTACCCGAAATACCTCAATATAGCCATAAAATGACAAAAGTAGGTCACTGTGACCTACTTTTTGGTCAACATTCTCCGAAAACCCAAGATGCATCAACTGACAAATTTTAATGATTCTAAGCCAATTGGTACCCGAGATACTTAAATCTAGCCATAAAATGTCGAAAGTAGGTCACAGTGACCTGCTTTTTGGTCAACATGCTCCGAAAACTTAAGATTCATCAAATGACAAAATTTGTTGATTCTAAACCAATTAATACTTGAAATACATAAAACTAGCCATAAAATGTCAAAAATAGGTCACTGTGACCTTTTGATCGACATGCCCCGAACACCCAAGATGCATCGAATGACAAAGTTTGATGATTCTAAGCCAATAAGTACCTGAGATACTAAAATATAGCCATAAAATGTAAAAAGTAGGTCACAGTGACCTACTTTTTGGTCGACATATTTTGAAGACCAAAGATGCATCAACTAACAAAATTTGATGATCATAGGTCAAATAGTATTCAAAATATGCCTTTAAAACAATTTCAAAACAAATGCCTGCAAAGTTCAAAAAGTAGGTCACAGTGACCTACTTTTTGATAAATATGTTTTAAGGCCTCTAGATGCATCAACTTACAAGATTTGGTGATTCTAAACCTCTCGGTGTCTGAAATAATGGGATTAAATGTTTTAGAAAAGATTAGCCATAAAATTCAAAAAGTAGGTCACGATGACCTACTTTTAAGTTGGTGTTGTTTGTGGACCCAAGATGCACCAACTGAAGTTTTATGATCATAGGCCTTAAAGTGTCCAAAATATGCCTCCAAATCAATTTGAAAACAAAAACCCGTAAAATTTTAAAAGTAGGTCACCGTGACCTACTTTTGTATTAACATGATGTTAAGTCCTGAGATGCATCAAGTTACAAGATTTGATGATCCTAGTCTTTCTAGTAAGCAAAATATCAACGTTTTTAATAAGTGTAAATGTCGGTCAACTTTGAAGTGACCTTGAGACCACGCCCTTTGCCCCAGGGTCATGCCTTGAACAATTTGTAATCTTCAACATATCCCGACCCTTGTATGTAAGTTTGGTGAAAATCTGCCTGGTGGTTCTGGAGAAGATTTTTTAGCAACCAGTACTTTTGGTTTTATTTTCGTGATTATCTCCCCTTCTTTTAGGGTCCCACCCCTAATTTTAGTATAAATGGTAGCCCTTGGGCCAAGGATACTCTGTGACAAATTTGACAATAATTGGCCAAGGGGTTCTTGAGTTATGGCCCATATTCTAAAAAGTTAACTCACACCGCACAAATGGTCATAGCATTAGCTCTTTGAGCCTTTGGCTCAGAAGAGCTAATAATAAAAATCGAAAACACGAAACTGAAAATTTTGTATCTGGGTGTAGTCTACTTTCATGCCAAATTATATTATATCAGACTAAAACAGTTACTGTATTTGGAGTAACATTTTGAAAGTCGTTCATTAAAATACGAGACTGTAGCTCTACTGGGCTATACTTATAACAAAGGAAGAAAAAAGAAGCAGTTGGGCCTTGAAATTTTAAACAGCAATAAATAAATAAAAATGATCCTTGATTAATTCACTATTTCTGGCATTATAATAATAATTTTAAAGAATTTTCCATTTTAGTTACCATGGCAAAATAAAACAAGAGGCCCACGGGCCTTATAGGTCACCTGAGTATCATGTAACAACTTTCCAGCGATTGTATTTGGTTCGTGTTTTAATCCAAAAGCCATGAAATTCACAAATTTTGAAAGAGGCACCATTGCTTATCAAAGGGCAGATTTCAAAGCATTTATTTATTTTTAGTCAAAGTACCCCCTGGTACCCCTGACCCAGCGGCCCTGAAATTATAGTTTGAAAGAGGCCCCTTTCTTCATTACAAGGCCACCATTTTTTTTTTGTTTAGGTTTAGTTATGAACATGAGAATAAAAATGTCCCGAATGAGAAGAAAATATTTTTTTTTTTTTGATAAATCAATTATTAACATTTGTACATTCTTTTTTTATGCTATCCTAATAGGCTCCTTACCACTGGACACATAATGCTTACAAATAGGAAAGTAGAACATTTAATTGCTTATTTCATCATCTGCCAGTTTGGGCCAGTTATATAAATTTTGTGATGTTGATCAAAATATATTTTAAAAAATCAATTCTTTAAAAGTCTTTCAATATATCTTCATTTTTTTAATATGTGTTAGGTGAATGTGTAGACATTGTTCTAAAATTTACTTGATGCCTAAAATTATAATTCCTATCATAAAACAGACAGGGAGTATTGGGGAGTAGGGTGAACATTTTTTCAATTAAGTGTAAAATAATTTTTCTGGCTGATACAAATGATACTACATGCCTGTATATATTTGTATATTCTTGCCTTTTAATAGTTGAATTTTTTTTTTTTCTTCAGGTTATTGTTTATTTCTTCCTCAAATGGACTTCACTTCTCCCATAGTTTTATTCATTACATCTGATGCATAAGCAACCCTTTTCTGAAGAATGATGCTTAGACTGTAAGCTATAACAGAGACCTAAACAATGTCGCTGGCAATATGCAATAGCTACCACGGGCAGTTTAAAACCTGGGGGAGGAAAATAATTTACAGACAGATACTTTTGAAACGAATACATAATTATCTCACCAGCATGTCATTGTGCAACAAAGTCGTCAGCATTTTATTTGTCCTTTGAACGGGTGAAACGTTTTGAATGGCACTCGTATCGATGAATTTTACACTAAACCAAGCTATCTTCTCAGATCTAGCTTTATTTACCCGCCGTTTCATCTTAAAACCGGAAGTGCGAGTTCGTAAATTTGAAATCTCGATCCCGACTCAAATTTGACATCGGAAAGAAAAAAATTGTTTTATTTTTTTCTGAAAATTCAAAACCTTGAGCGGAGGGTTTGTAAAACTGAAAATAAAATAAATCCTGGCCTTAAATATGTAATTAGATCATTAGCATATTAACCAGGAGCAAAGGATAAGATGTTCAAAGAATTCATGCATTTCACTATATAATCATTAGAGCCCCACCCTAAAACAAGAACCCCTGACCCTGGGGCCATAAAATTCACAATTTTGGTAGAGGCACTCTTGCTCATCATAACTATGTACTTAGTTAGTTTATTTAATACCCAGGAGCAGAGAAGAAGATTTTCAAAGAAATAATGCATTTTCACTACCTACTTATTTAGCCCCGCCCTAGCACTAGAACCCCTGACCCCAGGGCCATGAATTTCACAATTTTGGTAGAGGACTCAATGCTGATTACAATCATGCAAACAGTTTGACTGCTTGATGTCCAGGAGTAAAGAAGAAGATTTTTAAAGATTGCATTAATTTAAGTGGTTTTGGCCCCACCCCTCAGGCCCCAGGGGGACAGGGATCATGAAATTCACAATTTTTGTTCCCCTTCACCCATAGATGCTTTGTGCCAAATTTTGTTGAAATTGGTTAAGTGGTTGCAGAGAAGAAGCTGAAAATGTTCAAATGTTAACACACGACGAACGACGCACGACGACGGACGAAAACAGATAGCAATAGGTCACCTGAGTTTACTCAGTTTACTCAGTCTACTTTTAAAAAAGGGTCACAGAAATTTCCAATCTTAGTAACCATGGCAACATTGTCATCGAAATCAAACATCGATGCACAGAATTATATATCTGAGCGTAGTCTACTTGTGTGCCAAGTTATATTGAAATCAGACCAAACCTGTAGAACAAGTAGCATTTTAAATGCATTTCACAGAAATTTTGATCTTTAGTAACCACGGTTACACCATTCATCGATATCAAAAATCGATGCACAAAATCGATGCACAGAACTATGTATTTTAGTATAGTCTACCTGTGTACAAAGTGTGTAAAAGGAGGAGTACATAAAATTTCTATTTTTAGTGACCACGGCAACACCGTTCATCGAAATCGAAAATCGATATCTTGGTGAAGTCTATTTGTGTACCAAGTTATATTGAAATCAGACTAAAACTGTAAGAAAAGAAGCAATTTGAAAAAAAATTGTTTACTGACAGACAGACGGATGGACGACGGACTCATTACTTTCGCACAAACTCTTCTGGTTTCTGACTAGTAGAGCTAAAAGAAGAATTTCTGGCAGAATATATTGAGACGTTGACGACAATACCAAAAAAAATAACAACCAGAAGTCTCTGTCGAGACTGAGGCTCTACTGGTTTGTACTTATAACAAAGGAAGAGAAAAGTAGCATTTGGGACTTAAAACTTTACAACATTTATTTATTTACAATAAATAGAATAATGATGCTTGATTGGGCTCTTTTTGTGGCAAGATACTGCAATAAGACAACAGCAGTAGGAGTAGCTATTAATAAACTTTTACAGTATTTTCAATTTTAGTAACCATGGCAACATCCTTCCTCGATATCAAAAATCAATACACAGAATTGTGTATCTTAGTGTAGTCTACTCGTGTGCCATGTTGTATTGAAATCAGACCAAAACTGTAGGAGGTGTAGCATTTTACATGCATTTCAGATAAATTTCTATTTTTAGTAACCACGGCAACACCGTTCATCAAAATCAAAAATCGATACACAGAATTATGTATCTTAGTGTAGTCTACTTGTGTGCTAAGTTATATTAAAATCAGACCAAAACTGTAGGAGGAGTAACATTTTGAAAGTATTTCACAGAAATTTCTATTTTTAGTAACCACGGCAACACCGTTCATCGAAATCGAAAATCGATATCTTGGTGAAGTCTATTTGTGTACCAAGTTATACTGAAATCAGACTAAAACTGTAAGAAAAGAAGCAATTTGAAAAAAAATTGTTTACTGACAGACAGACGGATGGACGACGGACTCATTACTTTCGCACAAACTCTTCTGGTTTCTGACTAGTAGAGCTAAAAGAAGAATTTCTGGCAGAATATATTGAGACGTTGACGACAATACCAAAAAAATTAACAACCAGAAGTCTCTGTCGAGACTGAGGCTCTACTGGTTTGTACTTATAACAAAGGAAGAGAAAAGTAGCATTTGGGACTTAAAACTTTACAACATTTATTTATTTACAATAAATAGAATAATGATGCTTGATTGGGCTCTTTTTCTGGCAAGATACTGCAATAAGACAACAGCAGTAGGAGTAGCTATTAATAAACTTTTACAGTATTTTCAATTTTAGTAACCATGGCAACATCCTTCCTCGATATCAAAAATCAATACACAGAATTGTGTATTTTAATGTAGTCTACTTGTGTGCTAAGTTATATTAAAATCAGACCAAAACTGTAGGAGGAGTAACATTTTGAAAGTATTTCACAAAAATTTCTATTTTTAGTAACCACGGCAACACCGTTCATCGAAATCAAAAATCGATATACAGAATTATGTATCTTAGTGTAGTCTACTTGTGTGCCAAGTTATATTGAAATCAGACCAAAACTGTATGAGGAGTAGCATTTTGAAAAATTGTTTACAGACAAACAGACAGACGGACGGACGCCGGACGCATTACTATCGCATAAGCTCTTCTGGTCTCTGACCAGTAGAGCTAAAAACAAAAAACTATGAATTAACTTTACTACAACTACGGTCTTCAAGATAGGACCCTTTTTTTGCAAATCAATGGTGCATATATCAGAATTGTGTTTTTTACATGAGATATGATGATTCATCTAATTTACTAGTCAATTTTAACAAAATATTGCAGATAGGGTACCTCAATTGACTTGTCCGGATACTAGTTACACTTCAAGGAAAAAACTTCTTTTTTTTACTTTGCAGATCAGTCGTACCTTTATTAGATATTTGTGTATTGTGTGGATTTTAATTTCGTATACAGAAACGCAAAAGAAACGCTACGTCATATTTTGAAGAATATTTTACATATAGTTTTGTAAAAACAAAGGACATCTTTAACTCTGTAAATATCAGTTATAAAGTTTGATTCCGCTTAATAGAAATAAAAAATTGTGAGGTTTTTAGGATTTTTATCTGTTTATCATAAGTAATGCAGTAATGTTCCGAAAAATAAATCTTCTGAAAATGAAAATGAAAGGTACGAATTTCCATTGCTCTAGCTGAAAAATCTTAAAATTAAGATAATGGAGGGATGAGGAGGCACATCACGCCACAACAGGCTATTACGCATCATTAGTATGACTCCTTAGCATTAGTCCTTGGACCGAAGTCCAAGTGTTACCACGCTGTGCTTAGCTAGAGAAAATTCTACCTCATTTTCTGAAAAACAGTCATTTCAAAATGGCAAATAATATTTTTTCGCTCATATCTCGATATTAAGAACCTTTTGCATCGTAAGAATCAAGCTGCAAGACACAAGTTTTCTGAAGCTGATATTAATAAGATTTATAAGTTTCTGATTGAAAATATCTGTGTGGTTTTTGGTGGCCAGATTTTCCAAAAATCTGTTGGCATGGAATACCTATGGGTACCAATTGCACCCTTTGTTAGCTGCCCTATTTTCGTTTTCATACGAAGTAGACTTTTATTATTTATGCAATAGAATGTCTGTTAATACATTTATATTCACACTATTGAAATCTTCAAGTCATAGTTCTTTTGTCATAGCTATCGTACAAATTAATTTTTACTGTTCTGAAAATGCATCTAAATGACAAATCCTACATAGTATGCAATGAAGTATATCTAACAGCCTTTGAGCAGAAAAATAAAAAAAAAATAATGTCTCAGCGACTAACGCGACAAGGAATTTCGGTTAATATTGTCTCACTAGAAGAACCGGATGCGGTTAAATTCCATGTTTCATCATGAGTGAACAATTTCCAAAAGGATTCATCATTGAACAACATGAAATCAATCAGATGAGGGAACACGGTCACATGAATTAATAAACTAATATAATAAAGTCTATTATAATAGTTATTCATATGTATAAGAATTCGGTTACAAAACTGTGGCATTTTCACAATGTATTTATGCTTTTGTTGACAAAAGACTTTTGTTCAAAATTTTGGATTCAGAGTTGAAAATCATATTCAAAAGAAAGTCAGAATATATTTTGTCAAATTACAATACACCTGAGGCTCGTTTCTCAAAAAGTCGTAGATTAGGGCCTAAGTTAGTCCGACTAAGAAAGTTACGCCACAATTTAGACGGGCCTGTATCGCGTTTCAGAAAGCGGTGTAAGACTGGGCCTAAAATTAAGACCCATCCGCTAGGTACTAAGCATGCGCAGATCGCATTTTATTTGGTTTAGAGACTACAATGACATGTGGCGGATCAAATTAATATCACACTTCAACTTAAATAAAGGATGTAAAGCATAGGAACACATTTGCATTTTTTCCCTTTTCACCGTCTTTCAAACAGAACTATTACGGAAACCCATCTGTATTTTCAAGTTCAAAGCATTAATACTAACGGATTCAGAAATCTTGAAAAAGGGGGCAGATTGGGGTCAGGTTAAACAAAACTGATTGAGTAAATCTTTTATTATAATTCTGGACACAGCCTCCCTCCCCCACTACATCCGCAAGTGTTATATTAGATATCTACATTAAACCAAATGATGTACATACATGATTACACATAAATGTACTTGCGAAAATTTGGAATAAAAAGTAATTTTCCTATGAGTAAAAGCCATATATGGCTAGGGGCTGGAACAGGCTCGTAGCAAAAGTTTTGAAAGTCGGGGGAAGAGAGGGGAGGGGCAATCAGTATCTGAAGGAATTTTTTCTGTATATTTAAAATACTTTACGCAGATAGAGAGGGAACAGAAGGGACAGAGCCCCCGACCAACAGGGTACTGTAAAACATTTTTCAGTTATGAAATCATAATAATCATAAAAAGAATTATTAAAACATGAAAAAGAGATTTAAAAAAAAAAAAAAGAGAAAAAAAAAAGATCAGTTGTCTTAAAGACCTATATATGGATTTCCTTGGCTCCCGTTTTTGTTAAAACATAGACGTCAATAAACTTCAGAGAAATATATGTTTTGTAAAAGAATAAAATTTATATATTTCTTTTATCTTTATATTGATTTTAGTAATATGCAGAGAATTAAAGGTTTTAAGTGCCTTAGTTTTAAACAAAACTTCAAAAAAAGGACAATTTTGACACAGTAAGCGACGATTTTATATACGTGCGACGCCTTGAACAAGAAAGAAATTTAAACATGTAAAACATTTTATAAATGGGGGCCTAAAATGACCCATACCATGTAATTCTTCATAATTTCAATCAATTTATTCAATATGAATTAGACACATATTGGCAATCAAGGTGATACATGAAACATGTATTACATTTCGGACATACAGTTTTACATTGATATCGTTAGGATAGTTAACATAGGCCATGTAGAAATACTTATGTATATACACCTTTTGCATTATAACACACGCATTTTCAATTTTAATGGAAATAGTTTAGAAATTTATAAAAATTACTAGATTTATTGCCTGTAATATGGTTCACAAGGATTCGATTTAAAACTATAAGCTTTTGCAAGCCATTAATAAAAAACGATTAACCCATCTGCACTCCTCATGCACCTCTCGACAATGAGTGAACAGTCTTATGAACAGAATACTGTAAGTGCCTGTCTCAGAGAAAACCATGCAAATTGAAAAAAAATTGTCCAGATGCATTATCTTAGAAAATTTAAAAGTAACCCACACAAATAAAGATTTGGTCCAAATGACCAAAAATATGATTTACATTTTGTCGTAAGTTGTTTCTATTTTTAGTAACGGGGATTATTTGTATTCCTATAAAAAAGTGTAAAAAGAGCATTGACATCCATTGAAAATGATGCATTTTAAGTGCGTCTTTTAAACATATTTGCTATAACTTTTATTTCAGTCTTACATATGTTCTGGTAGTGCAATAGTAGTCAATTATATTCATTAAAAAAAATTTACAAATATATTTTGTATTTAGCCACATTATATGATGGAATATACAAAGAATCTAGATTTTAGCAATAAAAGCTTTTTTTTTCAAAGTTTGGTTAATTGTATCTTAAAGCGAGGATGATTTTTTTATTTGAATTATACTGTTTTGAATTTATTAAATATAGAAGAAAAACATATTAAAAAATTGTCGTTGGCAAACAACTATGTATCACAGAAAAAAATTCCAATTACAGGTGAATTTATCAATATTAATCTTAAATTAAAACATGCCATTTCATGCTACAAAATGCTACTTAAACATGTTAAATGATTAAATGGTATTTTCATGACATATTAAATTTTTAGAAATTGTTTATTAATATAAAAGAAATCTTTTTTTCATTATAGATGCCTTTAATTCTAATATTAATACTTTTTTGCATTTGCCTAGTCTGAGTTAGGTCCCCTTGCGCAACTCTCCTACATTAAAGGTAAATAATTGCCCTGGAAAAATGTCTGTGGGGAAATTAATAATGACCCATGAAAACAGTCAGTTTTCTATGGAAAAACTCACAATCTAATGCAAACAAAATGAATAGAAATTCAAAAGGATGTTTTTTTCATAAATTTTCCCAGATTCCGTGTGATGAAACAGAGAAATATCTCCGTGTAGTTGATTGTGACAAAAGCACTGAAAGACATCTAGCATGTTTGAAGTCTTCAGAGTGTATTAAAGGAAAACCTTTTCAATCTTACGACTGTCCGGAATCTTTGTTAATTTTATATAGAAGCGGCATATTCACAATTGATAAAAACTCGTTAAACCTCAGTATTTGTGAAGCACATCGTGCACATTTTGGTTTGAACTGGAGACGCGGAAGGGTACGTTGTACATATCCAGACCATGATCACAGCAGTAGCAAGGCAAAGTCAGACCGTGGTGCCACTCCTTCTCTTTGCAAAGAATTATGGCTCAAGACCAGACAGATCATACCAGTAGGATCAGGTAAAACAGTCAAACTTCCAGGGCTGAAACAATATGCTTCCTCAACGATACGATACATACATGACTTTTTTTTTGTATATCGCCTTATGAAACGAAACTTTCCCCGTTTCTATTTTTCTCCCTCATGTATGTATGTCAGATTATTAAAATGAGTTGAACCACATCTATTTCAAGGAGTACATGTAAACAAATCCGATTATTTAAAAAGAAATGCGTCATAATTCGAGATAGTGAATGAAATATCAACATTATATGATCAAGAATGGATCAATTATATTGAACAGTATCAATATTTCAGTGAATTGTCAGCCATACTTCATATATTAACTTTTGCCCCAACTTTCAATTTGCTTCCGACGCCGATGAATCTATATAATTATTGTAGTATGTAATTTACTAGTATGTAACATGCCGAGTATATGGCATGCTGGAAAACTATATAACTTGTTTGATAGGTAGTTTAAAAAGAATACTCTGACATACATAGCTTAGTAACTTATTTTTCTAGATTGTAAGAACATACTTATTATCAAAAGCAATTTGTTTTCAGAGATATGTAAACAATGTTCCACACAACACCGAAGGAATATTTCAAGTCAGCTAAATTTAACCTTTGAAGAAGAATTAGGTAATTGATTTTTTTTATGGAGTTATTTCTTTTTAGCTCTGCTGGTCAGATACCAGAGAAGCTTGTGTCATTGAAAGGTATCCATTGTCTGTCAGTCTGTCTGTTTGTAAAAAATCAAAATGCCACCCTCCTAAAGTTTTGGTTAACTTTAAATAATATTTTGTAAATAGTACACTGTAAGATACATTATTTTTATTCCTTGTACCCGGTATTAGTTTTTGAGTGTTGCCATGGCTACTAAAAAAAGAAAATTTTTGGTACAGTTTCAATAAGACTTGTTTCACAAGTTTATGTATTCTAAATTTTCCACATGCTCTACTTATATAAATAACAATTGGTAAATTAATCCCACAGACACAATTTGATATTTCTTTTTTAGCTCACCTAAGCCGAAGGCTCAAGTGAGCTTTTCTGATCAACCTTTGTCCGTTGTCTGTCATCGTTGCAGTCGTCGTCATAAACTTTTCACATTTTCATCTTCTTCTCAAGAACCACTGGGCCAATTTCAACCAAACTTGCCACAAAGTATCCTTAGGGGAAGGGGATTCAAATTTGTTCAAATGATGACCCGCCCTGTTCCAAGGGGAGATAATTATGAATTAGTAAAAAATAAATGGCATTTTAAAAAAATTTCTTCTCAAGAACCACTGGGCCAAGAAAGATGAAACTAATTCAAGTTTTTTTTTTCAAATCATGACCCTGGGGGGTTGGGTTGGGCCACAATGGCCGATCAATGTTTTACATAGAAGTATATAGGGAAAATCTTTAAAAATCTTCTTCTCAAGAACCACTGGGCCTGGAAAGATGAAACTCATGTGGAAGCATCCACAGGTTGTGTAGATTCAAGTTTATTCAAATCATGACCCCCCGGGGGTAGGTGGGGCCACAACGGCGGATCAAAATTTTACAAAGAAATATATAGGAAAAATCTTTAAAAATCTTCTTCTTAAGAGCCATTGAGATAGGAAAGGTGAAAATCATGTGCAATCATCCTCAGCTAGTGTAGATTTCAATTTGTTCAAATCATGACCCCATGTTGTAGGGTGGGGCCACAATGGCAGATCAAAGTTTTACATAGGAACATATAGGGAAAATCTTTAAAAATCTTCTTCTCAAGAACCATTGAGTAAGGAAAGGTGAAACTAATGTGAAATCATCCTCAGGTAGTGTAGATTCAAGTCTTTTTAAATCATGACCCCTGGGGTTAGGATGAGGCAACTGGCCAATCAAAGTTTTACATAGGAATATGTAAGGGCATCTTTTAAAATCTTCTTCTCAAGTACTGCAAAGCCATGACTAGTGATATTTATATGGAAGCATCCTCAGGTAGTGTAGATTTTAGTTTGTTCAAATCTTAACCCCCAGGGATAGGATAGGGACATTAAAATATATTTTAAGAAAATGTTCTTCTCAAAAATAGAAAAGAAATGATTAGTGATATTTACCGGGGTATATAGAAGCATCCTCAGGTAATGTAGGATTAAATTTGTTCAAATCATAACCCCCAAGGTTAGGGTAGGGTCTTACAATAGGCAAATAAAAGGGAAAATCCCAAGAACAGAAAAGTTATGTTTAGTCACATTGACATGTAAGCATCTTCATGAATTGAAGATTCAAATTTATTCAATTTATGACCCTTTGGGGTAGGGAGGGAAACAACGGGGAATCAAATTCGAATTATAACAAAGTACCGGTAATATAATCAAACACAATGTAAAAAAAATCTTTAAAAACCTTTTTCTCAAGAAGAGCAAAGTTATATGCTGTATTGATATGGAGGCATTCTCCTCAAGTAGTATTAAAATTCAAGCCGCCCCCCCCCCCTCTCCCCAGAAAACTTTTCAATTTTGATTTGTGCATTTTCCTAGCCGATGTATTCAGGTGAGCGATGTGGCCCCTGGGCCTCTCGTTCAGTTTTATTTTTTCACTTTCACCCATGATAAATAACATTATTTAGCATGATTTATGAAAAAGTAACTTATTCGTTTATATTACAGAAAAATTTACACAACTACGCAGTTGTTTGAAA
Organism: Saccostrea glomerata; assembly: GCA_003671525.1. Lineage (NCBI taxonomy): Eukaryota > Metazoa > Mollusca > Bivalvia > Ostreida > Ostreidae > Saccostrea > Saccostrea glomerata. The sequence goes on along the minus strand of PRKT01000065.1, from coordinate 1,744 downwards.
ATTGAACCAGAACAGCACAGCAGTAGGAGTAGTTATTAATAAACTTTTAGAGTATTTTCAATTTTAGTAACCATGGCAACATCCTTCCTCGATATCAAAAATCGATACACAGAATTGTGTATCTTAGTGTAGTCTACTCGTGTGCCATGTTGTATTGAAATCAGACCAAAACTGTAGGAGGTGTAGCATTTTGAATGCATTTCAGAGAAATTTCTATTTTTAGTAACCACGGCAACACCGTTCATCGAAATCAAAAATCGATAAACACAATTATGTATCTTAGTGTAGTCTACTTGTGTGCTCAGTTATATTAAAATCAGACCAAAACTGTAGGAGGAGTAGCATTTTGAAAGTATTTCACAGAAATTTCTATTTTTAGTAACCACGGCAACACCGTTCATCGAAATCAAAAATCGATACACAGAATTATGTATCTTAGTGTAGTCTACTTGTGTGCCAAGCTATACTGAAATCAGACCAAAACTGTAGGAGGAGTAGCATTTTGAAAGTATTTCACAGAAATTTCTATTTTTTGTAACCACGGCAACACCGTTCATCAAAATCAAAAATCGATAAAGAGAATTATGTATCTTAGTGTAGTCTACTTGTGTGCCAAGTTATACTGAAATCAGACCAAAACTGTATGAGGAGTAGCATTTTGAAAAATTGTTTACAGACAGACAGACAGACGGACGGACGCCGGACGCATTACTATCGCATAAGCTCTTCTGGTCTCTGACCAGTAGAGCTAAAAATATGCATATTTGTCATTCCCTCATGATTTATACATTGTTTTCAATATGTTTTTAAATATAAATACATCAACAATGTGATGTAGACTATTCAGATGATTACCCATATGGGATATATAAGAAATATCACCCTGTGGTATCTTGTCCAAATGCCTGGTAAGGTACCCTAATTTTTTGTGGGGAAACTTGTTCAAGTACCTACCGGTATACTTTAATGACAAATTATTGGGAAAAATTATAAATTTTTGAGGAACGTGTTGTCTCACCTTAAGTCCACTTTCTTTGAATGAACAGGATTTAAATGTGCAGTATTCATGAAAAATCACAATAGCATATACTGTTTTACAGTACAGTACATCATCATGAGTGATAACATGCCCATACAGAATACACGTACTTTATCATTTCATTACTCTTCGTAAAATGCATCAATAGTTTTTGCATACATTTTGTGCACAATGGGTCTCCTTAATTTCATTGTTGGACCTGCAACAAAAAAAAGAATATTTACCTGTAATAAGTTTAGAGTAACATAATGTTGACTTCAAAAATGTTATAATCATGCAAATTTTAATACCATTATATATACATGTACATTTCTACTATAAAAACAGTTTTAGTTATATGTATATTTAATGACAATTTGTTTATGGCTTAAATATACCTAGTTCACCCCCAGGGATAGAGAAATCTCGAGGAAGCAGGGACCATTTTTGTATTTTCTGAGCTCTGGAGATAGCTCTCTCGTTAGCCTTGTCAATACCCTGTTGAATGGCTCGCAGGATGGTGGCGTCTTTGTTATTTAGGATGTCGGATACCTTAGTGGAATCACTGCCCTGGGCTTTAACCCAGTCAACAGCTAAAGCTGTTAAATTATCTGTAGGTTCTAAATTGTCTGGGTTTACATCCACCTAGAAAAAGCAATTTGTTGTGGCATATTGCATAATTATATTACTTAACATGTAACACCTTAGACAAACAGTGATCATCTA
>PRKT01000064.1:1785508-1837826 GCA_003671525.1 Saccostrea glomerata | reverse complement strand
AGACAGATGTTAATATGTTAGCTGTATTTGCTACAGCTGAGGTATTTCCTAATAACTAATATTTCTACCACTACATCTTTAATCATCAAATTATCTCCCTTAGCATTAACCAAATTATCTCCCTTAGCAGTAAACAAATTTCACGATCGTCGAGTCAGTGGGTACAAATTACGTGTTGTCTCATTCATATATCTAGGGTTTCAGTTACTCTGCAATTGTTACAAAACACAGTATTTGTCCTCTAAGTTACTCCTTAATCCCTAATATCGCCCCTTCTTCTTTAAGCATTGTTATTTATTTAGATGATGCGGTATTTCTTAGCAATTCGAACGTGGACAGGTGTTTTTAAACAATACCGCTTTAGATTTTTGCTGCACATATCTAACTTCACAGGTGAAAATAGCAGAAGCCAAAGAATCACAAAATACTCTTTATCATTTGATATGTATGCACCTCCATTTGAAACCCTGGAAGTAAAAGTACACTCGTCTGAACTATGTTATAAAAAAAAATTAGGACAAAATCCCTTTCAAGAATCCAAATGAATATACATGTAGTCATGTACTAGTATTTTCAAAAGACCAATAATCAAACAAACGAATTCTACCAGTATTTTAATATGATATTCATCTACGTATCCTTTCACCGATTCTTTATTACATAATTTACATAATGCCATTGTGCACCTCCTATTTTAATTTTTGAACTGACAATTATTTCTTTCCGGTCTCTAGCAAAACATGGCCTTGCCATTATAATCATTTTATATAGAAGGCGGTCATATCATTTAGTGAGCTCAGTGCTCACAGTACCTTTAGTTATAACACCGCCCCCACCGCTTGGAAAGTGGGAGGGTAAAAAACATGACTTTGCAATTATAATCATAAAGAAGACGGGCATATCATTTAGTGAGCTCAGTGCTCACAGTACCTTAAGAAATACCCCCCCTTGAAAAGTGTGAGGATGTACAGTGATCGGGATGTCCGTCCGTTACGCTTTAGGGTACCCATCTCTTACCGCAACTCCTTTTAAACCACTGAATGAAAGTTAATGAGACTTTGTTACATAGTACCATTGACAAATGACAACCAAGGGTGTGTAGGTTGAACAGGCCAAACACATCTTACGTGAGGAGGAGCTTTTAGAATCTGCTATAGACAGCTACCCCCGGGGTTGCGCGAGAGCGGGGAAGGATGAGCGACCTGTTTAGGAGGATGTAACGGAAACAACACAGGACCGATCAAGGACTGAGAGTTTGAATTCTAGTAGATGTTGTTGTCAGGGGCGGATACAGGATTTGTGGTTAGGGGGGGGGCGTGGATAACTATGTTGAGGCAAGGGGTCTGAATATTTACTGCAGACTTTCTTAATCTCTCAAAATCTTAATTGCATGCTTATTTGTTAGACTATTTGATTAATTGTTTGTTTACAGCTTGCAGTTCACCTGATCCTAACATTGCGGGAACTGTGTACGAGTCCACTTTTTCTTCTTTTGATCCAAACTCGCCACTCTATAGGACAGACACAACGATAGAAGGAATAAATCAGGGAACTGATCAGAACTCGGGAGTCAACATAACCTTTCTTAGAACACAAGCCACCCCTACTGATCTTAACTTAAATAATTTGTTTGAATTGATAACTTTACCAGTATCAAACTCAACCTTTGGAAGTAGGACTTTTATCCGATTAAAGTCAGCGATTGACAGAGATGTACGTTTTATAATTTAAATGAATCAAATCAAACACAATCACTCTCCTCAAATGAGGCTTTTAAGGTCTAACATTCGGCACTGTTAAACGTTCTTCAAATATCTAATATAATATTTCTTTTGAACATACAAAAATTATTGTCAATAAAAAATGAAATATAATTTTGAACGTTTAAGGGATTAAAGTAAAGACAAAGATCGTATTCTATAAAACCTGAGGATAAAATTGACCACGTACTAACCCGAATCCATCTCGGGAAATGTGCAAAAAAGATACATGTACCTCATTAAATTTATGTCTCATGAATAACAAATACATGCACATATATGTTATAGTTTTTCGATATGCCACTCGTAAGCTTATGGGAAAAAGTTAAGGAAAATATGTATTGTTTTAACGATCAGTATTCAAGATCAGGAGAAAAAATGGACCTCTAAAACATAAGAGAAGGGATCGGGAGCCATGAAGGAGTGAACGTCCTCTACAGGCCGGTCACATCCGCCGTGAGCTACTTATGATCAGGAAATAAAGGGAAAATCCGTCGACATTTAAGTGTGTAAATAATGGTTTAACAATATATGAGGAACGTCCATCAGCTTTTGACTTATTTAAAGATTGCATTTGCTGACAAGGTCTTTGTATTTCATCGACCATAGAACTTGCAAAATAATATTTTTAAACGAAAATGTTGGTGATCTGGTTTTATCAAAGTGTTTGTCACTAGATTACCTATTTTTAGGATTTCTCGTATGTAAAGCATGCTCTAGCGTATCAAATCAACTGAAAGATAAAAACCTCGAGTGCAGGGTGTTTTGGAAATATTAATAAATAATTAACAGAATTTAACGATTGAAAAGTAGTAATCGTCATGTTTTTCATAAAGCAGAGTTGTAAGGTTACCATCAACGTCTTTCTCTAGTGAAGTACTCATATTTGAAACAGATCTGTCAAACTTTGTGTTATCTTTTATTTCAAGCTAACTTAAATATCGTGTCGATATATGAAAAGAAAATAACTTTTGTTATTTGATAAGACGTCGTCCCTTTAAATGTCTAGTTGAAGGCAACAGCAAATGTATGTGTTGAACAGGTCAACCACTAATTGCTTCACTGTAAGGTGACGGCGATGGACAATACAATGATATTATGTTAATGTTAGGGACTGTTCATACACGTTTTCCTTAATAAAATAGGGCTATAGTTTTCTTCAAACATTTGTAACTTTAAATATTTACTCATTATGTGATTTTTAAACTGTTTTCAAATTTTAAAAGTAACTACAGATCTAAATGACCCAAACTTGTAGCAATTAAAGAGACATCCATTATGATTATGTAAGAAAAAACATCCTCTAGAAATAAACCTGAATGTTATCTAAAGTAATTGTCGTGTTTTTTTTTTCAAGACCAATTTCTTTTAAAAGGTATTTATTTAATTATTATTGAGGAATGTGTCGTATGACCTTAAATATGATATAATAATCTAACGAGAGAATTGAAACGTTCCTTTTCACATATATAACAGTTAACCTCTGTTTTAAAAATTTAATTTAAAGTATATAATCTATTCTTTACATCAATTAATATTTTGTGTTCTTTTTCATTTCAAAGGGGAGTTCCTATACTGAAAGTGATGACCTCAGCAATATTGAATTTCAATTATCTTGTCGTGCATTGGTAAGTACGAGGGACGTTCAATAAATTATGTCATCGGGGCTCGGAAAGAAACAAAAAACGCTTGTCTATGATATCGTTTTAATGATTTGACTAAAATAATCTCTTTTAATTAAAACACATGATTTGTAACATTTTTATTCAATTTCTAATTGTTTTTAAAACACATTTTTGAGTATGACCCTTCGTATACTGGAATATGGCAGATCCTATGATTTGCTGTACTTGTTTTTTTCTTTCTGAAAGGTGTTTTCCTAAGTTTGGAAAATGAAACAAGTCAAAGGTTTAAAGATCTGGCGAATATTGTTGATGTGACAAAACATTAACTTTCTGTTTACTCCAAAACTCCTTTACTCTTCATGGACTGTGGGTTTGGATGTTGTCATGAAGAAATTTATTGTAGTGAATTCCTCATTCTATTTCCTTCCTCTCATAAACCTTTCAATTTTTTTGCAAATATTTTGCTAACTATATTCCTCCAGTAATTGAACTACCTCCCTATATATGAATTTGAACAACAAGACCGCTAATATTTAAGAAAATAGCGTATAAAACTGTTTTTGTGTTCTTGCAAATCTTTGCTCTTCCTAGGCCTTTGCAGATTTGTCAAGTGCATTTTATTGTAAATTTGTGTTGAGGGTTTAACGCAAAATGGATTCAAGTTTCATGATCTGTTTGAATTTCAGAAAGGTACAATTTTTGATTTTTTAAAAGTAAATGTTTAGATTTTCTACACGCTGTCGTTTTCACACATTTTTAAAAATACAGGGTGACCTTTGAGTATTAAACTTTTTTTTACTATCAAATGTTTCTCTAAAACAGTGTGAACTACCCCCGAAATGATGTCTATCAAATTTGCTATGTGTCAAAGGGTCATTTAAACATAATCAGTTATAATTTATTAAATTTTCGCCAATATACATTGGTTGTTGTATGTCCTTGTTGACAAGGACGGTACCCATTTTTGATGCCCATTATATAATTTTTGTAAATTGAAATCCACCTTTCTCATGTGTGTATGAAACAGACATAAGTTGCTGTAAATTTCACATACTAGTATTTCAGTTAATATATTTTGGGAAATTAACAAGTTTTACAGCAGCTTTAATGACGCGTTCAATTTTACTTATTCTTGACCATTCATTTTTAATGCAGTGTCTCGAATAGACTTTGTTTTCCACCTTCCCACAATGAAATTATGCGATGAAAAGTCGTCACATAAACTGTTATCAATTCATTAAAGATTCAATAATTAGAGAAAGTCAAGCATAATGTCATATGATTTCTATGTTGTGTGTCATCGAGCTGATGACATTATTTATTGAACGTTCCTCGTAAAGTTGGAATGCAGATCCGACCAAATTAATTTATTGTATCCATTGCACACCTCTTAGAGAGTCTTCAGATTTGAAATCAGTTAATTGTGATAGGTGATATTTAAAGAAAGAAATAGAAAATCATGAATTTCGTAGCTCATGAGTTTAGTAGTGGAATACCAAAAAACCCCATCGTGTCGCCTATAAACTCAAATCAACTCCTCTCTGAAGTTTAACAATACAGAATGTTAAAATTCAAAAGGAACAGTATTGACTATTTGTTGTATAATATAATTATTCAAAAGTGTGCTTTTTTGTTATTGTCATAAGATAATAACAATACACAATATTGTAAGCTTTAGGATAAAAAGAATAAAAAAAAATAATAAAATTTGTTAACGAGGCTGGGGTGTGGCAGCCATTTTCAGACTATTTTTATCTCCTTTAAAAGGAGAGCTCCATATGAAGATATAGAAAATGATCAAATTTTAATACTAAAATGTATGAATTTTTTCTTTGTGAAATGATAGTAGACAGCTTAAGTAACCTTATCTTAAAAAAATAAGTTAAATCTGGTGGTTAATTTGTGATTAATTTGTCGACCCCCCAGCCTCCTTAAACTAATTTTTGCACTCTTCATTTCAGAGAGACCCAACGCAAACAAAATTTTTTCTGATGCGGCTGGAGATTCGAGATATAAATGATAATGCACCTATATTTGGAAATGCTTCTTATTCTGCTCCAGTCATAGAGGTAAGTCGACTTTATTTTAATCAAAATAAAAATGCGGTACTAAATGAAAACCAACGTAAAATGTATGAAAATTGTGTAATGATAATTTAAAAAAAAAAAAAAAAAGTCGTAAAACATAATGGTTTCCGGTGCATGTGACAAAGGAATTTATGAAAATATAAGTATTAACTATTCCATCGCCAAACGACAGGCAACAGATATGACAAGCACGAGTCAGAGCAGAAATTAGGATTTTTAAAAAATTGATGCCTTTTTAATATATTCACAGAGCCTGACAAACTACCCAAATCGAGCTTAGATATCATGAATTGTACATTTTTAAAACAGACACCCTTACTCATCATAGTCATGCATCAAGTTAGCTTCTCTATACCCAGGATCAGAGAAGATTTTCAAAGAATTGATGCAATTTTACTATCTAATCAATCTATCCTCACCCTATATCTATCAATAGACACGAAATACTGTACTTGATACTTGCTCTGCGTATCCATTAACAGTTGATTTGCTTATTCTATTTTTCCAAAGATATTTTAAATACTAAACAGTTTAAATAAATCAAATTAACTTAAAAAAGACACATGATAGTTTCCTTATTTTAATATATAAATTAACAGTCAGCACCAGTGGGAACAACAGTGTATTCTGGGATTACAGCTACCGATCTGGATGCAGGAAGCAACAAAGAAATAAAGTATGCCACAGTTCAAGGAAATGAAAGCTTAGTAAGTTCTCTTTTTATTACATTTTCTGTTGTGAAATGCTATAATATATTTCTTGAGTTCATTGTACACTGAGAGTGTATATTTCTCAGTTAAGATATCAAACATATTTTCATTGTGAAAATTAAAATTGTGTCAAGCCTCACGTTTCAAGAAATAACAAAAAGGTGAAAACTCATGCATCCAGTGCGCATAATTACACGTAAAACATAAAAAAATCTTCAAAATTTTGTAAATATCATGTTCCCATGATTGATAGATGTCAAAACTTCATGTTTTGTAACCCCATAATAAACTGATGTTTATCATTTTCGTTTACAAAAAGATGGGTTATATATATTGGAGACAAAAAGCAAAGGCAATTAAAGGAAAAGGAATTGAAATAAACAGAAGTTCAGTGATTTCTGTTGAACTTCAAATTTATTATTTGATTGTAATTTTTTTTTCTAGATAATTTAACTTTTGCATTGACTGGTGTCCAGTCCGTATACCCGTTTCAAAGCATTCAGCATCCACCAAACAGTTTTCTTTTTCGGTAGTGTTTTAAAAAAAACTTTTTGAAGTTCTTTGAAGTGACAGTATTAAAGTAACCGGAATTTGATACACATGGCAATGGTAAATAAAGAAATAAATGGCGATAATGAACAGCATTCAAGCTCAAAAGTTCTTAAAACAACACACATCAGGAGCAAGGCAAAAAAGGGCTTTTCAAACATCAGAGGTGGGATGAGGTACCATGTAGAAATGAGAATCCCCTGCTGACTGGTCACACTCGCCATTAATCTACTATACTGTGTATTCCACATAACATCGTACAATTATCAATCTCTAAAACTATATTTGTTTACTTAAATGACTGTCAGGCAAATAATTAAATTAATTACATTGAACAAGTAGTTATTCTGTCTGATACATATCGAAGATGTTCTTTATTGCTCAAAATCACTTTGTTCAAAAACATTTAATAGATAAACTTTTTTCCTTTATTCCATAATATTAAAACTTTGCAAAGGGATAACATTCACACAGTGATAATAACGATTTAACGGACCTTTTTTTTTATTAATTAAAAACTATATAATAATTGTGATTATTTAATGTTTCTTTGTATAGATTATACGTTTAATGTTGAATAAATGTAATTTATTTACGAAATTTCAAATACAGTATGCTTTTCTGAATAACTGGCTTTTTTGGATATTCTTATTTGATTTTTAGTATGTGCAGTACTTTGATATTGAAAAGACCTCTGGGAAAGTTTTTTTGAAACAAGGATTATGCGCTACAACAAGTTCCCAATACCAGGTAAAAAAAATTCACAGTCAAAATTAAGGACAAATTCAATGTAGAATATCAACATTTGCCATCAGTTAGGTCTCTTTAATGATTATTTTAGGTACTAGTATTTGAATGAGTAGTAATTGTTCTCCTTTACATTTTTTTTAAAATCAGGTTTAGCTATTTCTTAAACAACTCATACCTGTATAGAGAATATAAATGAAAAATACATGCATATGACATAAAAATGTTTTCTTAAACTTTAATATAAAAGCAGGGTTGGTCAACTGCTTATTCACAAGTGACAGCAATAAGGAACGTTTACTTTGCTTTACTTTCTTTAATTGCACAGTTTAGTGTGATTGCAAAAGATAATGGTTCCCCTCAATTAACTGGAACAAGTATGGTGACCATTCAAATCACCAGGAATTCCCAGCCTCCCGTGTTCCTAAACACACCCTATAGATCCGCCATAACCAGAGCTGTTCAGAACAACTCGGCCTTACCGGGAGTCAGTGTAGCAACCACGGACGCTGATACAGTGGTAATATGATGTTTGCATGTGTGTGATGGAAGAAAGAAATTTTTAAAAAAAAAACGTGTGCTGTAAAATTTTTGGCAAACTTTTCTGATATCTTCTGAAGGAAAAAAAATCATGAAACAAACTTGAGCGTTAAGGCGATCTTTAAAAAAAACCCATATTGTTTAGTTACCTTCTCTCGATCGATTTAAAGCTCTTAAAGTTCCAGACAACAATTTTCTTCCGTATTCTGGAAAATAAGATTTTTAAAAATAGGATTTTTTTTTACCTATCTATCAATATATAAATTTCTTACCCTGAGTTGGGAAAAGGCAAACAAACAGTAATTTAAAGATGGTCTTAATCTAGATGATTTTATAGGTTATGTGTTATTAATGATTCCTTGTGCAGAACCCCTTCAATGTTGTCTCAGTGTCAGTGATCGGAGACGATTCCGCAGTTACTCTATTCAGACTGGATGGATCCAACATTCGGGTTCAGAATGCAGCTACTTTGGCAGCAGACATTGCTAATACCTACAAGGTAGGAGGAGACTTTTACAAAAGGTGATAAAATATACTTAGTGTTATATCAACTTTTGCCATTTGTACATTTCATATATTCTTCCCTTCATCTTATATGTTGGTAAAGTGGTATCTTTGACAGTTACGATTATTAGCTGAGGACGGAGGCTCACCAAAGAAAACTGCTACGACAACAGTAGACATTACTGTCAATAGAAACCTTGCTGCACCCCAGTTTAACCCTGCTTCATACAACCAAAGCATTTTAGAAAATTTCCCACTTGGCAAAGAAATTATTACACTTACAGCCAAAGACAGTGACCCACAGGTGTGTAAATGATGCTTGAAATCGGAGACAAAGTAATGTAAACAATGAAAATAACTCCCACCTAAATAACATATAATTCATATAGTTCATATAGATTTGACAGGGTTTATTTAAAATTACCTATTATTGATCATATAAAGGAGGATTGGCCTTAATTCTTCTAGAAGGGATTACTGTATATCTGGACCCTATTTAGTTTCAAATCTTATCAATTTCATTTTCAACATTATCTCTGCACATTGTTCCTATTGAACAGAGTACTTGGTGCTACGCTACAATTTTATTTGGGATTATAATTGCAATTTGTGTTTCATCACAACTCTTTAGTTTACCATATATAGTATACTTTATTTTTACTCAAATCTTAATTCTCCTTCCTTTTTTGACTTCTTTACTAATTTCACTTTCTGTCTTCTCGCCTACATTCAACTGTTCACTCCTAACTTAAGGTTTTCTGAATAATTCTTGCTGACTCAGCAGTGCTTTATATCGTCAAGGGCTATATCAATTCAAAAAGGGAAGGGTAAACAGGATATTTTTCATCAGTCCGAGTATTGCTTCACTCATTACATTATGTTAAAGAAAATATTAAATTACATTGACTATGATTTTCTTGGTTTCATATCTAGATATTTTACAAGAAAAGAGATAATAATCAAACATTATGATAAACCAGATTTCTTAATTTTTTTCTATCGTCATCTTTCTTCACCTGTCTAGAAATATACTTTTTACACGCAATATACCCTCAACACATGCATATGGCCATGGGGTTTTTGTCTCCCAGTTGAGTCAATACACATTAGCATGCTCTGCTAACAAACAGTATATTAAACAAGGCTTAAACAAGTTGATGAAACAATGACATCAACAGCTTCGTTTAAAGTGATCATTTCAAAAGTTTCATGGCCTATACGTTGACATTGTTAGCAAGTTCCATGTATCTTTGAGTCAAAAGCTTACTGTTATTTTTCATTCCAATTGTTAGACCACAATTTACACCCTGAATTGGCTGCAGATTGTTCTTTTTGCTCGATCATGACAAGGAACACAGAGGGTTAATTTGACCGATCAGTAGGAGGTGCTTACTCCTATATGGAACTTGATCCAACCTCTGATGTATTGGAGGTCCATTTTTTCTCTGTTTGCTCTGCTCCCAATGTGTATTGTTTCAATATACCTTTGAAATTAAGTACTGTTTGTTACCTCTTAAATTGACTAAAATATTCATTGCTGGTCAATGTAGGCCAGTGAATTTTAACTTTTGTATTCTACTTTAGGCACCAAACAATCAGTTGAGATACTTTATCGTAAGTTCTAACACAACCATCACTGATTACTTCATGGTAAACGAAGACAATGGCAGCGTTATGCTGAGGAGGTCCATGTTAGATTACCCAAAAAGAACAACAAGATTTACAGTCAATGTGAGTAGTTCATGGCTTATAATAAAACTGAAAATATCCTTATTAACAGGTGGATATGTTAGACGAGATTATTTTACGATATTGACCGTTGTTAGCTTATGTTGATACAGAAGATATAATATGTAATGCAGACTTTTGGAGAAGGTACGACTATGTTACAATTTAAGAAATATTGCGCGGGCGAAGAGGGATGTATAAATCATTTTTTTTTAAAAATCACAGACGAACAAATAAGGAATCACCAAGATTATAGCTCTGAAGCAGACCGTATGAAACTGTTACATACCAGTGGCTTATGGTGATACATAGAGCGAATAGTTTTTAAGGTATGTCACTCGTGAAATTTGTTAAATCAAGGATTTATTGAAAAATATATCTTGGATAAGTACTCATATAGAGTGACTCAAAATTGCAGAGAAAATAGGGGGTCAGTGTTCATCAACGGTACAATGAAGTTGACCTCTTTGTACTTAAATTTTAACTCTTTGGTTAATAACTTAAACCTTTATTATATTTTTAGCTCACCTGAGCCGAAGGCTCAAGTGAGCTTTTCTGATCAAAATTTGTCCGTTGTCTGTCGTCGTCGTCGTCGTTGTCGGCGTCGTCGGCGTCGTCGTAAACTTTTCACATTTTCATCTTCTTCTAAAGAACCACTGGGCCAATTTCAACCAAACTTGGCACAAAGTATCTTTGGGTGAAGGGGAATCAAATTTGTTCAAATGAAGGGCCACGCTCCCTTCCAAGGGGAGATAATTATGAATTTGTGAAAAATTTATGGCATTTTTAAAAAATCTTCTTCTCCAGAACCCCTAGGCCAGGAAAGATGAAACTCATGTGGAAGCATCCTCAGGTAGTGTAGATTTAAATTTGTTCAAATCATGACCCCTGGGGTGGGGCCTGGCCACAATGGACGATGGAAGATTTGCATTGGAATGTATAGAAATTTTTTTTTTTAAATCCTGTTGAGTATAGTAAAGCCATGATTGATCATATTTATATGGAAGCATCTTCAGGTAGTGTAGATTGAAATTTGTTCAAATTATGACCCCCGGGGGTGGGGCCTAGCCACAATGGACGATCAAAGTTTTAAATGGAATGTATAGGAATTTTTTTTTAAAAGATTCTCTTGAGAAGAGGAAAGCCATGATTAATCATATTTATATGGGAGCATCCTTAGGTTGTATAAGTATATTCAAATCATGACCCTGGGGGGCACAATGGACAATAAAAGTTTTTACATAGGAATATATAGGGAAAATCTTTAAAAATCTTCTTGAGGATGCAAGGCCATGATTGGTCATATTTATATGGAAGGATCCGCAGGTAGTGAAGATTTAAGTTTGTTCAAATCATGACCCCGGAGGGTTGGTTAGGGCCACAATGGACAATGAAAGTTTTTACATAGGAATATATAGGTAAAATCTTTAAAAATCTTCGTGAGAATAGCAAAGCCATGATAATTGGTCATATTTATATGGAAGCATCCTATGGTAGTGAAGATTCAATATTGTTCAAATTATGACCCCTGGGGTGGGGCCAGGCCACAAGGGCCAGGAAAGATGAAACTCATGTGGAATCATCCTCAGGTAGTGTAGATTCAAGTTTGTTCAAATCATGACCCCCGGGGCTAGGGTGGGGCCAAAATGGCCGACCCAATTTTCAAATAGGGATATATAGGGAAACCCTTTAAAATCTTCTTTTCAAGTACTTCAAAGCTATGATTTTTGATATTTATATGGAATCATCCTCAGGTAGTGTAGATTCTAGTTTGTTCAAATGATGAATGCCTGGAGGGGGGTGGTGGAGTAAATTCAAGCCTGATGTGCTCAGGTGAGCGCTGTGGCCCCTGGGCCTCTTGTTACAGATGTAACCGTGGCAAAAAATATCATCTTATTTTACGTAAAGTATTAATAATAATATTAATCATTGAAAAAAAATCTTGCAAATTCATGCGCGTAAATTATTGTGTGACCTTTTTACACTAAAAAGTAACATGTTTTAGGGTATTAAAAACTAAAAAGGCAATAATACTTTTTCTTAAATCAAGGTTTTTGCGACTTAAGTGCTGATCAGTCACAAGTATCGAGTACATTAAAATAATGAAAGAAAAAGTTGGGGTCAGTGATGTTATTGAAAAATTGGACAAAATACATGTATGTGATTTTCAGGCAATTGTGTAAATCTTATATTGACTTATTTGACATATCCTCATTTTTTGGCAAAGTTTATTGAAGAAAGCTGTAAAACTTGTTCTAAAATTATAAATTAAGACCTATATTAAATATTCCTAGAAAATTTCATAATGGAAAATACTCTCATAGTAAAAGTATGTGAGGCTAAAGTTACAAGATATTAAATTTAATAAATTTGCAGATTTGCAGAATTATCTGCTAAATATCCTTCCACCACAAAAAATAGTCCCTCACAAATCTTGCTTCTTTGAAGTTTTTTGAGCAGTTTTTTCGTTGAATGTTAAAACATTAACATTGTTGAAATTAATTATGTTATAAAAATTGAATTTTGATAAATAGTGTTGAAGTAAGAGGTTCTGCGTGAACTTTTCCAAAAAGCTGACGAGTGACCTACCTTTAGTCATAAAAATGCAGTTGTTTCATTAGATTATTTCTGCTTTGTCAAACTTCACAGGATTTGATCATGCAACCGTCTCACCTCACTTCCAAGTGAAGTTTTGAAACTCGTTTTGTTTTCATCAATGATTCTATTGGACATAAAAAAGATTCAGAACAAATTTATATTATATTTTATTGAATTTTTATTTGACGTTTAGAATGCCTGATACATCTCTTAATTTTTAGTTTGAAGTCAATGCAGCAGACAGAGGAAGTGTTCCACTGACAGCTTACAACCCTCAGCTGGTGTCCATTTCTGTGGTCAGAAATACGGCCCCCTATTTTGAGAATGTGTTTACCTACCAGACTCAAGTGCAACAGAATGCTAAAGGAGGCACGGTTGTTTTCATACACTCAGGAAGGGACACGGATATGGATGTAAGAATTCCTCCACGAAAATATTAAAATTTGTTTTTATGGAAATGGTTTGCACTTGTATTAAAAACAACTTTGTTGCAATTTGTTAAAACAATGTCCTGCAGTCAAAATATGTGCTAAGAAGCAAGTTTAATCCGTTTTTATATTTTTACATACACAAGATATATGTAAACTTAAATACACTGTAATTATGACCTCGAATTTTTGGCGGCTTTGTTTTTTTATTTCGTGGAAAAGAGTTTAATGTGGTGCACATGGTTTTATTTTTATTCCTTTGCTAAATTTTTATGTACACTGTAGCCACGAGTTTTATTTTCTTTATCATCAATATCTTCCCTGGGTCAGCACAACTTGGCATCCTGAAAGAATATGCGCCATTGTCCCTCTCTTTTTACATAACTTGCAGCTAGGGTCTTCGTATATATCACCCACTGTTGCAAGTCTACAGCAGATAGGAATCTTTTCTCCACAGTTCTGCCCAGGTTGATTCCCTCCCCAGAAAGTCCCACTTCATCCAAGTTCAGTTGATTTCGCTTTCCGTTCATCTTCTTCAATGTACCCAAATTCATCCTGAACCATGGTGCGCTTTTCTGATGCTGATGCTTTTGACCACTGCTGGAAGTGTGGTATTCACACGCCCTGTCGCCCAGTTCTCGTATTTTCAATTTTGTCTCGTAAGTAAAGCATACTTTCTGCTTAATCCACTAATGTTCTTACTTACCACTTTCTTCCTGTCTTTGTCTGGATCCCTGCCTCTACGACCCTGTCATCTGCTGAGTCACGTAACGTCATTACCAAGCGGATTTTTACTACCATGAATTCTTCCACCACAGAGGAAATTGGAGTTGCTGTAGAGTCCACGTAAATAATAGTGAAACTCCTAGCCACCTCCTCAGATACCCATTTATTTTCCTTTGAATGGCTTCGACTGCAGAAGATGCAATTTCATATATGAGAAGCAGCCACATGACTCTTGGTGGGATAACATGCTGGTCGATTCATGCAATATACACTTTATTTTCCAGGTACTCCGCTTCCATCGACCCTTTTTCAACCAAGCAAGAGTTTCTTCTTTGTGTCGTCGATGCTATCTTTGTCAGTTAGGGATTCATTTAACCACTTACCCAGTACTTAATAAGGTTTCCTATATTGATGGAATCTCCTCTTCTGGACTTTAGCATTCTGACTTGCCTGTTGATACGCCCCTCCTCAACACGAGACATCTGTATTTCTTTGGCTTGTACTTCATGCATGCCCAGGAAACGCTATCTCCCAATGCTGATAAGACCCATCTATATGAGTCATTGTTATCACAGTGAGATCATCCATCAAATTTTTGATTGGTAGCTGATAAATTCCCGAGTCCATCCTTGGTCCTCTTGTTACTCTCTCTGCAGTCTCTGTTACCATCCCCATATCCATTACGAACAGGAAAGGAGAGATTGTACATCCTGTGACTATCCCTTTCTCTATACTTTGCCAGGATGTGGTGTAGTCATCGACAGTGAACCGGATCTGCATTCCCTCGACGTAGCTCTTGGCCATCCCCTGAACTTTCACTGGTATATGATACCGCTCCATTGTCGACTCAATCAGCTTGTGGGACAAGCGTTGCTTAGGTCTGATCATAATGCTGAAATTTTTTTTTATTGTCGACTTTAGCTTCCTCGATGAGTTGACTTATGACACGTGTGTTCTACGCATCCAGAGTAACAAGGTATACCTGCCTTCTACATAGATGGATCTGTGTATTTGTTCTCCACCATGTATCCTGATATTCGCTTTGCTAGCACTGACATGAACATTTCACCGTTACATTCAGCGAAGAAATTGTCCTATACCGGTTGATTGTCCTCGAGTTCTCTTTCGGTAAAAAAATATCCCTTTGCCTCTTTCCATCATATTGGTATCGCTCCTTTTCTCCAAAATCGAAAAGTTGTCACAATCATCTCAGTAACTTTGGGCACCTTTTATGCACTATGAATGGTATCCAATTTGGTCCGGAAACTGAGCCTGATCTTACCTTCTCTCATTTCCTTCCATTTAGCCTCCTTAACATTCATAACAACCTCTGGTGGATCTACTTTCATCTCTTCAGGACATTGACCCGGTGGTTTGTCTCTCCGTGTGCCAGAATGTGTCTCATTTAAATATTCCTCCACTTCTTTGTTTGAACAGTGAAAAGTCCCTGATCTTTTTTCGCCTAGGAGCTCATTTGTGAACCTAAATAGGTTTTTTACAAACATTGCCCTGCTTTTCTCTCTTTCCTTTTTCCTCTGCCTCAATTGCTCCGCTCTCCGTAGCCTTGATAGACCTGACCTGATGTCATCCGTAAACTGTGCTATTTCTGTTTTTTTTCAGTCCTTCACTCTTCTAAACTGTTTATTCACCTCGTTTAGTTCTTGTCGACATTTTCTAATTCTTCGCTCCCGAAAATTTAGGATCTGCTCTTTATCCTCGTTTATTGCCTTCCCTTCCACCGTCCAAAACAGCCCTTTCTCAATATTATGCATCATGTAAGTAAATACCTCTACATCCCTCTCTACATTCCCTTGAATTGTTGACTTAAGGATCATGCTGACATCTTTATCGAAGCCATTCCACAACGCTTCATCATTTTCTCTCGGCCACAAATTCCTTGACCTCTTTTCCTTTCTATTTCTTTGTATCTGCTGGCTCTGGCTATTTTGAACATCAGGTTTGCTCATTAGGTCGCCGCTGCTGTTCTTGGACGACTCAGACACGGAGAGGTTTTTTGCTTTGTGCACTGTGTCCTGGCCAGGATCATCCTGCGTCTCACCAGTTAGTTCTATGCACTATAGAGTTGTCACATTACCACATCGACATCTTGCTTGATGTACCTTCAGTCATCGGATGTTCTTGCAGACTTTCCCATATGTGCATCTGGTTTCACACTCTCCTCCGTCTATTGTTAGTTGCACCATCTTTCTCACAGTCTGTGGGTTCTTCCTTGTCGTAACCATTTGATCTGTCTATTGGAGCCTCTCACCCCCTCCCCTCTCTCGGGAGGCTCTAGGGGGTGTTCATCATTTTGTTCCGTCATATTTAATTTCGGTTTCCTTCACAGGGACTGTACAAAGGGAAGCTACATGTACCCCTTGGTAGCCGTATCCAGGCTATTCCTAGCAGTCACCTGTCTCTCCAGTGTCATCGGTCTTCCCCAGTCACCGTACAGTCTTTCCTGGCAGTCACTGGTTTTCCAGTTTGATAGTATTCACTTACAGAAGATGGTTTTCTGCTAACTGTCAGTTTGGGACTCTTAAGCATGCCTGTTGTTTTCTGTAACATGCGCCCTGGTGCTGACCTGTCGGTTCCGATCGTCGTCAGATGGTCTCCCACTTTCACCAGATGTTATGATTCTTAACCATTACATCAACCAGTTGGTGGGTCAGCAGTGGTGGCCAATACACTACTCGACAAGAATTCTTTGATTTGCTTGTTCAGTATTATCTCCTAAGTTATTAAGCCTGTAGAAATTTATTTGCAGAGTCCATTCAATACTTTGACTTATTCTCTGATTGGAGATGACCAAGCCCCCTTTGTGTTTCAAATCGACCCTAATACCGGAGCAATATCAACCAAACCAACGACAAACTTGACTCAAACTTCTGGAAACTTTGTGGTATTAATATGCTAAGAATATCTCTATTGTTATTAAATAAATTTATACGAATTAAATCAGAACTTTATGGATTTGAAGCATAGACAAGAAACATGAAACTGTTCTACAGTTTATGATAACTTTTTTTTCTTTTTGTCTCACAGGCCCGAGTACAAGTAACCGATGGTGGATCACCTCCCTTGTCAGATATCGCGACAATCTCCATCAATGTGGAAAGAAACCTGAATTCACCACGTTTCCTGCATCTCAATGACCTCACCGTAAATATCCCAGAAATTCTATCGGCCGGCTCAAACATCATCGACCTTAATGCCACAGACGATGATGCCTATGTTAGTTGGACAAGTTTTATAGTCTAAAAAGCAAATAAGCAGAAATAATATGAATTTTATATGTAAAGGTATTAGATAAGTAAAAAGAGCACCAGATTTTGTAACAAAAAATGGTCATGTTACTGATCTTTCTTTAAAAAAAATAACATAAAAAAATGTTTGTTCAAGTGTATGATTTTTCTTTGGTAAAAAAATTTGATGTTCATGTTTAAGAATTTTCTATGGTAAAAAATTGCATGTTCTCATTTATGATTTTCCTGTTGAGTTTCGCCGGAGATCTGATTGACATATAATTATACCCTTTTCCTTTTTCAGACACCAGACAACGTCATATCATATGTTATAACAGGAGGAGTAGGAAATCCACAGGAATATTTCTTCATTAACCCTGGCACAGGAGTTATTGTCCTTCAGAAATCTGTGAAATCTATCGCCACCAGTAATTTCAGGGTTTGGCAATATGTGCTTCCACACCATGTACCTGTTGTTTTTTTTTTTCAGTGACTCAGTTTTCAGTTTTTAGTTTTATTTCTGTACATACCCTTCTGTGGAATCAGTATAAATTTTTACTGATACCCAAATTTCTTTTTATTCATGTTGAATATACAAACTACTAGTATCTCAAGTTTCACTGTAACTAGTGTCAATGGTAAATAGCATCAATGAACAATAAATGATATATTTATCATGATTTTAAATCTAAAGATCCTAAGTAAAGAATAATTACAACTTTTTAGAAAAATATGATGATGACAAAAGTGATAATGAGACTTGATTTTCATTAGCTTGTGATTTGATTCTTTTATATTTATAGCTGACAGTTGAAGCAAGAAATCAAGGAAGTCCCCAGCGGTTTGCTACTGCCACAGTGCACATTAATGTACTGAGAGACAGTGGAGTGCTTACTTTCTCTGCCAATAATTACAACGCCACGATTAGTGAGAACACTCCAGTCAGTTCATCAGTTTTAACAACAGTAGCCTCTCCTGGGGTATGTTCAGAATCAAACGAATTCTTACTCTGTGTAGTGAAACGCATTCTCTAGTCGGAAGTGAAAACAATTTTCAGAGTATGCATTTTTTTCAGTCCCCTTATTATTCATTCAGTTGATTTAAATGGAGTGTTGTTTGCTTTTGAAAAGGCTAGCATTATGTATACTTTGCTTGGTATTGGAAGTGGACCTGATTATTTCAGTGTCAATCCAACCTCAGGACAAATGAATGTTACAATCGCATCATCTCGGGTCTTTTCGTCAGAGGTCGAAAAAACAACCTCGAATGTATTAACATCACCGGATGTTAAAAATTTATACATCTTCCTGTTTATTCAAATATAGGAAAGACGGATTTAGAAGTGCCTTCTATAGTATATTCTAAGTAATATCATTACATTGAATAAGTTAAACTCCATATTCCACAGATAAAATTAAAGGTCTCCATGCATTTATTTCAAAGATCGTGAAAAGGGAGGGTTGTCATGGCGTTTACCATATACATTCGAGGTCGTTTTTCCGCTAGTCGGAAAGGCCCGAGAAGTTGCGATTGGTGAATGTAATACAAGCCCTTACCCAGGACATAGATTTAAATTTCACGAGGCCTCCCAATGCCTCCCATGCCAATTTAAATAGTCCTGTTTCAACAGTCCAATTTCACTGACGTCAAACACAAATGCAGCCGCACGAGATTTACATGCACATATCGCCTCCTTAGCGTCAGAGACAGATGCGCACACGAGATTTGCATGCATATTAGGCCTCCTTAACTCCTGGCCTATCGACCTGTCTAATTTACATTCCGGTAGAATTGTCAAGAAATCAACTCCGCTAACTGTTAACTTTCAAAGAGTTATCACAGAGAAAAAAAGTTAGTAGTAGTTACCCCATATCATACTGTTGGTTATGTGTAGATACCCGATGGGCGTGGTCATAATGACACGAGGGAGCGTAGCTCCCGAGTTGTCATTATGACCACGCCCATCGGGTATCTACACATAATCAACAGTGTGATATGGGGTAAATGACTTGTACCATAGTTTTCAAAAATCACTTATATGTAAGTCAGCTTAGGAATCGGTTGGACTGGTTCGCTTGTTTGAAACATTAAGTGTTTTTTTTCAAAGATGCATTTGGATTTTATATGATTTTACGCTCCTTCGTGTCCTTCTGACCACGTCCATCGAATATAGGGTAAGTGAACTGTATACAATACGTTTCAAATTTTGCTACAAATTTTGCCCTATACTCGGCACTCAGGGTCATTGAGCAGTGAGGGATTTTCCTTCTGCGACACGGAACCTCTGTTTATACTTTATAGGTCTCCACGTCCCACAGTGGGATTCAACTCCTTACTTCGTGACTCTACGGCAGGTGCTTTAACCACTGGGCCACGCAAGCGACATAAAAATTAAACATTTCTAGGCCCGTTTAAAAAGTTTGATTTATGTAATTAAAAAAATAACGAGTTTGGTTTCAATGATATATGTTAATTTGATATGATTTTTTTTCTCGTAAATTTCAATCGTCAAAATTACATACTAGAAATATAAATTTATTATGAACTTGGTTTAACTTAAATTTTTGTAAACCTGATACAAACTTTGCCGTGCACAGTGGTACGTTGATTGAAATGTTTGTTAGGGGTTATGTATATTTCAATTTAAAAAAATTTAGATGTTTGATCTGCTAGATCCGCAATCGAAAAGGTAATTTAAGTACAGTAGTGTACATGTACACTTGCTTTTACGTGAAGTATGTGCCGTGTTACCTTTGTTGGTTATCAAAAGAACGATATATTGAAATCTACTAAGCTAACGTCACCCTGGTCATTATACTATTTAAAAAAATGTTTAAAATATCAAGCGATTTCTGAAGTTTTTTTTTCTTCACTTTTAACTAAAGTTAAAGTATTAATGGCCGTTTTTAACTTTTTAAAATTTTTACTTCTTTTTATTCTCATAAGTTTGGTATGATTGTTTCATTTAAAAACCGTGCATGATCATTTTATAAACAGTTCTTTAGTCCCAACTCGATGGGCGGAGTTATAAAAAAGTGTGGGTTATGTACAGAAAACCCACACTTTTAACAAAAGAAATCACACCTAACTATGGTACAAGAAATGGAAATATTCAGAAATAATGTAAATCAACGTAAAAAAGTTTTTAATTTTTTTTAAGTTGTTAGTTCAAGCAGTAAATCAAGGAGTATCGACACAGACTGTAACATCTACCGTCAACATTATAGACACTCGTAATGAACATGGTCCAGTATTCCAGCCTACATCGTATGTTGTTACTGTACAGGACACTCTTCCACTAGGCTCTAACATAACTCAAGTGACTGCAAGTGATGCGGACAATGTAAGTACATGTGCTGGTTCATTTAAACGGCCACTGTTACTATTGTCGCCAAACGTAACTCTAGTGTTTATCCTGTCATTCTACAATGTTCAAGTAGCAGAGAGTTTACCTCTAGGAAATAAAATTACACAAGTTCAAACAACAGATGCGGACAATGTATGACTTCCTTCATGCCAAATCACATAAATACTGGGTGCGTTCACAATTCTCCCATTGGTTGATATTGGTGGTGTAATTTACTAATGGCAAAACATTGGTACCAATGTTTACTATTGGTAACTTTTATTGGTAACCAATTCTGCAGGCCAACCACATCTCTGGCAGATTGGTAACCCAGATTATTTGTTTATTAGTGTCACCCCCAAGATGGCTACCTGGACTGTTCCTGGTAGCATGAGTGAAGTTTCCTCACTAGTAATAACACTTCAGATGAATTCTACTACAACTTAAGGGAAAATATTGTTATCTATACATAATATTCCAAATTGCAAACAAATGATCACTTGTTTTGGAAAAAGAATATCACCTGAAGACAAGTTTTCATATAAAGTTATGTCCATAAAAGTAATTTTATTATGTTTTAGGAATACAATAAACAAACTTCATTTTGAATTTGTTGTTTCTGGAAAATGGTGAATAACTCAACATTTGACCATTAGTAACCAAGTGTTTCCATTATTCACTTTTGACAACCATTGGTACAGCCTTTGGTCGTTTTGTCATTGGTTTACCAATACCCTGTTCACAGTTTAAAGGCAACCAATTGCACCATTGTTTAACATTGGTGCCAAAGACAAGCCAATGGCAAATCGATATTTGTACCAATGGAAGAATTGTGAACGCACCCACTATTGTTATACCTTTAAAAAATTGTTCCTATACAAATCTATACGAAAAAAAGTCTAACATTTTTAATGTTTTGCTGAGCGGGCATAAAAAAATCGATGTTGGACCGCTGAGTGAAATGTTGGACCGTTCGGAGAGATGTTGGACCGCTTGTGTCCCAGATTGGGCGGAGCTTAATCTCATTTTCATTCGTTGGTGTAAAACAGTGACAGACCTGATGTTACATTACGGAATATAGTACAAAATACATATATGTCAAAAAATATATAATAAAATGAAAGGTATATCAAAACATTTATTGACAGAGTTCTCGGACAAAATGCGTTTTGTCGACCCTCGAACCAAACTGTCTGCCTTCGGCCTAACGGCCTCAGGCAGACAGTGTGGTTCTTGGGTCCGACAAAACGCATGTTGCCCTCGAACTCAGTCAATAAATGTATAGTGTAGAAGGATATGGACATTAAAACTATTCAATATCAAAGTCCATAAAACAATACAAAATAAGAGCAAAGCAAACCTCGAAAACATCAGAGGTGGGATCAGGTGCCATGGAGGAGTGAGCATCCCCTGCTGACCGGTCACACCCGCCGTGTGCTACTTGTCATAATTGGGAAATAACGGAAAAATCCGTCGTCAATTCAGTGTATAAAATTAATGATGGACAAACAATAAGTATGGAAAACGTCAGTCAGCATTTGACCCAATGATAAATTGAATTTGCGGACAAGGTGATTGTATCGACCATAGAACTTACGAAGCATTTGTTTGTTTGTTTGCTTTTCAGCCTTTGATTAATTTTGACGAAGTCTGTTCTTTCATATTGTTAACTGATTAAAATGTAAATGAAAATTACGGAATCGGTTAAAATTATGTTTAAACAAAGTTTAATGTTGACTGCTGAAAACTTTTACGAATTTCCTACAGTAAAAATTGAGCACGTGGAAAATTGATGATTTTCTATTTTATGTCTTTGTATTGATGGTGAGGAATTAAGCGAGTTGAAATTATAATTTTTACTAGTATTCGTAAATTATCTTTTTCCAATATTTCTATGTTGTCAAACTTTAAATGCTTTCAATGAATACCTTTTTTAAAATTTATCTGCTTTATGTTGAACATTTCTGGAGATTACTGAACCAGTAGCTTTATGTAAACAACCCTTTTTGTGAATCGAAAATTGTTTTCTTCAGGACCCACTTTCCTATTTCTTAACATCTGGAGGAAACACTGGGGCGGATGATATAAATTTCTTTTATCTGAATCCAGAAACAGGAGTCGTAACGCTCAAGTCCCTACTCACTTCAACAACAACTAATACATTTAAGGTTGGCAAAATTTGAATTTAGTTTTTAACTGCATTATTCATGAAAAACAAAAGACGAGTTTTGTTACCTTTCAAAGGAAAAAATTAATGCAACTCTAAGCATAAATTTAGTAAAAATGTTTGTTCTCCCAACATACATGTATCTACAAATTCTTTTTTTTAACTATCCATTACTGCCGTTTATAATGTCTAGAATGATTTTGGCACACATTTTCAGACACATTGATTATACCAGATTTTTGAGCACAAGAGGTATACATAAATTACAATATTCGACAAAGGAAAAGAAACCAATCATATTTATTAATAAATATATTTCTAGTTTGATGTAACAGCAAGGGATCCTAGTGGTAAAGTAGGAAGTGCTCAGGTCAATGTACTTGTCATCAGGGACCAACCCCCAGTGTTTGAGGGGACACCTTACAGTGTACGAATTGTTGAGAGCCAGCAGACTAACTTGAGAGTGTACACAGTCCGTGCCAGGGATCCTGATCGAAGAGTGAGTTCTAATTAAGTCAGGGTATCTGGATCTCCGCAAATTACAAAATACCGATAACGTTTTTCAGTAGCTTGCGGGATATTTAAATAGGGTATACAATATGCACAGGCGCTTGATGTTTTTTACCTTTCTTTTCATAAATAAAAATATCCTCTGGGCCTAAATTATAATATAGTGGACGGAATATTTTTATTTATGAAACGAAAGGTAAAAATCGTCAAGCGCCTGTGACAATATGGTCTAACAAGTATCACATTAGTTTGAATTTAGGTCAAGAGGTTACTCAGGTGTTTTACTCATGCAGGTGTAACGACGAAAAGTGACCCCCGTAGAATATTGACCGGGGGGTCATTTTTCTACGTAGAAAAATGACCCCCCGGTCAATATTCTACGACAAGTAGGGTCATTTTTCGACCGTGGAAAAACATTCCAAACCATTAATTCTACGACTTCACACAAGTTGAAAAATGACCCAGTGCCTCATAGAAATTTGACCCCCCTATATTTTATACAATAAAACATTGTATATGTGTCTCCTGATTTTTTCATACTTTCAAATCCAAGTAGGGGGATTTTTTTTATGTAATCTAATCCTTTCCAACTTATATTCAGTTGCATATCTTAAACGTAGCATCACAACCAATGCATGTATCTGGTATGGGCATTTTTTTGCTTGCGGAATCCCAATAATATTTATTCATCGAGGAGCATAATTTATGATTATATTTATTTTGGGGGTTTTTTTCATTCAAAGGTTTTATTCCGAAGATGGCATGATACGTTTCTGATAACTAAAATCTTTGAAAATTCTTGCAAGTCTAAAAAAAATAGCACAGAAGCAAGAAAAAGGGATATGGAGATACCAAACAGTATTCAATGTCAAAGTCCATAAAACAATACAAAATAGGAGCAGAGCAAACACGGACCTCCGAAACATCGAAAGCAACATTGTTTAACTATATAAATTCAATTCCCATGGCTCTTACCTTTAAACTTACATATACATCTGTATGCATTTATTCTGCTTTAAAATACATACTTTTAACTACCTTATATATTACTATACTTTTTCCTTTATATACAGGAAATACAATACACATCAAGAAGTTCTTATGATGATATTACAAATTCCTCAAAAACTGGCAAAAATTTACACCTGAGTAAATAATAGTTCAACCTTCAGAGATATCTATAAATTAAAATAAAAACTTAAAACTCTCTTTTCAACACTTTTTAGCCCACAGACACGTGACCAATGGTTGCTGTTACATCAACTTTCTTCTGAGATTTTATAGACACTGGTAACCTTTGCAAATTAATGAACTCTTAGTCATGCCATTACTTCGAAATAAATTTATAGCACATACCGTCCAAAAGTTAATGTTAAAGTAAAAGTGTGGAATTGTTGATGTTTTTCACAATGGATTAAATGTATCAGATCTATGTTAAAGCCGCGTATTCAAAGATTGAGGGGCAATATGAAAACCATCATTCATTCTGTGTTCAATAATCCAGAAGTCAAAAAAATTAGATTGATTATATGATCAGTACGTACTGGTCCCTGTCGACAAAGCAGGTAACAATATTGTCTTTGTTTGTAAGTCTCATTAATTGTATTTTAGAAGAACCTTAAGATTTAATTCTACAAGTGGTAATCTTACTTTTACTCATACTTCCCTTTCTAAGGAAGAAATTCACCAAAATTGTAGGTCAGTTTTAAATATTTTTAATATTCCACAGAGCAAAAATGAATTTGAATTACCCTATATATATTGGATTCCAAACAAAGACACATTGCGGGTTCCAGTAAATGTTCATTCAAATCTCTTTTGTACTCCGCACTAAAGTATTGACAGTAGAGAAGGAAAAACTCTTAGTGTACTGCGCAACAATATATTCAAAAAGTGGTGTGAACCAGGATTTTTGATTTCATTGACAGCTGCTTTTTTGATAAAACGAAACTTGTAAATTTACAATGGTCATTGGTCATTTGCAAAATTATTTTGTTAAAACACATTGTACACACAAGTACTCTGAAGTTGACGTGAAAGAGATGCTTGAGTTACTGATCGACAATATCTATGGTTTTTTTTTTTTTTTGAAGAACAGATATTCCGACAATAAATTGGAATTCCCATGGGTACCAATTGTGCTCCGTTATAAGTAAATCTATTTTTATATTCATATGAAACAGAATTTGTGCAAAGTCTAATGCGTTAAAAGAAGAAAATACTTGCTGTGGCCTTCAACTCGACATTTAGATATATCGACGACGTATTGTTAACAATTATTAACAATGGTAATTTTCATTCCTACGTCGATACGATATATCCTTGTGAGCTAGCTTGAGATGAAAGATACCACAGAGTCTGACACATCTGTCTCACACATGGATATATTACTTGAAAAAAGACGTTAATGGTAATCTTACAACTAGGCTTAATGATAAATGTGATGACTTAAACTTTTCTATCGTCAAATTCCCTTGCTTATGCAGCGATTTACCTTCATCACCTGCAAACGGAGTGTCTATATCTCGGTTGATTCTATACGCAAGAGCATGCTCTAGATATGAACAATTTCGAAAACGAAGTAAATTATTGACAAGCAAGTTAATGAAATAAATAACAAGAATATCAGCAGTCTCGTTTGAAGTCAACATTTCGTTAATTCTATGGTTGACACAATGACATTGTCAGCAAATGCAATTTATCAAATTGAAACAAATGCTGACTAATGTTTTTCGTGCTTTTTGTTAGTCCGTTATTTATGCATCGAGTTTGCGGCGGATTTCCTGTTATTTCCCAGTCGTGACAGGGAGAACATGGCAGGTGTGACCGGTCAGCAGGGGATGCTCATTCCTCCATGGCACCTGATTCCATCTCTGATGTTTCGGAGGTTCGTGTTTGCTCTGCTCCTATATATTTTGTATTGTTTTATGGACTTTGATATTGAATACTCTTAGTTAAATATCTCCATATTCTTCTTGTGTAAAAGTGTGTCAAACTCCAAGGTCAATATTAAAAGGTCAAAATTGATTGTACACAAAAAGTTCTTGTCACAAAAATACACTTTTGAAATATGAAAGCCGTAGTCTTACCCAGTCATGGGCATGGGCAAGGTTCAAGTTTTGCGGACAAATATACAAACAGACAAGCGGACAGGTAAAATGCAATATACCCCAGAAACTTTGTTGTAACAACTTTTTCATAATCTAAAATTTGTTTTTTTTTTTATTGGTAACAAACTCCTTAAATCACCATATGTATTTTTTATGTACATGATAGAACGGGGAAAACGATACTACATGTGCCTTTTTTTGGAAAGATTGGAACTTATTATAATTTTTTTTTAGTTAATCATGTTTTATGCTACAATCCCTATTTTGTTTACACTAGCAAATGACAATTCAATTTACAAGTTTTGAGTAAACCACTTTTTGTTTTCCTTGTATCATACATTAAGGTCAGAGGCAATTTAATTTAGTACTTATTTTTACAAAAATATATCATCCCTATTTTTTTATAAGAAGTTTGAAACTAAATGCTTAGAAAATCAAATATTTTTATACGATTTTTCTATGTTGGAACCCTTTTTCGTGCCAGTTTTAAAAATAGGGATAAAAAACGTTAAACTTTTGAAAAATTGTATATCCAGGGTAAAATCAAAAAGATTCATAATTGATTAATAACGGAAACTTTTCTTTCTGACACCATACCTGTCAGCTAGAAATGACCCATACTACCCATAGTCCTCTGCGTCTCCGCACACAGAGATTTGAGATTTGGTTTGGTACAAACGAACTCTGGTGGAAGTTTGGAAAAAACCTTTTTTAAAATTAAAATGGCAACTGTGGAAACTTATCGTATAAAATTTAATAAAAGTTTCTATGAAATCTCGTATCTTTGCTCTTATAGCCTTTGGGTTAGAACATTTTGATACTGTTTTCCTCTAGTGGGGATAAACAGATTGTATCATTAATGCAAGGTATTTTATCGCTTTGATTTCGTTATTTTAGCTGAAACATGTTAAAAGCTTTCAGAAATTAACACTTCAAAGCATAAATCAGCTTGATATTACCCGCTTGCATTCGCCTAATAAGAATATTCCTTCTAAAATGAATTGTTTTGACATCAAAAATGACAGGGGGTCATTATTCTACGGGGTCAATTTTCTACAATGCACACGGAGAAATATGACCCCAAGGCCATGATTTCTATAGAAAAAGGGGTCATTTTTCTACTTAGAATATTGACCAGGGGGTCAAATTTCTACGTAGAAAAATGACCCCCGGTCAATATTCTACGGGGGTCACTTTTCGTCGTTACACCGGCACATAACTTTTTCTCGTTGCTTGATACAGTTAAAATTGATTAAATACAATATAAAAAGATGTTTCAGAGCTTCTCCAGCAACTGCTTATGAATTTGAAATTGAAATACTAGTATAACACTCTCTATAAATAAAAAAAAATAAATGTGATGAGCATTTTTACTTTGATTTTTAGGGTTCAATTGTGTATGGTGAAGCTGGATCATTGAACGCACCTTTCTTCTTTGGAGTTGATAACTCTAGTGGAGAAATTGCTATCATTAACGACTTGAGAAAAGACATACAACAGCAGTATAAAGTAAGCTTTATGTACTATTTTATGTGACAGTAGCATATTCATAGTCTCTAGTGTGACAGCAGTTTTAAGATATTGATCCACTAGATCTGGATTTAGCAGCATATTTCTTTTAACTCGAACAAAAAGGCTGCATTGTGGAAGGAATAAATGGTTTTAAAAAATTTCAAATTTGCTGTGCTTTCTTTCAGCTTGTGGTCACTGCATATGACAGCGGTTCTCCTGGAAAGACTGCCACTGCTACTCTGACAATTGATGTCATTAAAAACCCGTCCAACCCCCAGTTTAGTTTGTCAACTTACACCACAACCATCTGGGAAGACAGAGCACCGGGATCCAATATTCTTAACATTACAGCAACTGATGCAGACAATGTAAGTTTTTATTCAAAGAAAGTTTACTCTCACAGACAGATAAGTTATATTCTTTTTATATGTATGTACAACCTGACATATACGACTCGTACAAGTAGGTTTGACTGATTTCCTTTCAAGATTTTTAATGCAATAAAACTTTTATCTGTAAATGTTGAACAGAAGGTACATGTACCAATTAATTTTGTTTGTTTGTTGTTTTACGTCTCTCTCGAGAATTTTTCACTCATAATGAGACGCCACCATTGGGCTACAAATTTTGACCTTTACTCGCACTCAGGGCCGTTGAGAAGTGAGGATTTTTTTTTTCAAGCCAGCACCTACTGCGGGACATCAGTTTAATTATCCGAAGGACCGGTCTCCAAGGCCTACGGTGGGGTTCGAACCCGCTACGCAAGGATCAACTGCATACTTTGCGAGTCGAGAGCAGAGGTTCTAACCAATGCGCAGTGCGATACAATGGCAATTGTACTAATTAATAATAAATGTGATAAATATTTGAAAAATGATCTGTCCTCAAACTTTTTAAATTTGATAATTTTTACATTTCTTTGTTCAATTATTGAAAAGTGCACACAATAAATACTTTTAAAATAGTTACATCCTTACAATTATGATCCATTTTGTAAGAAATTGTTATATTGATCTTTTCTACCTTAGGATGTTCTGCGGTTTGACTTGTTAAGTGACGGCACTGCAGCATCAAACAGGGCTTTAATGTATTTCTCACTGGACCCCACCAATGGTCAGTTCTATGTCGCAAAATCACTAATGGATGACACAACTAAGGCTGCAGAGTACAATGTAAGTTGCAGATAAAAATATAACTAACTCTAAGAAATTACAAGTTTTAGTGTAAATTTTATGTGTCAATTTGGGAAATACTCAGGGACAGAATCTTGAATTTAAAAGTAAGGAGACTAGATTTCTAGTTTGATGATTTCGTAAAGCATTAAATTACATAATTTTTGCGTTCTTTTTCAATTGAAAGTTGAAAGTACGGGTGCGAGATCAGCAGTATCCTGATTATGAGAAGTCAGCAGATGCTAATGTCAGAGTTATAGTCAACAGGAATCGCCAGAGTCCATTCTTCCTGGGGACTTACGCAAGAGAGCTGTCTGAGAATTCACCAGTTTCCATATCTATTTTACAAGTGTCGGCCCAGGACTCCGATAGCCGGGTAGGTTTTAAACTTTTTATGCTTATTGAAAAATCGCAATGAGGGATACATTTTATATCCTCATTTTACTTAGTTTTATCATAAATATTTGTACACTCTAGAATCTTGGGGATGAAAAAATAAATTTTTTAAACCTATATTTATTATTTTAGTTAATTGAAAGGTTAAACTTTCATAGATTTCATAGAATTTTATTCTCATTCTTCTTTCTTTACTTGCAGCCTACAAGTTCTCTTAGATATGAAGCTACAGGGTTTGGCTCAGCACCATACTTCTTCTATTTATCACCAACTAATGGGTCCATATATATCCAGAACGACCTCAGGACAGAGAAGAACGTCTTCCAATATATTGTAAGTGTCTAATGAGTACACTCAATGTCTTGTTTAATATTTACAATGCATAATTAAAGCATTTCATTTTTATACATTTTATACATTTTTATATTTTATGAAAAACAGTGCATGTTTTTCTTGTTTTAATAATTTGACCTTGAGAAAATGCATATTCATTTTTGTCTTGCAGCTTCAAGTCCAGGCCTATGATGTAGCATATCCCAATGACAGAGCAACAACAAATGTAACAATTACAATTACACGCAATGAAAACGCACCACAGTTTGACAGAGTCCAGTACTCTGCCAACATCAGTGAAAGCACTGCCATTAATGTGGTAGTTTTACAGCTCAATGCAACAGACAGAGACATTGGGGTATAGTATTAGATGAGATAAATTCAGAATTGAACATTTAGGACAAAATACACACCCAAATGCTCTATTTCCAGAAAATTTATATTGCTTTTATGATATTCTTTAAATATTGTATTTTTGCGTACAGGACAGGATAACGTATGGATATGATGGAGCTAATCCAGTTCCGTTCACTCGGCTTTTCTCTTTGAATCCCAACACTGGTGTCATAACCGTACAGGCTGACTTAACCACTGACCTGCAGCTAGCATATACTGTAAGTTCTGGGGAGAGATTTCAATAGCCTTAAAGTTATTTAAAGTAACATTAAAATGTTGAAAATAATTAGATGTTAGAAGTTGTGTATATTAAGTGTGAAAAGCACTCAGTATTCAATGAATGTGTATTTTTTTTCAGCCTACGGTGTATGCTTATGACAACAGTAACCCTGAGAAGAAAACTCCAGTTCAAGTGATTATTTCAGTGTACCGAGACCGATCCTCACCTCAGTTCTCTGTTGGGAACCAAACTGTCACTGTATCAGAAAATGCAGCCATTGGGACATCAGTCGCTGCACTTTCTGCTGATGATGCTGATCGAGTGGTTAGTGATTCATGATTTTAAGGAGGACTTACAGTGTTGTATGATTTAAAAGAAATAAATTTATGGAACTGAGGATAATGTCTGCCAAATTTAATGATGTCGAGAATTCATTTGGCACTGCAGACATCACTATATTAAACTGATGGGACAGTCAAGGTAAATGTGTTAATTAAAGCATATGTTCAATATCAAAATCACTAAATTGTTTAATTATTACTATTACAGGGAGTCGTTACTTATGAAGTGACAGGTGTCTACCCTGCTCCCAGTCTATTTTCAATTCATCCAACAAACGGTGTGGTTTCTGTTGCCAAGGACCTACAGTTTGAAGCAGTCAGATCTGACTCACAGTACAGAGTAAGAATTTCTCACATTCATTCCCTTTTTATGCCCTGAAATATGTATTGGAGGATGATCCATTCTTCAAAAAGTTTTCAGTAACTGCAGAAAAGAATATTTATAGATATTTTTATTGCAGCTAACGGTAGAAGCGTACGATTCCTTCCGTCCTAACAGAAGGGCCTCTGCCACTGTGACTATCTTAGTTCTCAGGAACCCCAGTACTCCCATCTGGGCACTGCCTGCGTATGCCGCCACTATCAGGGAAGACCATCCACCATTCTCTAGCATTGTTCAAGTAACTGCCACAGATCAAGACCAAGAGGTGGGCATTATAAAAGCATTATATACCTATGAATGTTTGTAATTCTAATATGCATTTTTTGGGAATTAAGTTAAATTGAGTATTACGATGAAAGAGGCATGTCTCATTGTTGAAGATGTGCCACACTTGGTTTTCCATATTATTTCCTAAGCTTTAAAGTACATTAATTTTTGTTTTTCTTTGAAGTCAATATGATGATATTTTGTTAATTTTTTTGTAGGACAAACTCAGCTATGATATTGTGAATGAAATTGATGAGAAAGCACTCAGCAGTGGAGCCTCTGATAACTTCTACATTGTCACAGACACGGGCATGATTTACCTGAAGAAGAATCTCATGAACACGCCATTCACCAGATTTATTGTATGTACATAATTCGTAAATCCATACAATCTTGATTATTGTAAAACTTTTAAAACTGGAATCAGCTTAAAACAGCCATGTTTGTCATGTTATAGTGTTTACTAGAAAGAGACCTTGCCGAAATATGGCTGAAATACTGCCGACTCGGCGTTAAATAATAATAATCATAATCATAGAAAGATTGGTAATCATTAACAATGTGTTTTTGGATTTAAAGAGGTGAATTGGGCTGTTCCTTTCAGGCTATTTTACCTATCTTTTTTGTTAAGCACCTCAAAGGAAGTTGGAATAATTTATTTACAAAATTCATTCCAAAAAGCAGTCATCTAGTTAAAAAATTTAAAGTTTATATTTGCATCTTTAAATATGAGTCATTTTCCGTATATTGTAATTTATTTCTATTTATTAAGAATAATGTTAAATTAATATATATATATATATATATATATATATATATATATATATATATATAGCACAATTTACAACAACTCTTAAACTAACATAACTGCCCTAAGTGAAGATATATAAATATAGAAAGCACAAAGAAATTCACTTTTACATGGATACCCACTTCCGCCCCAGCCCGGGGTTGAACTCTCGACCTTCGGAATCTGTCTCCTAGCAGTGCAGGAACAGCGCGCTAGACCGCTCAGCTATCTAGGCAAGTCAAAAAACTTGCTTTCGATGCCGATGGAATTCTTGCGGCGCTGTCCTACACTACACGGTCATTGAGAATAGAAGTGAGATACAGTTATTTTGACATTAGTTTTAACAGAGGATTGTTACCAATACATGTGGTAATGAAATTAATTATTATTTATAAAGCACAATTTACAACAACTCTTAAACTAACATAATTCTCAGATTCTCAATGACCGTGTAGTGTAGGACAGCGCCGCGAGAATTCCATCGGCATCGAAAGCAAGTTTTTTGACTTGCCTAGATAGCCGAGCGGTCTAGCGCGCTGTTCCTGCACTGCTAGGAGACAGATTCCGAAGGTCGAGAGTTCAACCCCGGGCTGGGGCGGAAGTGGGTATCCATGTAAAAGTGAATTTCTTTGTGCTTTCTATATTAATATTTCTTCACTTAGGGCAGTTATGTTAGTTTAAGAGTTGTTGTAAAATGTGCTTTATAAATAATAATTAATTTCATTACAACATGTATTGGTAACAATCCTCTGTTAAAACTAATGTCCAAATAACTGTATCTCACTTCTATTCTCAATGACCGTGTAGTGTAGGGCAGCGCCGCGAGAATTCCATCGGCATCGAAAGCAAGTTTTTTGACTTGCCTAGATAGCCGAGCGGTCTAGCGCGCTGTTCCTGCACTGCTAGGAGACAGATTCCGAAGGTCGAGAGTTCAACCCCGGGCTGGGGCGGAAGTGGGTATCCATGTAAAAGTGAATTTCTTTGTGCTTTCTATATTAATATTTCTTCACTTAGGGCAGTTATGTTAGTTTAAGAGTTGTTGTAAAATGTGCTTTATAAATAATAATTAATTTCATTACAACATGTATTGGTAACAATCCTCTGTTAAAACTAATGTCCAAATAACTGTATCTCACTTCTATTCTCAATGACCGTGTAGTGTAGGGCAGCGCCGCGAGAATTCCATCGGCATCGAAAGCAAGTTTTTTGACTTGCCTAGATAGCCGAGCGGTCTAGCGCGCTGTTCCTGCACTGCTAGGAGACAGATTCCGAAGGTCGAGAGTTCAACCCCGGGCTGGGGCGGAAGTGGGTATCCATGTAAAAGTGAATTTCTTTGTGCTTTCTATATTTATATATCTTCACTTAGGGCAGTTATGTTAGTTTAAGAGTTGTTGTAAATTGTGCTTTATAAATAAGAATTAATTTCATTACAACATGTATTGGTAACAATCCTCTGTTAAAATTAATGTCAAAATAACTGTATTAGTGGAGTGACAAGACCATCAAAAATTTGATTTTAATGTACCACCCTACCCTACGGTTGATTTGTACTTTTTTGGTCAGATATATTATCAGGCAATAATTTTTGCCCGGTCGTAGAAAATTCTATGGTCAAAATTTAAAAAAAAATGAGATCAAAGATCAACGAATGAAACCTGACCACAATATTGTACATATGAAGAGAAGTTCAAGGAATTCGTGAAAATAATGTATATTTGTATAGGAATTTTATTTATTCTGTGAATATATTGATTTCATGGAATAGGAACGAAAAATTTAATAAGAATGTCCGTTTGTCTGTCTGTGAAATGACAGATTTGTCTTGTAGTATTTTAATTAAAGTAAGAACTTAAGGTTAAATGCTAATGTACGTTATTCTTTACGTATAATCACGTAATATTTAGTACACAAAGTAAAGAAAAATAAAAACAACAACACCCATCACCCCCTAACACCCCCTACCCACCCACCCACTCCTAAAAAAAGAAATATGGCCATAAATTTTGCACTTTTTTAAAAATGTAATGTTTTAAACATGTTAAAAGCCTTTTTCATCTAACTCATTATTTCTTAAAGAAATTCTTCGACGCTTTTTAAAAAGCTTTTTTAGTAAAAATTCATCTAGAGGTCATCCTTGCTCTCACACTGAATTTCGGTACTCCGGTCTCATCCAAAGGACAGACAACAGAATATTTAAAGACTTAATATTATTCATTTCTCTGTCTAAAAAGGTCAATTTTTTATCAATAAATGTTGTCTATG
Source organism: Saccostrea glomerata (assembly GCA_003671525.1). Lineage (NCBI taxonomy): Eukaryota > Metazoa > Mollusca > Bivalvia > Ostreida > Ostreidae > Saccostrea > Saccostrea glomerata. Next base: position 1,803,375 of record PRKT01000064.1, on the reverse strand, counting down.
ATTTGAAAATTTACGTTTAATTTGATAAACTTTTGAATAAACGTTTACTTATAAATTAAGCAGGTTATATTGTAGAGATTTTGGGGTTTTGAAAGACTTTAAACACGCATTGGTGTTAAAGTTGCAATTCTTTGAAAAGGGGTAAAGAGTTAAATTATTGACGTAATACGTTTGCTAGAACTGTAATTTCTATTTATTGGTTTTCATGTACACCTACATGTATATCTTTATTGTTGACTTTTTAAGTATATGCTTCATTTGAAAACTATAAAAGTAGAAACTGTGTAAAAGAGCTACACTGTAAAAGTACTGATAGCCAATCCATAAAAAAAGATACTTCAGGTGGGTGGATAATATTTAGAACAGTGCAAATTGTTGATCACGTGGCAATTTTCACATTAAATGCAGGTCGTGCGTGGCTTTTTTTCATCTGCTGACTGAAATCCTTATATCTTTGAATTTTGAAAAAAAGCTGAATGCCTAAATACTCAGTAGTCTTTGTCATTTCATCAGAAGTCCTAAAAAGAATGTTGAAAACCCCTTGTTGTTTCTGTGGTTGGTTAAAGATACCGTATATAGTACAATGTCTTCTGTCTCCATTGCAATTTGTTAAAGTAATATTAGATAATTAATTCTTGAAGCAAAACTGACAATTCTTTCTCAAAAGGAAGAATATCAAAAAAGCTTTCTTATGACAGAACAAACCAAGCAAAAATTTTAGTGGATTGCTTTTACGGTTCCGTTTGATTCATATCATCCTTTCTGGTACGTACTTCAAAAGAAAACTTATGTACTGTAAGCATAATATGATATCCCCGCTCATAAGGGATCATAGTGACAGAGTTCAATTTTTGGCAGTATGTACATGTAAATGAGGAAATGCGTGAACAAAATATGTATTCCTTAGTTTGAATATTGACAAAGTCGATGCATATGTTTTTGCTGTAGAAAAAACTAAATAGATTTCCGAAGGAAACATGAAATAGTTTCTGTAAAGTGATGGACAGTCTTTAAGATGAAATACTAAAATCGTTTTTTTTTCTTTCTGTTTTATACTTGCGTTAATCTGTATTGCTTATGAGGTAGAAGAGGAATATCCAATGATGCAAACTACCATGTTCAAACAAGAATGCGAAGGAAAAGTGACATGTTTGTCCTTTACGTATTTTTCTTTTAATTTATAAAAGGAAAAATACTTTCAAATGCTCCTTAATTTCAATTCAAACTGAATATTAGCATCATCATTCTAATAATAGAAGCCATTTTAATATATTTAACAATATTTTGATCGATGGAGTCACTGTCATAAACATAATAGGGTTCTATAATCCGTTCCCAGTTATACAAAGCATTTTAGATCAAGTAGAATACAAGACTTACTGTGAGGATGTCTTTAAAAAAGTGCGGTTTATTTGATCAGAAATCATTGTCTTATAAATCTTTCTAACGCTTAAGTAAACATTCGGTATTAACATTGCATGAAATAATTGTATTGAATATATTTTGTTGAAATTAACGCAAAACATAAGTTGTTTTTTTAAAAGGGGGGGGGGGGCAAATAATATGCCTGATTAATTTAATTTTGTATTGTAAATTTAGATACCTGTAGCTATGCTATCACACATAAATTATTTTTCAAAATCAATAAATAATCTTTGAAAAGGATTATCAGCAAGTAAAATAAACGACTTGAATACACTCCCCCCCCCCCCTTTTTCACTTTCATCGCAAGTTTAAAAAAAATTTGACTTGAGAAAACTCTACGACCGGGCGAAAATGTATGAGGAGGGATGTCTCTTTTATAAAATATAACTTTCAGCCGTAGGGTATGCCGGTCCATTAAACTCGAAAACTAAGCATCTTTTTCTATGATTGTCACTCCACTATATCTCACTTCTATTCTCAATGACCGTGTAGTGTAGGACAGCGCCGTGAGAATTCCATCGGCGTCGAAAGCAAGTTTTTTGACTTGCCTAGATAGCTGAGCGGTCTAGCGCGCTGTTCCTGCACTGCTAGGAGACAGATTCCGAAGGTCGAGAGTTCAACCCCGGGCTGGGGCGAAAGTGGGTATCCATGTAAAAGTGAATTTCTTTGTGCTTTCTATATATATATGTATATATATATATATATATATATCTTTATTAATATCCTCCATAGTTGACAGTTCGAGCTTGTGACGATGGTGTGCCTCACAAGTGTGCCAATACAACCGTAACCATCACCATTAGTGAAGATAAAAATGCCCCAGTGTTCAACAATGCTCCTTTTCTTAGGACAATCAATGAAAGCTATGTGGTCGGACAAGAGGTTCTTGCGGTGACTGCGGTTGACAACAATGCCATTGTAAGTAGCTGCTGGTGATGACCACCATTTGTTTAATAAATTTAATAAAAATATCTGGATGAGTTAAAACTCAGTTGTTTGTTTAATGTTTTGAGGTTGATTACATGTACTTATGACAAGTTTTGTGTCCACAGCTTTTCTTGTTGTTTTTTTACTTTATTATAAATGAAAGTATATCAGCTGATTAGTACAATATAGTCCTAGATTCACAAGATATAAAAAAATATTCCTAATTTATTAAGGTTATAACTTTTTATCCCATCATGTAACTTGGATTCTTGAGTTTCTGAAAAACAATATCTATGTGGTTTTTGGAGACCAGGTATTCCAACAATTTATTAGAAGTCCAATGGGTATAATTTGCGCTCCGATATTAGCAGACCTATTTTTATATTCATATGAAGCAGAATTTGTGCAAAATCTTATGCGTGAAAAGAACAAAACATTTGCTGTGGCCTTCAACTCAGCATTTAAATATATTGATGACGTATTGTCAATTAACAATAGCAATTTCCATTCCTTTGTCGATACGATATATCCTGATGAGCTTTAGATAAGAGATACCACAGAGTCTGGCACATCTGTTTCATATTTGGATATTTTACTTGAAAAAGACGTTTATGGAAATCTAACAACCAAGCTATACGATAAACGTGATGACTAACTTTTCTATCGTCAACTTCCCTTACTTATGCAGCATTATACCTTCATTAACTGCATACGGAGTATACAAATCTCAAGTGATTCGGTACACTAGAGCATGCTCTACGCATGAAAAATTTATAAAACGAGGTAAATAATTAACAAGCAATTTGATGACATAAGAATATCAGCAGTCTCGTTTAAAGTCATCATTTGGTAAGTTCTATGGTCGATACAATGACCTTGTCAGCAAATACAATTACTTACTTAGTCAAATACTGACTGACGTTTTTCATACTAATTGTTAGTCCATTATTTATACACTGAAGTGACGACGGATTTTTCGTTATATCCCGATCATGATAAGGAGCACATGGCGGGTGTGACCAGTCAGCAAGGGATGCTCACTTCTCCATGGCATCCGATCCCACCTCTGATGTTTCGAATGTGCGTGTTTGCTTTGCTCCTATTTAGTATGAATATATTGTTTTATGGACTTTGAGATTGAATACCGTTCGTTATCTCCCGTATCTCCATATCCTTCTTGAAATATCTTTCTTTTTTTCTTATTTTTTTTTTAAGTTTTGTGAGATCTGGTTTAAATTTTGCAGTCTATGGGTTAATCAGTCTTTATGTATATTAATTATTATCAACATTTTTGATCATTGTAAAATTGAAGCTTTCTCCTTTTGCAAAAAAATTAAACTTCTATGATATATATACTCTCTGCATGTCAAATTCTTGTTATTTCTTGAATTTTTTTATTCGCTTTTGTTTGAAGTGATGATTACAATTTTGAAAAATAATATAATTTATCATTCTTGGCAAAGTTGTATTTCAGTCTTTAAAATTTTAGAAACTTATTTTCTAAAGTTCTATAGGCCTATTAAAAATTTTCCTAATCTTTGTTTACAAAATATTGACATGAATTCATGAATGCATTAATTTAACCTTGAATAAGTCAAAATAACTGTCATCCTTACTTTGTAATCTATGAAAATGGGCACTATTTACCAAATTGTTTTTATATATGCATGATAACTATCATAACTTGTACATCCGTTGACAATGTGGTTAACAGTTTCATTCAGTTTTCTCACCATTGATGATGTTTCCTGTACTATATAATCAGGTTGGGACAGTAAGTAATAAAGTCTTAAACCAGACACACTTAATAGCTAGCGTAGCGAGCGTCGCGGAGCGAGCTTAATAGACTTACGTGTAAGAACAGAGGAAATTCGGAATGAAATCTGTACTTACATTAAACTTTAAGCAAATTTTCCTGTGAAACCTTACCAGACTTCTACACAGTCTAGATGTATCGTGCGACTTGACGTTTTAAATGGCGGATTAACGTTTCAGGTGTTTTCTTGAAAATACAACTGCGCTCGCCCAAACAGTCACACTGTAAAACATATTATAATCCATATACACCAGCAGTAAATGTATACTTCACGTAGGTAGTTTACTTTGATATGCCGCTGATTTGTCCTGGGACATGTACAAGCCACTCCATCCTCCTTTTCTCTATCTTGAAGATTTTGCTTGTTTAATATGGTGCTTCTGTCCGTGATCAATTTGCTGGGGCTACCACAGAGCTGCCTCACAATCAACAACACCCCTACTAATGTGTTCGGAACCTTTTAATTTTCGATGTCCTGCAAATTATAAAACCCGATGAGTTCAGAGTAGCTCTGGTAGTGGCTCTGGCGAGAGTTAGCGAGACTTCAGCGAGATAGGGTAAATTATTCACGGAAATGTGGCTAGGAAGTAACTAGCACGTGGAGGCATGGTAAACAGAAAAGTTATGTTGCGTTTCAGTTTTCACCACCCTAGAATCAGCTGATAATGTCTGTAGAAATATACTTTAATCAATCCATCTCTTTTACATTCATTCAAACTTAAATAAGTATTCTTTATAATACAATTTTCTGCAGTCATGAATTAATTTTTTTTTTTTTGGACAAATATTTTTGCATGGGAACCGGAACTATATTTTTTGGCGTCAGATTAGCAAATGAGGCACCAGCATGATTTTAACTGACCAATCAGCTGAATGAGTATTGCATGATGGGTTACTACGAATACTACCGAAATTACGCTTGAAAAAAAGAAAATCGTACAGTAAATGAAAAGCATTTTTAAAAATATTATTTTCATGCTCTAAATGACAAACAATTCATTTGTTAAATAAACGGCGGAAGTCTAGGTTTCTGAAAGTTATACTGCAAAAGCGATTTGCGTCTGTATTAATTCCTTTGTTGTACTATCGGTGAATACAATTGCCAGGTAAATTCCCAGGCCGAACACGTGATAACGAACGTAAACAAAGTTTCGTCCATTTCAATGCATAAAGATGCTGCTCATTTTCTTTACCCTTGAAGCGCTGGTGTTCTGAACTAGACACAAACTACATATTATTAAACATTTTTTTCAATTTAACAACAAATTAAAAACGCCCGTTACATCTTTCATAGTTTCTTATCTTTGTATTTTTTTTGAAGGAACTTTTTTTTTATTTTGCAGTCCATTAACATGATCGTAGATTGACCTGAGCTACGTGTTCGAAGTAAAATGTAAACATGTATTTGGCGTAAACGTTGCTACAATGAAGCGCATTGAAGTGGTAAAATTTTCCGTTTGAATGAAAAGTTCTGAGTCATGTTTTGAACGTCAATTATAACATAATGACACGCCCATATTTTTAAAAACGAGAAAGAAATATTCGTCGTAGTTTTAGGACACCCCGACAAGCATCATGAGTTACACTGAAATGGAGATTTAAAAAAAATTAGAAGAGGGAGTTAGAGACTCCCCGCTTCTGTAAAACACAAATTGCAACGAATATATGCATATTTTTGAACTTATCGTGTTAATTGAAGTTACCACAACACATGTTTCGGTCGAACGCGTGTTTACTCGGTGTTTATTTAGTTCCTTAATTTGATTGGCTATTATATTTATGGAAAACCTGTTCTACGGGTATTTGAAGAAACAACTTGACCGTTTTATCCATTTCTAAAGAAATGGGCGTGTCATAAGATGACAATAAACACTCTAAAGATAGCTCAAAACGTTCCATTCGAACGGAATAATTTTACCACTTCAATGCGCTTCATTGTATTTATTCAACGATTGGTCAGTTGATTGTGGTAAGATCCTCTGTACGCATTTATATCGATAGCCATATAAGGCAAACAAAGGTTTGTCAGTGTAGATGATAATGCACATTTTTTACCAGCGAATCGGTCACTAGTGAGCTCTAATTTTCGCCGAAAAGTATAAAATATATTGTTATTTTAACACTCCTCCTTTAGCCACCCTTTTTCTATTGAAAATCATGAAAGTCTTTCAGAAAGGTCTGGAAACATTTATTACAGGACACGTTTTCAAAAGAAACAGGCTATAGCAATATCATGTTTACTGCCAATTTTATTTATAAAACCGGTTCTACCCTATAACCTTTGAATAGATCAACCTAAACCACGTGTCTTAAATTTAAATCACAATAACATTAGTAGGGGTGAACAATCAATATAACAAATGTTACGACCCAAATCAGGCGGATCAGGCACTGTGTATGTCAGAAGTGCATGAATGTCACCAATTCAAGAATCAATCAAATTCAATCAATGAATTATTAATCAATCAGTCAATCAATCAATTCAAATATCAATCAATTACTTGTCAAACAATTAATTATTAATCAATCAATTATTAATCAATCAGCCAATTAAAATAAACAATGGAATGAGCGTAAGAATATCTGTTGTACTCGTCCAATTGCGTTGAGGTGCGACGGAATTCGCAAACACTAAGAATTCCAACCACGATAAGGCTGAAGTGTACACTGTCCCCAACAGGCATTCATCAAGGGGCAGGTAAAACAGAGACTTCATCACCTCGACATTGGTTGATGTGGACGCTGTACCCAACAGGCAGTCTTTGCAGAATACGCAATCATACAGAATTCACTAATGCAATACAATTTGATGAAGAAGCTAGACCAAGAAGTACACCATTAAGGAATATAAGAGCACACAATTACCACTGCGACATAGGCTGTTGTGGATGCTACAACGACATAACAAGATCAGCAGTATCTGTTCTAAAATCAAGAGGAGGGTGTGTGGGAAAAAAATATCGTTTTATTGCGCATGCGTGGGTAGACATGGACGTGTAAATTTTAGCAGTGATTTTTGTGAGTAATTTGGTTCTATTTTAAAGTGTAAAGCTTGGAAAATTTGATACGCTGAAATATTTCAATGTCTCTGTATTGCATTGATGCCTAAAACGGACAAATCCGACGGAAAGCGTCGACTATCTTCTGATGGGAATACCCCAAAACCATCAACAAAGACTGTGAAAATGGCGGACACTAATTTAGAGGATATGGTGGACAAAATTTCTGTCATTGCGGAGGCTGTCCAAAAACTGCAAGTAGGTCAACAATCCCTTCAATCCATGGTTGAAAGTAAATTAGATAAATTCAAAAATGACTTTATAGCCAGTATAGACGAGAAATTTAAGGCGATGAAGGCAGATATCGACCTTGAACTTGGAGCTCACAAGGCCGACATAGATAAACTGGCACAGACAATTGACTCTATTGTTATGCGTACCGAAAGGCTTGAAAACAGAGAGCGAGTTCAGGATATAGATCGATCACGTTCTACTAGTGTCAATGGGGATGTGTTGTGTCAGATGCAGAACTTAGAAAAAACACAGAAAAACATTGAAAAAACAATAACTGACTTACAGTGTCGTAGTATGCGTGACAACCTTTTGTTTTTTGGCCTGGCAGAATATAAGGGTAACAGAAAAGAGGATTGTGTGCGTCTCATAGACGATTTTTGTGATGACCTACTTCGGCTCCGTAATGTTAAGCAGGACATTGAAAGGGCTCATCGGATAGGAAGAAAGAGGAATGGGGAGTGCAGACCAGTGGTAGTGAAATTTTCGTCGTTCAGAGCGAGAGAGAAAGTCCGCGCCAATGCTGGAAAGCTAGTGGACACAAGATATGCAATTCAGGAACAATTCCCAAGAGTAATACAGGAACAAAGAAAACAACTTTACCCAATTCTTAAAGAAGCAAGGAACAGAGGTAAAAAGGCAACATTGGTTGTTAACAGACTGTATATTGATGGTGAGGAGTACACAGGACCGGAAACACTAGAAGCTATGGAGACAACCAATAGGGAGGATCATGATGAGGCTGTAGGATAGGGATCTCAGGAGAATGGCAAACATACAAAAACTGTTTGTACTGAAGTATTGAAATTCATCTGTTGGAATATCAACGGTGGTTTTGCTACTAAAATTAAAGAACTTAGTTTCCAAAAGTTTTTATTGTCTTATGACATTATTCTTTTAACTGAATGTTGGCTTCAAAAAGATCTTGATGTAGACGTGGAAAATTTTGATTCTTATGTTTTTCCAAGACAGAAAAGCAGAAACACCCAAGGAGGGGGGATTGTAATTTTGATTCGTAAAAAATTTCACAACAATATATCGGTTGTAAAAAATCAGCACGATACTATTATATGGTTAAAAATACAGCGTCTTATCAGAAATATAGACCAAGACCTATATGTAGGTTGTGTATATATACCACCTAGTAATTCTACATTCTATCGCCTTTACGACTGTGACTTATTCAATGATCTGGAAACACAAATAACTTCATTTCAAAGTAAAGGAAAAGTTATGATATTAGGAGACATGAATGCACGGACTTCATCTAGGGAAGATTTCATAATTGATGACGTTCTTAATGAGAACAACCTGAGCCAAATGGAAACTATTGGTTATGAGTTGGACTATGATTTGCCATTACGTGTGAACCCAGATAAAAATATAAATGACAATGGTTCGAAACTATTGGCAATGTGTAAATCATCTGGGATGAGGATACTAAATGGTCGCCATAAAAATAAAATGGACAGGGATTTTACATTCATGGGATCCAGAGGGTTAAGTGTTGTAGACTACTGTCTTTCTACACCAGATATTTTCTGCCTGATCGAAAAATTCCAAGTGTCAAATTTTACTACTTACTCGGATCACGCACCATTACATCTACATCTTTTGACCTCCCCTGTAGTAAGCACAGTAAGTGAAAACTCCACTAACGACAGCTTTAACTCATCGAGATCATTTAAGTGGAATCCAGAATTCCTTAATGAAGCACAAACTGCATTATACTCATGCCTTGATACACTTACGTCAGTAACTGAAAAGCCGGAGAGTGAGTCCCAGGAGTCTATGGACTCATCCGTTGACCTATTTACTTCAGAGCTAACAAAAGCCATGGAGCCTTTCTTTGAAATCAAACCCCATTCACAATCAACACAGCGTAAAACAGCCTACTCAAGCAGAACACCGGTGGATAAACCTTGGGTAACCCCGGAAATGAAAGGGAAATACAATAAATACAGATATCATCTTGGAATATTCAACAGAAACAAAAATAGCGCTACACATAGTAACTTACTTCAGTCAAAAAAAGAATACAAAGCACTTGCAGCAAAGCTGAGACGGCAGTATTTTACGTGCAGAAGGAAATATGCTCGACCACATTCGTAAACATAACCCCAAATATTTCTATAAATATTTTCAAAAAAGAAAGCCACATCAACCAAATGTCGATCCAAGTATATTCTATGACCACTTCAAGGACCTGGCATCAAACTCAAACGCGACGACTAACGAGACTGTGAACGACGATAATGTGTGTGTGTTTGAAGAGCTTGACCGCGAAATATCCGAAACAGAAATACAGAATGCCATATCTAAGCTAAAGAAAGACAAATCTCATGGAACAGACTTGTTGATCAATGAATACTTTATTGAATTTAAACAATGTCTTCTTCCTATTGTACATAATCTTTTTAATAGAATTCTGTCATCAGGTATTTTTCCACATACATGGGCTAAATCGGTAATTGTTCCTGTATTGAAAAAAGGTGATAGGCTAGATCCAAATAATTATAGGGGCATCAGCTTAATTAGTTGTTTTTGCAAACTTTTTACTTCGATTCTGAATAATAGACTCATTGAATGGTCTAAGACTAATGATATTATTACTGATGCTCAATTCGGATTCCAACCAAGGGTGGGTACAGCAGAAGCAATTTTTAGTTTGTCGACAATTATTAGTACATCTCTACGTAAGAAAAAAAGATTATATTGCTGCTTTATAGATTTTAAAAAAGCCTTCGACACTGTAGAACGTTTTAAGCTTTGGAAAAAACTTAGTATGTACGGAATTAAAGGGAAATTATTAAATATTATACGTGCTATGTATGAGAATATAAAATCCTGTGTCAAATCAACAAGGATGATTTCAGAGGTCTTTGAAAATTCCCTAGGGTTGTTACAAGGAGAAGTTCTGTCACCTATCCTTTTTTCATTGTATGTAAATGATTTTGAAATTGAGTTCATAAAAAACGGTAATGTTCCCCTTGAATTGCAAGAATTGAATCTTTTTACCTTGATGTATGCAGATGACATGGTTTGTTTTGCTGAATCTGTACAAGAACTACAACAAATGTTGAATACTTTGTATGATTATGCTTCAAAATGGGACCTGACCATTAATGTTGATAAAACTAAAATTGTTGTTTTTAGAAATAGGGGGAAAGTGCATGATAATGAGAAGTGGCATATACATAATGAACAAATAGAAGTTGTAGACAAATTTATGTACCTTGGTGTTTTATTAAACTACAATGGAAATTTTAATGTAACTCAAAAACAGTTGGCTTGTCAATGTAGAAAAGCAATGTTCTGTCTAAAATCTAAAGTTAGTCAATTGAGTTTAAATACTGAAACTATGTTCTCACTTTTTGATACATATGTTAGTAGCATGCTGAACTATGGCTGTGAAGTTTGGGGAAGCCATAATGCATGTGATATTGAGAAGATACATTTAGAATTCATTAAGAGTGTTTTATATGTTAGAAAAAACACAAATACTTCTATGATATATTTTGAAACAGGTAGACTGCCTATGAAGATTATACGACTTTTCCGAATTTTAAAATTTTGGTTCAAAATATTACAAAGTAAGAACTGTATTTTGAGATCATGTTATGAGAAACTGTTAGAGGAAATTGAAAAGATTAAGAATTGGGCTTCTAATATTAAAGATAAATTATTCGAAATTGGTCTAGGATATATGTGCACTGACCAAGAAAGAATTAGTTATAACAGCCATTTCTCAATTATTAAGCAAAGAATTATTGATAACTATGTACAAAATCTCCTTGATGATATCAATAGTTCATCTAGATGTATGTTATTTAAATACATTATTGATCACTTCACACTGCAATATTATTTGGTGAAACCTATTCCATCCATTTATAAAAAGCAAATCAGTAAGATAAGACTGTCATCACATAATTTAGCTATTGAAAGTGGACGCCATAGAAATATCTTGCGCGAAAACCGAATATGTGAAGTTTGTAGTTCTGAAATTGAAGATGAATTCCATTTTGTTTTAAAGTGTCCACGATACAAGGGTTTACGAGTAACATATATTAAAAAATACTACTGGGAAAAACCATCTATGTTTAAATTCATACAGTTTTTATGTGCACATAATGTTAAGGACCTTTGTAATTTGGGAAATTTTTTGTACCATGCCTTTAAATTACGTGATGAATGTCATATTGCCTTATAAACAAATTAAAAATGGTTTGTACATTCTCCATCATCATGATATTGATTGTATAATAACTATGCTGACTGTTAAAAAATACCCTCGCTATGCTTTACTGTTTACATATTATAAATTTATATTGTATACAATAAGATGTATGTCTTACGTAATAAAGTGAATTGAATTGAATTGAATTTATCGATTCATCGAGAAAGAAGAAGGAAGGAAACAACTTCGATTCCGATTACTTCTTTGTTTTTTGTCCTTATGCGATATAATAGACGTGTACCATTAAAAACGTACTTCTAAAATTAGAAATTCTAAATGCATAAATTAATGATTTATCTTATTTTAATGAGACTGACTTTTCAGTGATACCCAGTATACGAAAAATAGTACATTAAATATTAAGTGACTTCTGTAGATTCTGGGGCCGCGTGTTCATTACTTAATCCATAACCAGCATACTTGGGGCCCTATATTGTTAATTTTTTAAGTGTAAGAATTTCTTACTTTTATGATCAAACTTTGTGTGGTATTTGTCAATCTCCATCCCTCATAATGTACCGGTATATGCATATTCAAATATCATTTTGTAGCATCCCCCTTTGTTTACTCCCCTTTAATATTTATAATTATGTGATATATAGCATACTATCATTACGACATCAAGATATTAGGTCAAAAGGTAGAATAATTAAATTATCTAATTAGATGCATGGTTACATTATCCTTTGTTTCTTATTTAATTTTCCTAATACAGATTTCAAATCAAATGTTTCCATATATTTCATTTTCCTTTGAACTAAAAGAAGTTTAACTGGATGCATTCAAATTAAAGAAAACTATAACATTTGCAGGTAAATAAACTAAGAGGCAAATAATATATAGTATTAAAATATTAATGCTCATGATTATCAACATTAATTTATAACAGCTTATATTTTCTAACAGGCTGCAATTAGATATATGATGGAACCTCCCGTGCCACAATATTTTGCTATCAATGAAGTGACTGGAAACATTACTGTTGCCAAGTCACTCAATACATCATTGGAGACAACATTCAGTGTAAGTTAACTTTCTACTGAAGCACTGACAATGTTTATAGCCTGTTACTTTACTAGATACTAAAGATGTTTTAAGATTTAATTTTCTGAAAATTTGACAGTATTTAAAAGAAATTCTACTGAAACACTGACAATATATATAGTCTGTAATTTTACGAGATAATAACAATGTTTAAAGATTTACTTTACTAAAATTTTGAAAGTATTTACAATTCTGCCGAAACACAGAAAATGTTTAAAGATTTATTTAACTATGATGCTTACAGTATTTTACAGAGAAATTCTACAGAGAAGTTGAAATAGATTTTTATGACTTGGTGCATTATACATTTTGTGTCGGTAAAGCCTCTTCCTTCATATAAATGGTTTTGGGGAATTCACCCTTTTATTGAATTTTTGTAGTTTAAAATCTCAACCTATGACAGTGGAGAGCCGCAGTATAAGTCTACCGCTGATGTCACTATTATCGTTATTCGTAATCTGAATCAACCCCGCTTCCTTCAGAATCCCTACCAGGCGCGTAGCCAGGCGTACGTTTGTACGCAAAAACGTCCACATCATTTTACCAAAAAAAAATTTAAAGCAGAAAAGAAAGACAGAGAGATAGGGAGAGGATAGCAAGACAGGCGTTATAATGTAAAGCGTACTCAAAAGTTTTGCCAAATATTAGTAGATAATTTAAAAAAAATACTTAGAAAGATTTAGAATTAACGATAAAAAATACGACTGTATACACCTCACTGAAATCAAAAGATTTTCCCGGATTTTGGTTTACTATCGAATATTGCTGAGTTATTTTTCCAAGTGTACATACACTCTTAAAGAGTTGCTCTACTACAGATTATACAATAAATTAGTTTAAAAACCATAATTCAACTTTATAAATGAACATCCAAAATCAATTTAAACCAATAGTATATTTTACATGTTTTTATAATTGTTGCAAAAAATAACAAATTTATGAATACCTAATGAACATTTATTTTAAAATTTATACAATGTACGAGGTAATGTGCAAGAAAATGAACTTAAAGAATTCTTCTTTAGAGGTGTTTCAACATTAACGTAAGCCTATCATTCAATTACGTGGTTTGTCTAAACCAGTCAACCACTCTAACCATCTACCACATGTTAGCATACGTATTTTGTCGAGCTTCAAATAAATGGGTTCGTCCAACAGCGCTATTGGAAATACCTTTTTTCATTTTTGAGTGTTTGTCCGCAATTTGTGCAAGAAAAAAACAGACCCAAATGTGGCTGCGTAACAAACTGAAAAAGTGTCAGAAAAATGCTATCAGAAAGGTCAAATATGCACATCGAAATCGTTGAAAATTCACCAGCTTCCAAAACCTCTCCCATTCAGGCGTCCACATCAAAGGTACCCTGGCTACGCCCCTGCCTACAATGTACAGGTTGATCAGAATGCCAACTATGGGTCTACAGTGGTCAATACCACAGCAGTAGATGATGACAAGGTATACAGATTGTAGATAGCCAGAATCCCACAATGCACTTGATTCAAACATAATTCAAAGAAAATCTCAAGAAGTGTATCAATACAATAAAAGAAAAATTCAAAAAAGACAAAGTTTGATGTTATTTTATCTTCTATAAAAAAGAGCACTCACATTGCATTATTGTTGAGTTGTATGGTTGTATGATATCAAAATGTTCTTCTTGATTTTGCAGGATATTCTCCGCTATACGATGATTGGTTCTGGTAATTCCCAGATACAGTCAGAAGTTCAGATGTATTTTGACGTTGGTCCTGATGATGGAATAGTCTACCTTAAACAGTTACTGACCAGAATTCCAGGGCAATATTACCAGGTATTTAAAAAATATCTTGTTTATAGCTGAAGATGAAGAATAATATAATCCCGCAAGTCTAATAGAAAATAGAAAAAAATAGCTGTTAGGCCTATACATCCTATCATAAAAAATATTAGCACATTAAACTGTTTAAATGATAAGGGTCTTTTTAAACATATTTTTAGAAGATAATAACAATAAAATACAATAGCTTTCTTCATCTTCGTTTGCAAAAAACCTTTGATGATAAGGGTCTTTTAAACATGTTTTTTTAGAAGATAATAACAATAAAATTCAATATCCTCATTTGCAAAAAAAAAAAAAAACTATAAGAAATTATTAAAAGGGGGATCTAAAATGAATAAAAAAAATAATGGATTTTTTTTCAGTTATTTGTGTTTGCTAGAGATCAGCGTCCAATAAACGAAAAAACAGGCACCGCCACTGTGAATGTGAAAATTGCTTTTGATTCAGATGCGAATTCTTCATATTCAAATAAGAGTTGTGAAGCAAATGTTTACCCTCCAATATTTTCTGCTCCGTTATATTTTGTGAATATACTGGAAGGAGATTACTCGATCAACAATTAATTGCTATTACAGGTATGTGAATACGCTTGTTAGGTTACCTGAGTAACTCAGGTGACCTATTGCTATCTGTTTTCGTCCGTCGTCGTGTGTCGTGTGTTAACATTTGAACATTTTCTGCTTCTTCTCTGAAACCTCTGAACCAATTTCAATCAAATTTGGTATGCAGCATCTATGGGTGAAGAGGAACAAAATTTTTTAATTTCATGGTCCCCGCCCCCCTGGGGCCTGAGGGGTGGGGCCAAAACCTCTAAAATTATTGCAATCTTTAAAAATCTTCTTCTTTATTCCTGGACATCAAGCAGGCAAACTGTTAGCATGAATGTAATAAGCATTGAGTCCTCTACAAAAATTGTGAAATTCATGGCCCCAGGGTCAGGGGTTCTAGTGCTAGGGCGGGGCTATATAGATTATATAATGAAAATGCATTATTTCTTTGAAAATCTTCTCTGCTTCTGGGTATGACATAACCTAGCTAAGTACATAGTTATGATGAGCAGGAGTGCCTCTTCCAGATTTGTGAAAGTAAAAGTAAAAACTCATGTTCTGAAAAGCAGAGGAAATTCTGGTCGATACTGTCGAACTACTTGTACTTAACATTTTTGAAAGTAAATTTGTCGTGATTACCTGTCTGTTGTCTTGAACGAATTACCGAACTTCAGAATGGTAAAATACTTTTAAGAGTTCCTTGAACATGTTGAAAATTTTAAGCTATTTATTTACATTAATGAAATGACTTCGCTACGATGTTATGTTTGACAGTCAGAGCTACATGTAACATAATTCTAGAGCCGTGGCTCTATAGAAAAGACATATTTAAATATATTTTTCAAAAATAATACAATGTATTTTTAGAAACTACCAATTAACCGTTATGGAAGTGTGAAAACAAATTATTTGTCTGTGTTCCCTGATGCGTTAAGTCCGGCGAGGGTCTAGGAGATAATCAATTAGGAAGGTGAAGCCCTTGTAATTAAGTGCTCCGCCGTTTAGAATTGAAAGACGGCCGAATTGTTTGAATAAAGATTTAGTTAGAGAGGCTTAACAAGTTTAAATTTTCTAATTATCACAGATTTTATTGTGTCGGCAAAATTTTTACTGTGTCACACGCGTAAAAGTTGAATCGTTACTGTGTCGGAGAAAATTTTACTGTGTCGGAAGCAACATGGAGAACCCTGTCTTCCAGATTTGTGAATTTTATGGCCCCAGGGTCAGGGGTTCTGGTGTTATGGCGGGGCTCTATAGATTATATAGTGAAAATGCATTTATTCTTTGAAAATCTTCTTCTCTGCTTCTGGATTTTAAATAAACTAACTAAGTACATAGTTATGATGAGCAATAAGGCCTCTTCCAGATTTGTGAATTTGATGGCCCATGGCCCCAGGGTCAGGGGTTCTGGTGTTAGGGCAGGGCTCTGTAGATTATAATAGTGAAAATGCATTTATTCTTCTGGATTTTAAATAAACTAACTAAGTACATAGTTATGATGAGCAATAAGGCCTCTTCCAGATTTATGAATTTGATGGCCCATGGCCCCAGGTTCAGGGGTTCCGGTGTTAGGGCGGGGCTCTATAGATTATATAGTGAAAATGCATTTATTCTTTGAAAATCTTCTTTTCTGCTTCTGAGTATTAAATAAACTAATTAAGCACAAAGTTATGATGAGTAAGAGTGCCTCTTCCAAAATTGTAAATTTTATAGCCCCAGAGTCAGGGGTTCTGGTGTTAGGGCGAGGCTCTATAGATTATACAGTGAAAATGCATTTATTCTTTGAAAGTCTTCTTCTCTGCTTCTGGGCTTTATATAAACTAATTAAGCACAAAGTTATGTTGAGCAAGAGTGCCTTTTCCAAAATTGTAAATTTTATAGCCCCAGAGTCAGGGGTTCTAGTGTTAGGGCGGGGCTCTATAGATTATATAGTGAAAATGCATTTATTCTTTGAAAATTTTCTCTGCTTCTGAGTATTGAATAAACTAACTAAGCACATAGTTTTGATAAGCAAGAGTGCCTTTTCCAAAATTGTGAATTTTATTGCCCCAGAATCAGGGGTTGAGGTGTTAGGGCTCTTTTGATTATTCAGTAAAAATACATTAATTCTATATTATTTTCCTTTGCTTCTGGATTTTATGCCAATGATCCAAATATATATATTTATGATGAAGAAAGGTGCATCTAGCAAAATGGTTATTTTTATGCCCCCCCCCCCTCCTGGGTCAAGGGGGTGGGGGGTGGGAGTTACATAGTCTGAAAATAAATTAATGCTTTGAAATCTGCTCTTTGGTATTAATTAACCATTTTATGATAAAATTTGCAGAATTTTGAAATATGTGGCCCCAGGGTCAGTGGTTCTTTTGGGGTGAGGTACACAACTGGTTAGAAAGTGGAAGAACATTTTCTCTTTGTACCTCTGGGTATTGAATAAGTAGAGTAAGCATGCTATGTTTTGTAATTATGATAAGCAATGGTGCCTCTTTCAAAATTGTGAATTGTTAATTTCATGGCCTCTGGTTTAAAACATGAACCAAATTTAATGTTTTGAAAGTTGATACACAATACTCAGGTGACCTATAAGGCCCGTGGGCCTCTTGTTTTTATAATCTTTTTTATTGCAAATTATTAGGATTTTTGCTTAAATGAAAAACATATTCTCCCAAAAGCTGTATCCATCCCTTTAAGCTAGAATGTTACACCAGAATTTTATTTTAAACATCTTTAAGACATCCCCTTTTTTTTTTTAATTTTTTTTTT
>PRKT01000064.1:1735492-1785333 GCA_003671525.1 Saccostrea glomerata | reverse complement strand
TTTTTTTTTTTTTTTTTTTTTTTTTTTTACAATTGTATGGTTTCAGCGTTGAAAAGGCCAGTTCATGTTAGTTCTCAATTATTTTATCAGATTTTTTTTTCATAAAAAAGAAATGTATATCTTGGAAAGGTAAATAAAGTTTTAGCTTACCTGAGCTATAACCTCAATTTAAAGGTACTTGGAAACAGATTTGAAGTTAATATTTTCTCTATTATATCACGACTTGATATCCTGATCGCCTGTATTTTGGCATCGTCTTTCTGTTTGTCTATCACACTAACCAAAACTTTTAAACATCTTTTCACTAAACTCTTTCAGATTTTTTACTAAACCTTGGCATTTGTTTAAAGACTATAATTCTAAACTGAATACATACGCCCGGTCCCTTGCAAGGGAAAATGAAAGAATCACGAGAACAAAAATTCAGCAATCGGCAATCCTCGGCTGACTCCGCTACGCTCCATTCAAACCTCGGATGTGATTAGTGGAGGAATACGCATCAGATCCTTACATTTCTCCGCCGGAAACTGCCTTATCACTCATTTTATATTTTGCTCTGCATAACGTTCTTCGGAAATGGTTCTTAATTTGTGCAATTCTTTATCGTAAACAGGTTTTGATTACAACATCATGCTAGTAGGCTTCAAAAGCAAGAAAAATCTGTTGAGTGCGCCACAAAATAACTTCAATTTCAAGTGTATGTGAAAAAAATTTAAAAAAGATCACATGACTGAATCAGCAAGATGGTAGATCACCGTTGACGTCCGAGATTATATGTGCGAGGTACGAGTCATCCGAGGAACTCCGAGTGAAAATTCAGACTATTATGAAGACTCCTTGGAAAATGTAGACTCCATCTTAATCTTCGAACATTCAAAGACATTTTTTCACTTCAAATTATGTTCACTGAAATTGAGATCCAAATGACATTTTGTTTGTTATATTAGATTAAAATAAACATTCTGCCACTGACGACGACGTAGGAAGAAATGGGGCGATAGTATTTGATATTCAAAGCGTTTCTAACAATGGAATTGAAAAGTTTAAGCTAGCTCAAATTCAACAAGATGGGACGATTGCCATTTTATGTGTCAGTAGTATATCTAGAGGTGAGACCTATGTTATAATGCTCCGTGCGTCGGACCTGGCTCTACCCATATATAGTAGAAGGTCAGTATTGATTAGATAACATGCGAGTTCAGGTGACAATTTTAGACATTATGACTGATTGATTGAATCATTAAATGTATTTATTGATTTGTATACCGAAATATATCTCAAAGGTTGATTTCTTTCTTGCAAAGAAAAGGTATCACTCATATTTTAAAAATAAAATAAAAAAGCTCTTATTTTTCCCCCCTTCATTTAATGCAGAAAATTATACAAATCTCTTTGTTTTATTCTTTTTTCATTTACTTTCAGTGATTTACGAGGCTTGTCATTTAAGCATCAAGAGAATATTTATTTGTTGTACTTTGGGTTTTGAATTTTTCTAATGAAAATAATTCATACATCTGAATATACCTTATCTGAGATTATCATGTAAAAATTTGTGAAGTTAAATGAGCAGCTAAAAAACATGCATATCAATTATCAAGTAAGGCATTTTGTTTCGAAAAAAAAAAACGATCTTATGCGTTTGAAAGACTTTGACAGTTGATAAAATTTCCATGCTTAAGGATTTATAATTGAAACATCAATCCATTTTTAAAATTATTTCCCCAAACTTTTAGTATTTTTTTTCCAGAAAATATTATTTTGTTAATTTCTTTTAGTAAAAGATTCATTATTTTGACTTTCAATTTTTGAAGAAGATTTCTCTGGACCTGAATGTTACTGTCTGGATTCTGTATTGAGGTATTAACACATACAATTGTGTAATGTGTTTGTGTCTTCACTATTACAGAAGTTCTTCAGTTCCAATAGAAGTCAAAGTCGGCCCGTTTTCAGTTCATTAAAGCTAATAAAAGAAAAGTTTCATTCAAGCAAAACATTTGGTAAGTGTCTAGTTTTAAAACATAATTTTGCATTTTATCCAGCTATTTTTATCCCGCTATACATGTGATATACATAGAGTTGTCCATCAAGTCCACAGAGTCTGACAGAATTGTTCCATATTTAGATACTTACAAGTAAAAGACATAATGGTAATCTAACAACCGAACCTAATGAGAAATCTGATAATTTTCATTTTTCAATCGTGAATTTAAGTACCTTACTTGTGCAGCAATTATGCCGTATCACCTGCATATATAATGTATGCGGGGTCTCTCAGTTGATTTGATAAGCAAAAGCATGCTCTACATGTACGTATGAATATTTTCTAAAAAGAGGCAAGCTCTTGATTAACAATATGTTGGTGAAACAATGGTAATCAACAGTCTCGTTTGAAATCATTGTTTGACTAACAAGTTAATGAAACAAGGATATCAACAGTCTCGTTTGAAATCATCATTTCGCAAGTTTTTCTTGGTCGATACCATGACCAAGACAACAAATACAACCTATCATTGAGTCAAATGCTGACTGACGTTCTCAAATATATATATATATATATATATATATATATATATATATATATATATATATATATATATATATATATATATATATATATATATATATATATATATATATATATATATATATAACGAGGAAAAAAAACCATACATTTGGCAGTATTGTCATAATTAAGAAAAAATTAAAGCATTTATCTACTAACTTTATAAACAACCCTTGTATATAACTTTCTTTTCATTTTAAGTTTGAAATCTCATTCAACTTTTATCTTACGCAAAAGGCCATAGTTTTGCATAATGGTTTATTTAGTGACTTATTAAAAATAAAACCTTAAGTGGTTAAATTTTCCTTCATGTAATATTGTAATTTTTTTTTTTCAGTTTCTACCTCTCTTCTTGAAGAAAAATAGTTAATGAATGAACAGAAAAAGAGCATAACTTTTAATGATGAAGTAAATTAAATCATTAACCTGAATTTAAGGATGTGTGTTCATTTTTGGAATTAAACACGGATGCTTAAACGAGTCATATTAAATTCTTGGTCAACCTCGTAAACTGTGTTATATGGATTGGTGCTGATTGGTAATTGATGTATGTTGATTGTATGGACAGAAACTAAATGAAGTTTTCACATTTAAGCAGATTTTTCATCAAAGGTGTTCTTCTAGCCGTTTTTAGTCTTAAGTTTTTTTTAAGTAGGACGAGACATGTATCTAATGCTTCAGTTGCTGAAGGCAAATAAACAGGATTTATTGTCATTTGTACATATATCATTTTAAAAATGTCTTTTCATATGAATTTTTAATGAAATGTATGCCGGAGAAGTTGAATTAGACATAATTATAATTATTATCAAGATTTAATTTTATACCATTTTGCCATGTTAAGATTAATCTAAATGTGCTTTATGCAAGTAAAGCTAGATTCGATGATGTATTTATGTTACATGTACTTTATATTGTGCATGCTTCAGATTCATAACCTTACCTACAAAAGTCACAACTTCGCAGTTTTATTTTATCGAAGTTTTATAAAATAACATATCAAAGTTTAACATTGGTAAATTAAAATATTCAACTTTAAAGGACTCTCTGCTCTAAATTTAAATTTCACACTTCCCAACATATATTTTCATTAAGAGCTGTACCATCCGCTTTATATGGAAAATGTCGCCCGCGTGGCGCAGTGGTTAGAGCGTCTGCTCTAGAGTCCCGAAGAAAGGAGTTAATCCTTACGTCGCGTCACCGTGGGACGTGGAGACCAGTCCTTTAGATTAAACCGTATAAACCGAGGTCTCAAGTCGCAGTAGGTGCTGCATGGAAGAGATCTCTCATTGCTCAGTGGCCCCTGAGTGCCAAGTTTAGGACAAATTTTGCAGCTCTCCATCGGTAGGTGTTGGCGTCTCCATATGAGTAAAAAAAATTCTCGAGAGGGACGTTAAACAATATACAATAAGCAATCAAGATTCAAATATTATACTTTAAATTTTAAAAAAAAATACGATCATTGATATCTTTAAGAATTCATTTTTCTTATCCTTGCAAATACTACTAATTAAGAACAGTAAGTTTGAACTTCTCAAATGAGAAGTGCAGTATATAGATATAGGGTATGTGCATCTGGAACATGCATGTGGACGATGTGTAATTTGTAAATTTTTAAAAGTTGTATGAAGTGAATATTTTAAATTTTTTTTGAACTTTTTTGATAAGAGACAGTGTCTAGACAGTTTAAGCTTACAACAAGTTAAGCATGACCAATATAGATCTACGTAGGATTCATTATGAATGTTTCTATTTGATGTATATCAAAATCGGCATCTGTCTTCTGTTCGTTCGCTTACCTGAGCCAACGTCTTTATTAAGCATTCTGATCAAAATTTGTCATTATTGTGCCCCCGTAATCGAAGATACGGAAGTATAAATTATGATTTTTGCCCCTTCCTTCCGATTTTCTATCTTTCTGTCTGTTTAACTGTTTATTTGATTGTCTGTTTGTCCTTTAAAACGTTTAACCTTGCCCATAACTTTCGACTGGTTGGAGCTATGGCTGTCATGTTTCATAGGTTTATTCGTTGTCACAAGACCTTTCTTTAGATACAACCAAATTTAACCTCTTGACCTTGGAGATTGACCCATTATACAAAAAAATCTAAAAGTTTAACCTTAGCCATAATATTTAAACATTTTTTGCTAGGGCTTTCATGTGAATTTAACGTGACAAGACCTTTCAACTGTTATAACTATTTTTCATCTTGACCTTGATATACATCATGATCTTGTTATCGTTGATAATTTCTTTTAAATCTTTCACTTTCTCATTTTCTCTAAGAAAAAAAATCAATCCTTATATTTGTCAAATTCTCCTCAAAATAAAAATCCAAATTATCGAATAATACGGAAATTAATCCGATTCCATAATGAAATAAGCTTTCACTTCTGTAATGACTAGATTTCAACGCCTGATTGCCACTTTATTAGATATGTTAAGTTAAGCATTTTGCGAAACTACATGTACAATAATCAATATCGAAAAGCATAAAAAATTTCAAAATCTAAATAATCTTATTTCAGAACACCTGACCTGTTTCCATAAAACTTGTGTATTTCAAAAAATGATTTATAGCTTTATCTTATTTTTTCAACTAGCTTAACACCTAATTCACTCATACATATAATAATGGGGTAAGAGATTTTGATATGTTCTTGGATGATATATTTTGACAGTTCCCAAATGTTTTTTTTTTTATAGTTCCTCGTCAAATGCAGTGGTCTTTGTATCTGTTTTAAGCATTACTTTGCCTTGCCAGCACACAAAAAGGTGCAGCTCATGTAACTTTTATATTTTTCTGTACATTACAGTGTAACATGACTCTACGGTACAAGATGAAGACAGTATTTCTCGTCTGCTAGCTATATATATATATATATATATATATATATATATATATATATATATATATATATATATATATATATATATATATATATATATATATATATATATATATATATATATATATATATATATATATATATATATATATATATATATATATATATATATATATATATAGACTGCTTTCAATGTTAAACAGCTGGTATTTTTGAAGGTTACTTTCTGATATCTAGCATCATAAAAGATACATCCCACCGCAATTTTTTGTCAAAATTTCAGACCGTAAATGTAAAAGAATTTTCAATTGTACCTATTTCATATTTAAAGAAATCAAAAATGTTTTATTATCCGATCTTTGGGCATGCATGATTTCTTTATGTGACATTGTCATTTTTCGGTGCTACATTTCGACAAAACCAAGTATGGAAAATGCGCAAAGTACGAGGGTTGTCCCGTAAAATCGTGGACAAAGCGTTTTTCTCCAAAAGTAAAGGGCGCACTAAGCTGAAAATTTCAGTAAATGTTTATTTATCATATTTAAGTGCATGATAATTTTTTTTTTATAAAATATAGGCAAAAATAAAGATTTTATTATGCTTGAATGTGCACTGGGTATTGTCCTACGGCGCACGGACAAAAACCCAGGTTTTATTAAAGAATACACAAGTTTGAATTCAAAATAAAAGCTTTAAATACATACGATTTGGATTAAAATTATTCTAATTCAATTCCACAATCAAGTTTGTAGCCTTTGTAAAAATTTTAGGGCATTTGGTTAATTTTTCGCAGTTTCTCGAGCATTCGAAATGGGAAGGTGGTAAACACAACACACGAAAAATGGCGACGTTTAATGACGTTACGGCGCACCGGAGAGCAGTTCAGTTTTAATTCGATGTTGTTATGATACCTTTAGAGACTTGAAATGACCATAGAAGAAAAAAGATTATACAAACATCACAATATCTTAAGTATACAAATGAAATTGAAGTTTCCTTAGCGAAGTCTTTTTTGATGGATTCCCTGGTGAGTACAAAAAACACGGACAAACTCCTAATGCAATAGCAAAAGACGCTGTCACAGTAGACCGCCGATATGAGATTTTCTGGTAGTTGAATGATGGTGAGAATATTTTCCGTAACTTACTAATAAATTTTTCAGAAGATTGCATGAGGGTGCCAATTAGTTCCTCGACTCTTTATGGAGACTAAAGAATGTGAATCAATGAAATTCCTAAATTTAATTCGGACTCATGCAACTTCGTTTTCAGGAAAGATAAAACGTGACGCTGTTTTTGACACTTTGACGTTATAATCCATGCGCCGTAAGGTGATACAATATATGGCATAAAATCTCGTAATTTGTTTATTTATATATATATTTATCTGAAATTTGCTGTGAATATTACTAAAATATGTACTAAATAATAGTGAAAATTTCAGAACGCAGTGATGTTTATTTTTCACACTAGACAACTTGTCTACGATTTTACGGGACAACCCTCGTATACATGTAATTGGTTTTTTTTTGATAGTGAAGGTATACTCATCTATAAGTAGACAGATTGAAAAATTCAACTAAATAGTAGCAAAGAAAACTCGTTTATTTTAATAATCTTTAAATAAATGGTAGAATCATATAGATGTAACACCATACCATTTATAATTAAAACTTAAGATAATGATTAAAAATGAACCTTTGATAAGAGATATTTAATACATATATAAAAGTTATGTCTCGTACTGAAGTTCGATTATGGTACATGTACATGTAAGTTTTATGGCAAGGAGAAGGTGACATTAGTTTGTACGAAAAACCATGTGGGCTTAAAACGTGGGCGGAGATGTACAGTCGTGAAATATGAGAGCCCTAATACTAACTGTTCAAAAGTTATGGACAAAGTTATTTACGAAGTTGGACAAACTTTAAGGTCAAGGTCAAAAGGTAAAAATTGTTGGTACATGTATCAGGAGAAAGGTATTTTCACGAGGAATAAATATTTGTAGAATGAAAGTCCTAGCACAAATTGTTCAAAAATTATGACCAAAATATTTTTTTTGAAAAAGTGGGTAAAATTCCAGGGTCAAAAGGTAAAATTTGGGACACCCAAGGAAAGGTAATTTCACAAGGAATATAACTACGAAATATAAAAAACCATAGGCCCGACCAGTAAAACGTTATGGACAAGGTTAAAGTTTTTGTGAACAAACAGATATAAAAGACAAACAGACAGATAGTCCAACGGACGGACGGAGCAAAAACTGTATACCCCCAAATCTTCGCAAATTTCAATAATGAGAACTTGAAATAATTTAACTACTTAATTTACAATTTGAGTATGATTTTATTTAGACTTTGCTCTCTGATGACCTTTCAAAACAAGGAGAAATGTGACACCTGGCCTACTGATCTAAAACAAATTCTAGAAGTTGCGTAAATATTATTTTAGAATTCATAAAAACTTAAAGCCATATACGCTATACGAACGCCGAATTTTGTGTGAAACAAAATGATTAATGATTTAAAACACATGAAGTGTAATGAAAAATAATACTTTCCACAAAATTGTACTATAGTTGTGGTTGTAATAGCAAAACAATAAAACAATATCTAGGAATTAAGAATTCAGTCTTTCCATGAATATTGATGAAGGAAGTGCGTATTCAGTAGGCCTATATATAGAAACACATGTCCACGGGAAATCACAGACAACGAGGTATGTTGCATTTTGACAACAATTATGAATATAATGTTAATCAGGTCCAGTCCAAAGACTATTTCTACCTTCGTAGCTATTAATAGCTACCTAGGTATTTTAAGCTACCCAAAGTAGCTATTTTTACCTACTTTTTATAATTTCTGCATTTTGCGGCACAAAGACCAAACGGTGCAACATGGTGAATACCATATCTTTTGATACAACCACACTAATGATGAATACGACAAAATTTTGGCCAAAAAATGATTACTTCCTGAATCGGCAATTTTACATTAGTTTCTATGCAAAATTGATAATATATGAAGTAATCATTTTTTGGCCGAAATTTTGTCATATCCATCATCAGTGTGACTGTAACAGGAAATGTTGTGCTCACCATGTTGCGCGGTTCCTGCATTTGGCCACAAAATGCAAGTAAAGCAGAAAGTAAGTAAAAATAGCTACTTTGGATAGCTTTAAATACTTAGGTAGCTATTAATAGCTACGTAGGTAGATCGAAATATTCTTTGGACTGGACCTGTTAATATGCGTCATAACAGAAAAGATGGTTGATACTGAATACATTAAAAGATAAGTATCATTAAGTAAGACGCTTGCCATCCACGTCAAAAGTGAGTAGTATCTCAAACGGCCTACCTTGTTTTATTTACAAAACGTGTGTTTATCAATCTAAAAGTAGCGACGGCGTCACGTGATGGACTTATTTAAAAATAGCTATTTTTCTTTCCTTGCAGGATAATAAAAAATTATAATTTGATAACTTTGTAACGCGTTTAATTTAAATGGTGTAATTAACAGTATTTTCGTAGTGTGTGTGTGTGTGAGATTGTGTGTCGAAAATTTATAATCAATTGACAAAAGTTACTTTCTTTCATATGTCGATTTGATATATCCCAGTGAACTTGAAATTAATGACACCAAAAAGTATGCCACATCTGTTTCATATTATGATGTTTTACTGATTACGAGGGCTGTTCATTAAATAATGTCCTCGGTGCTCAGAAAAAAGCAAAAGACGCTTTTCAATGATTTATTCTTCATGATTTTACTAATTAATCTCTTTTAAGTAAAGTACATGTCCGTAACATTTTTATCCAATTTCTGATCGTTTGTAGAACTCATTTTTGGGTATGGCCCTTAGTATACTGGAAAATGGCAGATCCAATGATTTCCCGAACTTGTTTCTTCCTTCTGAAAGGTGTTTTTTCCAAGTTTGGAAATAAAAACAAGTCAAAAGGTCAAAGATATGGCGAATATTGTTGATGTGAAAAAATATTAACTTTCTGTTTATCCCGAAAACCCCTTAACTCTTCAGGGCATGCCGGTTTGGACGTTGTATTGAAGAAATTCAATGTAGTGGATTCCTGATTATGGGTCCTTCCTCTAATAAACCTTTTGATTTTTTGGCCCAAAAAGTGCTTTCTAGACTCCTCCAGAAATTAAACTGTCTCTCCGAATACAATTTTGAAAACAACAATACCACTAATGATTAAGAAAATTACATATAAATCTGTCTTTGTGCTCTTGCATTCCTGTGCACTTATCAGACATTCGCCGTTTTTGTCAAGTACATCTTATGGTAAATTTTGTTTTTAGGGTTTTTAACAATAGATTCATGTTTCAGTATCTGTTTGAAAATAAAACAAACGTGGATAACTACAATTACTGATATTTTAAAATAATTGTTAAGACTTTCGTAAACACTGTCGTTTTCACTCATTTTTCAAAATATAGGGTGACCTTTGAGTACTAAGCTTTTTTACCGTCAAACGTTTCTTAAATACAGTGTAAACTACCCCCGATGTGATGTCTATCAAATTTGCTATGTGTCTTAAAGTCAATCATACATCATCAAATATTATTTGTTGAAATTTGGCGAACAGTACATAAGTTGTTATAAGTTTTGTTGGCAAGGAGGGTACCCATTTTTGATGCTCATTATATAATTTTTTATCATTGAAATCCACCTGCTTTTTTGTCTATAAAACAGGCATTAGTTGCTGTAAATGTCACATATTTTAGTAAATATTATTTTGGGATTTTTAACAAGTTTTACGGCAGCTTTAATGAAGCTTTTATTTTCACTCTTAGTTTACTGATTCTTTACCATTCATTTATAATGCAGTGTCTCGAAAAGCTCTTGTTTCCCAGCTTCTCACGATGAAACTATGTGATGAAAAGTGGTCACATAAACTGTTATAAATTCATGAAAGATTCAATAATGAGAGAAAGTCAAGTTTAGTGTTATATGATATCTGTAATGTATGTCATATAGTTCAGGACATTATTTAAGGAATCACTGTCTAGTTTTGAGAGTATGCCAGGGCATCAACAATAGTGGGAAACATGGGATAATTTGCATAACGGGCGAAGCCCGTTATGCTAAAATTATCCCATGTTTCCCACTATTGTTGATGTCCCTGGCATACTCTCATAACTAGACAGTGATTCCTTATATTTCCATTTCATTGTGAAATAAAATTGTAGACTTAGACATTAAAAATGTAGACTAATAGATTTAAATTACACAAGGATTCCCATCCCAATTTTAAAAGGCCTCGCCGAACACAACGGCAGCCGCACGAGATTTTCATGCATATTTGGCCTCCTTAGCGTCAGACTCAGAGACAGATGCGCACGAGATTTGCATGCATACTAGGCCTCCATAGCTCCTGACCTATCGACCTGCCTAATTTACATTCCGGCAGAATTATCAGGAAATCAACTCCGCTTACTTTCAAAGGGTTATCATAGAGAAAAAATTTAGAAATGGAAATATTTATTGAACAGTCCTCGTATTGTAGATAATAAAGTTTAACTATAAAATTGTATGACAAACGAGGTGATTTCAACATTTTTATCAATTTTACGTAGTTTTATAGTTAAAAGGACATGTAACCGTTTCTGCAACAGCTGCAACTTTAAATCACGTTCTTACAAAGAAATAAATCCAATTATTTTTAATTATATCTGTTAACAAACATTGAGGGAAGGACAAAGTAGAATAAATATCATATCCTTGTTTTGTACGTCATGTATGATTTTTTTATGGGGCATCCACTGCTTAAGAAATCGATAAAGGTGATCTGTTTAGCGCTTAAACGCCTTCTGGCTAATAAACGACAATGTGTTCTTAAAAAATAAAGGAGAAAAATATATTAGTAGGTATAGGTATTTGCTTATTACACCAATATATCTTTAAAGTTTTCTGATGAACAACTTGGAATACAATTATTATGGGATCTCAGTTTAACGTGCAAATAGAAATTCCTTCGAAATCCTCTAAAATGTTCATAGTTTAAATATTTGAAAATAAAGTGATGGATTTTAAACCTTTATAATTTGTCACAATCTGCGCACCATACTTATTTTTGGAGAAATAGGAAGTTTAATTCCGTTTCAGAGTCATCAAGAAATCTGTGGTAAGTATAAGCATCATGATGTTTGCATTATTTTCATGTATATAAATATTTTCAAATAAAAGCAAAAACAGATAGAACTGAACAAAAATATTTCTTTTTGGAAATTGATGATATTTGATTCAAAATCGTCAGAGCGTTGAATTCTTTTCGGAATATAATGTCTCTGGGCAATATTTACAATCCCTATCTTTATCTTGAAATAACAACGACTCCTTTTTCTTCTGTATTCTCTTCATATTGTTATAAAAGTTTTAACAATGTTTAACCAAAAAGTATGATAAGGTCTGCTTGATTATATTCTAATGTATGAAGGCTTCTCCAACTTAGTAGAAAATTTCACAATAAAACCTCGCTATCGATCAGATGTATTGTAGTTTTAAAAGTTAAGTTCAACTCTTTTGAGAGAGGTTATAGCCTGTGGAAATTTAATAATAGTTTGTTGTATGACATGACATATGTTAAAAAAGTTAAACAAGAAATCAAAGAAGTAAAATTGAAATATCTACAAATCACAACATCTGCTTATGATATTTACTGGAATAAATTTTTTTTGCAATTTAGAATCTCGTAACTCTATAACAAAGTACTAAAAAGGTTGATATTTAATGGAATTAAGGTAAGTAACTATTTCATGTTTCTCATATAAGAAAAAGAAGAGAGATAAACTTGAAAAATCATTAATCGAAGAAATGAAAAATACGGAGTTCCAAAATAAAAGCAACATAGTTATTTGTGGAGGGAAAAGATCTCTTGCGAATTTGAGAAAAGAAAAAATGCAAGGTTCTTCAAGAGATCAAAAGTTAGGTTGGTTGAAGAGGGTGAAAAGCCCACAAAATATTTTTGCAATTTAGAATCTCGTAACTCTATAACAAAGTACTAAAAAGGTTGATATTGATGAAAATACTACTACTACGAGTATTTATGTCTTTTATTGTTTTTACAAAGACCTGACATTATTTTATGTTATTATGTTTACCAAATGGTGACAAACCAAGACAAAATTTAAAGGATTAGCAACCAATAGCTCTATTGATGTGTTATATAAACATATATCTGGTTGCCTAAATTATAGAATTAAGACTACCTTAGACTCCCTTATCTTGGATGCACAATCTGGTTTTGTTATAGGTAGATATATAAGTGAAAATACAAGATTTATTTATGATCTTATGTCATATACAGAGTAAAGAAATATACCAAGTATCCTTATTTATTTTTATTGATTATGAAAAAGACTTCGACTCAATATCATGGTCTTTTATTTACTAAGTACTGAGTTATTTTGGTCAGGGGAATAAATTCATCAACTGGATCACAATTTTGAACTAGAGGTACTGTGAGCAATGAGCTCACTAAATGATACCCCCCGCCTCCCATATGGTTATAACTGATGACAAAGTCCATGTTTTGCCATGGCCGGGAAACCCAAAATATGTGTCAGATCAAAAAGTAAAATAGGAGGTGCACAATGGCAATATTTAATAAAGATTCTGTGAAAGTTTCATTAAATTTCACTCAGTGGTGAAAGAGGAATTGCGGATAAGAGATGAGTACCCTAAAGCGTAACAGACGGACGGACGGACGGACGTACAGACGCGTCCGGACGGACGGAATTAATGATTACTATATACCCTCCCGCTTTTCAAGCGGGGGGTATAATAAAAAAGTTTTAAGCATCTGTACTGCAATGTGGACATTTATCTGAACAAATACATGTTCAGGAAGTTTTTTTAGACAGGGAAATTTATTTCTCCAATATCCTGATGACACTTCGCTTGTCCTTGATGGTTTAACAAAATCCCTTTGTGTTTTTCTTGATACTGTAGATTTTTTCACAGTCATTTGGGTTAAAAATAAATAGTGCTAAACAAAAATCATTTCTTCACCAGCCACGATGAAAGTTAGATTGGTGTTCAACAACTTTCTCCTTGCTGGGCATCATTTTTTCAGTAGATTGAGAAAAAAAAATACTAACACAAATTACAATATATTTACATCCACTTATGAAGATCATTGTCATTAATCCGTGCATAAACGACACCAAGCAAATCACGTGCACAGATTAGCTTGAAAAGGGCTGTTCCATCAGTTAAGCATGCAAGAACATATTCATCAATAATACAATATTTTACACATTTGAGTGTTTTTTTTTCAAACAGATGTAAATATAAACAATAAAATGTCTTTCTTTGGTTGTTAATATGGGAATTAACACCGCAGCTATTGCAGAAAAAAAAATTACATATCCCGAATACGCGGGTTGTGTATTTTATCCGCAACAGCTGCGACATTAGTTCCCGTACAAACAACCAAAGAAAGACATTTTATTATTTAAATATTTACATCAACTGAATATTTTACTTTTATTTCTTAAGAAACCCTATTGTCATTGATCAGTGCATAAACGACACTGAGCAAGCCACGTGTGTAGTTTTCTTGAACAATGGCTGTTCCATCAGTTCTACACAAAATGTCATATTCTCTTAAAATAAAAAAAACAATAGTTAACAAATTTAATTTTATTTTGAATGTTTTTAATACAGATGTATATATAAACAATAAAATGCTTTCTTTGTTTGTTAGTACGGGAATTAACCTCACAGCAATCACAAAAAAATACATAACCCGCTTACACCGGTTATGTATTTTTTTCTGCAATAACTGCGACATGAATCCCCGTACTAACAACAAAAGAAAGCATTTGATTATTTTAAATAATAATCAAAAATTGCCTGCTTTATTTACCATTTTACTTTGGATATATTTTGTAAAAAACAAATGTTTAAAAATTATTTACAATGTCATATGTCATTGTTGACATAATTATGTCATCATGTCATTGTTATTAACAAGAATTTTTCCTGTCGGCTACCTTCTAAAAAAATTAACATAAAAATGCCTGATTCATGCAACTTTTATAAGGAGAATACTAAAACTATTCAACATGCATTTATAACTCGCAATGACGTAGTTGATTTATGGAGAAATATGATCATGTATATCTATAGAGTAACTGCTAAGGGATTTGGTTGTAATATCAAAGATATTATTTATTTTGGCTTAAAATATAATTATAAACTATGTTATACTATATACAAAGCAGTATATTTTTCCTTGCTCATTACAATGGGAAAAAACTCTCTTGGTTTAATAAATTATTTGAAAATGAAATATAACATAAAAAGATGTGTATTAATAAATAACTCTAAACTGTCTTTCTTGATAAAAAAAATGATAAGAAAATGTTTGAATCTAGTTAAGATGTTTCTTCTGTTTTAAATATTATTTGAATGTTCTATGTCTGTTTTTGATAATTGCTATTTATGATTAGTGAACAATTGATGCCGTGAATTCTTTCCTTTTATTTTTTTCTAAATGCACCTTAAAATTCTTTTCCATATATTTTCAATTTTATCCGACATGTGTGAGTGGATGTAAGAGTGTTTGTGAAATAGGGTGTACATGTATGTGTGTGTGTTAAAAATCCTTTGAATATCACTTTATAGATATTTATACTTAATAATGTATAGAAACGATGGATAAAGTAAATGGAAAAGAAAACAATAAATAAATAAATCACCACCGTGTTATATTAAATATCTAAATAATAGCTTGTAAAAAAACTTTAATGCAGAAGTTACAGGAATGTCATCGTATTGTTTTTCACAAGTACTGATAACATATTTTTTTTTCAATTTTTTTTTTCATTTCTCGTTCACAGAATGATTTTTTATTAGAATTTTAATGATGTTGGGTAAAGATGAATCCAGGGGCTGTCTTACCATTTTCTTGCTAAATGTCTACATTATTGCAGTGGATTCACAAGAACGTAAGATTTTTATTTATTCATATTATTCACAATAGACTAAAAATATACGTTATATCTTTTAAAATCTAAATAATGGTGTATTTTAATAATTGATTAATTAGTCTTTATTTTTAGCATGTAGTTCACCAGATCCAGTCATTGCGGGATTCGTCTACAAATTCCAAATTTCTTCTTTTGACTTAAACTCACCACTTTATAGGACAGACACGGCGATCGAAGGAATAAATCAGGGAACTGATCAAAAATCAGGAGTCAACATAACCATTATTCGATCCCCAGCCACTCCCGTTTATCTTAATTTAAATAATCTGTTCGAATTGATAACTTTACCAGTATTAGACTCACCATTTGGAAGTAGGACTTTTATCCGATTGAAATTGGAAATTGACAGAAATGTAAGGTTTATCCTTTTATATTAACATAATTAAATATTAAATGGTGACCTTACTTACTCGATATTTATTAATATTTAGGAGAATTCCTATTTTGAACGTGATGACATCGACACTGTTGAATTTCGATTATCTTGTCGTTCGTTGGTAAGTACCACGATATTTAGAAATTTTCTTTAAAATATTGACGTGATTTAAATATGAACTTGTCTAGACTATCTTTCTCTGCTTTTGCATATTTGTGATGCACTAATTCAAATATTTGTTAGATTTTTATAATTGTTTGCAATTTTCATACACAGACTTATATGCACATCAATTTCTATATGTATTCGCGTCAAGATAAAATGAAAATCCAGTACCCAACCTCTTTACATGGAAGGGGACTTATAATCAATTTCAATTTGCATTTAACATTAACACTCTGATTTTCAGAAAGCCCCTAAAGAAACAGTGATTTACCGGATGCAGCTAGAGATTCGAGATATACATGCCAAAGAACATATATTTAGAAAAAATCTTTTTTCTCCTACAGTTGTTAAGGTATACCTTTACTTAGATGACTAAAAATTTCACTGATAAGAACGAAAA
Source organism: Saccostrea glomerata (assembly GCA_003671525.1). NCBI lineage: Eukaryota > Metazoa > Mollusca > Bivalvia > Ostreida > Ostreidae > Saccostrea > Saccostrea glomerata. The sequence goes on along the minus strand of PRKT01000064.1, from coordinate 1,768,966 downwards.
ACCACCTATTGTACATTGTACACCAATGATTCTTGTGTTAAATTTAAATTTCAAATGACTAGATCAATGACCTACTTTTCATGTTATTTGCCCCTGAGTATTTCTCTGAAAATAGCTAAATTTTTCACTATATGACCAATTTTTACATTTCTCACAAAATATTACAAGCAACAAAACTCTTTAAATAATGAAATTTTATAGCAACGGAACAGCGTTGCTTCATATAAAGAAACTATGAGAGTTTGGGCCATAAACTTAATAATTATTTCGTCCGAATTTCCTCTGCCATAGTTATATTCCCCCCATGTTTAATCGAATATTAAAAAAATCTGAATGATAAGAACTCTGTGTAATTTATAGCCTGATGTTTTTTTTGTTACTCAAATTCTCATGGTATTATATGGGGTCAATGATCAAATTATTGAGATATCTTGTCTGGAATGGTTTTTGTTCATATTTTTGAATTTCTTTATTTCATACCATTCAATAATTTGAAATAATTTATGAGCTTTAACACATAAAATATTTGCAAAGGTAGGTCCGTCCTTTCAGAATTTTCTGTCAAACTGATAATTTTTTAATTTGAATACCTTGAATAAGTCTTAAACTAACTAAAACATCCATAAAAGACATATCTTTGCAGGTTAATTTTCATACAACATGTCTCAGAGCACATACCTCTAAAAACTCAAAAGCCAAAATTGAATATAAAGAAGTGTGATACCATATTTTATTTAGTTCTGCACCAAATCACATCAAATTTATGTAAAAACTAATGAAATTAAAAATGTTCATTTGCCAAAAGAATATTTGAAATCCTTACTGCAAAACATTAACAAATTGACGTTGAATCTGTCCATGTCTTTCAGAAAAAAATCTCAAAATATCTTTTTATAATTTTCAAAATCTAAATTGTTTAGATGCCATTTTTTTCTTGAAAACTACTAAGGATTATATACGAAAGTTAACAAAAACACATATTTTATTATGGTTGACCAGAGAATTTTAACAAAACAGTCTTTTGAAGACGTATACCCCGATTTTTAGAATATCAATTTTTTCCAATTATTCATTGCAAAATTTTTAAAAAGTAAAAAATAAATGGATGATAACGGCTTACAATCAATAAAAATAGATTTCAGGTTAGTTTGATAAAAAGAAAATTAAAAAGATTTAGGTCCATAAAAGCAATTAAGAATTTTGTGTCTGTGTATGTACCAAATGACATATAGATCTTATGGACAGAGTGCAAAGTGTTAATTTCCATAAATAATGTATATTAAATGCTTTGTATGCACAATAACAGTATATTAAACAAAGACATACTTGCTAAATAATTTTTAATCACCCAAAAAAAATTAATTTCAATAGACTAGTGATAATCAGAATTTTATTTTAATGGGTAAAATTAAAACCGGATCCGTAAAAATCACTCTTCACTACCATACATTGACTTTTGTTCCTATCCATTTTCTTCGAATAATAAAAAAATTAATCTTTTAAATTGATATTGAGTTTTAATTTGGTTATTTTATCCACTTAGAGCAAGTTTTGATTTTATGTATTATACTTTATAAAAATTTCCTTTCTGTTTTCTGAAACCTGAGTAAACGTCTGATCCTTAAGGTTGTAATTCATAGTAACGTGGGAAGTTTTACGGCTTAAAAGATTAACCTATCTATAAAAGATCTTACATCGCTTTTAGTTTAACTCTTCATCCATGCAGAGTGTCATCTCATTAACCTATTAGTTATCCAGTCTATATTGTAACGACACCTTTTACCACCGAAAACAAATTAAATCGTAGGAAACGTTTTAAAGCATTATGTCATTGTGCATCTTCTATTTTTTTTTCTATCGGACACGTATGAAGGGTGTCTTTTAACAATTTCTTATTGATAATATTTATGAGATAACCATATCTTACCGCAAATTATCCTTTATCACGGAATGAAAAATTGAACTTGACGTATGCTCAATAAAGGGGTACTAGTATCGTTTTGTCAGTGCAACTCTTCTTAACCTCTGAATGAAATTCAGTTAGTTTTTACAGAAAATTCTTTACATAATGCCAAGGTATTCACTTTGCCATTATACTTTAAGGTTGCAGGGAGTACATTGTGTGAGCCAGTGCACACAGTAACTCTAGTTTTATATATAATTAGATCTCATTTGATGTTCATTTCCTATAATGCATACTTCAATAATGTTTGAAAATCTTAGATAAAAAGAGATAAGGTTGAAGCACAAAATCCAAGAAATGAAACTGCACAAGTCCCAGGTAATAGCGGAGATCTTAAGGACAACACTCCTCGATTACGGGCACCTAGAGACATTGCCAGCATTGACAGAAACAATACTGCAGACAATCAGCTGGATGTGAGTAAGAATGGATAAAATTAACTGTGTTTCAATTATGTTATGAGCAAGGATGTTACACAGTTTTAACAAAAGTTGGAAGCAATTTACTTTTATATTGATCTTGTTTACTCATTTTCTTCACAACACTCAGAATATTCACTTAGCTCATAAGAAGTTGCATATTTTTCTTCATTAACTATACACTTAATGACCAATTCATAGAAATATGACCTTACCTTTTCCCCGCAAGCACTTTATAACGTGGAACAAGTTTCTCTTCAAAATTAGTGTTAATAGTTATGAACTTATATTTTATTAAGATTATAACTTTTCTTATTTTATGAGATTTTAGCAAACATTAAAAAGAAGGGAATTTGCATTAAATTGAGTTTAAATTTACTTTGGAAAGTGCGTGAAAAATGCGTGACTGCGGGGAAACGGTATATGCGTTATTTTGTGTTAGAAATAGGAAGTAGTATATGCGCTAAAATGCGTGACTGCGGGGAAGGGGTTAAAAGAATTTATTAATAAACAGTTATTCTCCAGTGATTCAGGATGTGCCATCCAATCTTAAAGCTATTGACAACTTTTTTATATTTTAATTTTCAGTTTGCACAGACAACCGTGTCAATCAAATTCCAAGATGTAAATGATAATAATCCTCTTTTTACCCCTGTTACTTACACATTTTCTGTACTTGAGGGAAGATCAAATGAAGAAGTAGGAACCGTTACAGTAAGTCTTAGCTCGCTCAGTCTTAGTACATTAAATCAATTGTTTGTTTTGGTAAACATCTTTTGAAGGAAAGTCTAACATATATGTCTTAGTTGCCAATGCAATTATAATTTTCTCTTGACCCAAACAAACATTTAATTTTGTAGGCAACAGATGCAGATGAAGGTGCAAATGCAAATATTACTTACCAGATATCATCCCATTCATGTAATGGTTCTTCTAATCTGTAAGTTCATGTAAAGTATCTTTGCTTCTTTTAAATAATTGGAAAATTTTGGAATATAACTAGAACCATGTTTCTTTGATTAATGATTAAAACAGAGATAGAAATAATTTTCATTTTATATCTTCAACAGATTTACCATTTTACCATCTGGGCTAATAAGAACAACCACTCCATTAGACTATGAAACAAGAACTTCCCATGTGATTCTGGTTCTGGGCATTGATGGAGGAGCTAGTAGTAGAACAGGAACAGCTACTGTTACTATTAATGTTCAGGATGTACAAGACACCATTCCTTTGTTTACAGAGACAAAAATTGTCCGCTCTATTCCTGAACGACAGTCAATTGGTACATCTGTATTGCAGGTCACGGTATGGACAACTTTATTCTTAATGAAAAGATGTCTTGCATTTAAGAAATTCCGAAAGATTCCATTCACAGCATTGCTTTTGTGACATTGTGTATAACTCTATCCAGAATGGATGCATTTATCATTTTCTGAGTTAAAATAATAGAGAATTTTCTTTCTCAACATTGATAATGTTTATTTGAACTGTAGAGGAATTCCTATCATGTATAATAGATATTAAGCAATACTATGTTGATTCTTAAGGCCTTGGACCAGGATGTAGTGGATCAGATCACTTACAAATTCAGTGCAGGAGAATTCAGTGTCTTTAGTATCAACCAGAATAGTGGCCTGATTACAAACAACCAACTTCTCCAGTATGAGACTAAAACTAGTTATGTGTTCCAAGTGACCACAGTTGAAGGAGAAGGTTCCAATGCTTTGTCTGCATCAGCAACAGTCACAATAAATTTAGAGGTTAATATTAATATTGCTATATATAAGTTAAATTATTCTTTTAGTATTACACTGCTTAGAATGAATTTGGATTTTGAATTGAGATCAATATTTAAGGAACTCCAGTTAAGCTTTATAAATCAAGATTTTGATTGTTTCCTTAAATCAACATAATGATCAGATGAAACACTTTTGAAGAATTCCAGAAACAGAAGTGTTTTCCTACGCAATTTCTTACATTATAAAGTTCTACAATCTGTTGTCAAAAAAATGCACACATTTATCTTTACAGGATATCAACAATTATCCTCCAGTGATTCAGGCTGTACCTTCCAACCTACGGTTCTTAGAAAACGTCCCAGTGGGGACCGTTCTCCTCTCCAGTATTACAGCAACAGATGCTGATGCACAGGTCAGTTAGCAGGTTTATCATATGCTGCTCTATATAACAAGAAATTGATATTGAAACGAAATCATCTTTTTTTATCATTAGTAAAATGACTTTGAAAAAAGTCTAATCACATACTAATTTAGGCAGTCTTATATTTAAAATACAGAACACGGCCAACAGTCGACTCGTATACAGAATTACCTCTGTGAGTTCCAGTCCAACACAAAATCAAAACATCCTGGAATGGTTCTATATCAATCCAGCAACTGGTCAGATCACACTGGCAAGATCATTTCAGCAGGACCCTGGTGTTACAAGATATGATGTAAGTACAAACAGTATATTTCTTGATATTTCAAGTCTCCATTAGAAATGGTTGTAATTGTCCAAATTTGTTGAAGAGTTTCACTTGACTGAGCCAGCCAGTATTTGGATTGAGCAGCGGTACTTTTCTTTGTTTAATCTACAGATTGCAGTGACTGTACAAGACAGTGGAGTACCTCCATTGGCTGCTTCTACCTCAGTCACCATTACTGTGGTTAGAAACACAGCTCCATTTTTCCCAGCTCCTAAATCCAAGACGGTCAACATTCTCAACAGCCATCAGGTTAATTCTGAAGTCACCACCTACACAGCCACAGACAATGATTATGAGGTAGGACTGGAGTAGAAGCAGAGTCCTCCAGAATCTAAGTAATGGATATATTCCGAATACTGTTCTAAATGTAAAATTATCAGACTGTTTGAGGCCCGTAAGGGCCGAAAACTGTCTGATAATTTTACATATAGAATAGTATGAGGCATATATCTTACTTAAAACATTGCCATTTAAATGTCCAAAAGTTACCTGGAGGAGTCCGATAATAACACAATGGGAGTTTAAGCATCAATTGTTTTTTTACCCGTCTAATAAGAAGACAAAAGAAATGAGACAGTAAAAACAGTGAGTGAACTCTTGTTCCATTTCATTCATTCAATGGCAGTCGTTTAGCTAAGCTGGACAAGAGTCCAGTGGTGAATGTTTCCTTTTAAATTTGGAACATTTTTATTTATTTTTTTGCATAAATTGAAATTTGTACAGGTTTCATTTTTTTGTGATATTATTACCATCACCATGGAAAGTAAAACTCATCCTGGAGTTTAAGTTTATACATGTATATGATGGAAATTCTCAGGGTTTGAAAGTGCAGCCACCTGGAAACAATCTTTATAAAATTTATAGATATGACGATTTTTTCTCAGAAATGGATTAAATTCGTTTATTCAAAATGCTGTATCAAAAACACTTTTAAAAGGTGTGAAGTATTTATTTGGAGGAAGGTTTAAACTCGATATCGATTTCTTCATGGATTTGCTATTTTGTATAGCAACTTGAATTCTTTGCGATTGCTTTTCCTGAATTTTTTTCCCAACATTTTTTGGGGGTTTTGGACATTTAACCTTTTAGTTCACTCTTCTTTTTGTTTTTTAAATACTGTTTGATTTTGTTATCATTGCCGTCCGATAATATATTATCAGACTGGTAATTATTATTATCGGACGGCTACAGGTAAATTTTTAGACTGCAAGAACAAAGGCATGACGTCACAGCAATGTTTTAATGATAATTAACAAATAATGATATGTCTGAGTGGATTGATCCTGCAGTTCTAGATTAAGTTCTAAAAAATGGTTTATCATCTTTTTTGCACAGCCTCAGTTTAACCAGGTGACATACTCCATGGTAACAGATGCCACTAGTGGTTCCTTGTTCAGACTGGACTCTAACAGTGGACGGATTACATTGATCAGCTCGCTTACAGCGGATGATGCTCCTCAATATTCAGTAAGAAAACATATTAAGGATTTTTATATCCCTCCCATAAAAGTTTCAAGGCAATATATATGGATATAGGAGTGACTCCTTGAAGACTATAATATTAAAGAAAATAAATCTTTTTATAAATAAAGAGAGAGAGAGAGAGAGAGAGAGAGAGAGAGAGAGAGAGAGAGAGAGAGCGAGAGAGAGAGAGAGAGTATTTTTGTCATTATTTAGTGTAATGTGAATATTTATCTAAATAATTAGTTCAATATAAAAGACATTCTTTGTTTATTTTGGTATGATCTATTTTTTTTACAGCTGATCATTGTAGCAAGAGACAATGGAGGTTTATCTGATACAGGAACAGTTGTTGTCAGTGTGAACCGCAATAACTTTGACCCTCAGTGGCTTCCAATTGGTGGCCCCTACAGTGCCTCAATCAGTATTGCTGAAAATAAACCTGTCCTAGAAACGGTCCACACTTTGACAGCTCAAGATTTGGATATTCAGGTACAGAAAATCACATATCAAATGACGTATGATAATGCATACTAAAATGAAGTATTGTGAATTCAAACTAACTGTAAATAGGTGTTTTATAATTTTATTGAAAGTATGAAAACTTTATAATATTAGGCACCAGGTAATACTAGAGTCTACAGCATTTTGTCAACTGCCAGTGCTGCCCAACATTTCCAAATTAACAGTCAAGGAGAAGTCCAAATCATTCGTTCTCTGACCATTGATCGGTCTGTCAACCAGTATGTGGTGAGTCTGCATTGTTTTTCCTTGACAATCGATTTATTCTGTTATTGCTTTATGATTTACCTTCATGACTAGTTGATCAATGACTTAATACTATACAAGTACTTGTGTGATCTGTAATGTACAATGCACAGGTAGTTTATGACGAGCTCACAATTTAAATTGAAAAACTTCATAAATTATCTTTTGTTTTAAATCCTTAAAAGGTCCTGGAGTTTTGTTTTTAGAAAATTAATGTTCATATAAATTTTGGAAGTTGTGAAATGAACGTTCCAGATATGGAATTAAGCATTTGTGTATATAGAATCCAGTTTCTTGAAACAAAATTCCCAAAATACAATTAAGTCATTATGTTTTTGGTATTTCAGTTGACCATCCAGCTAAGAGATGGTGGAAATAGAGTAGCCGCAAATAGATTCACCCTGACAATAAACATGATAAGAAATTCTTATCCTCCCGTGTTCTTTGACACTTCATACTATAAAGAAATTGAAGAGACATTAAGTGTAGGCTCCAGTATTCTACAAGTACGGGCCAGTGATCAGGATCCTGAAGTAAGAACTTGGACTTTTTTCTGGCAAATTTAATATAGAGAGAGATCTTTATTTTTTGTACACTTTTCTTTTAATATCAAAGATTCTAATACAAACCAAATTATTTGTAATATCTGTTTAAATTTTTTTTACATAAAAGATAGAGCTTTAAGTTTGTAACGCATTTGTTTTGTAACACAAAAACCTTTCTCTACTTAGTTCTTGTGAAATTCAATGTTATGAAAATTTAATTACAGCTACAGTTCAGAACAATTACCTACACACTGCTAGCTACCACTGCTGGAAATAACCTGTTTTCTATGGAACCAGCGACTGGTATCGTTAGAGTAAAGAGTGCACTGACTGGAGACCCAACTGTTACCTTTAACGTAAGTATGGCATGGCTTATTGTTATTTGTTAGTAGAACAAATATTTAAATTTCAGTAGATGATCTGTACCGACATCGTCTTCACTTCACAGATGGTAGCAGTTGCTACAGATGGTGGTAGTCCCTCCCAGTCTGCTAACGCAATGGTTACCATCAAGGTCAACAGAAACCGCAACACTCCGGTGTGGAATACACTGAATTATCAGACAACCATCTTGGAAATTCAGGCAGTGGATGTACCATTAACTCTTAGTCCAGGTGCCCTTACAGCCACAGACAGTGATGCCCAGCCACCCAATAACCAGGTCAACTACCGCTTGAAAGCTGTTGTTGCCAGCTCAGGGTTGACAACATATCCAAGTGAACAGGGCAACTTTGCTGTCAGTAGCAGTGGACAGGTGACAGTCAGAAGTCCATTAAATGGACTTTCTGCCAATACTTATCAGGTGTTTCTCATTTTCCTTATCATTTTAAATATTTTACATTGGTATTCTTTTCAATGTAGACAGTCTAACTAATGTTTTGTAAATCAGAGGGACTGCAATTACATGTATTTCTTAGCTTATAAACAAAATGACTTTTTTTAACAGTTGCTAGTAGAAGCGTATGATTTGGGAGATCCATCCAGGACTAGCACAAGCAATGCAACAGTCACAATTAATGTACAGCGTAACAGAGCACCGTCCTTCCCCTCGTCCTCTTATGCCTTTACCATGAGGGAGGATGCTACAGTCACTCCTCCAACCACAATTGGACAGGTTTCTGCAAATGATCCAGATACCGGAGTAAGTTGCTTTTCTGCATGAGGTGCATTGCTGGAAAACCTACATATAATTACGCCACTTCTTTATACATTTCATGACAATGACATTTCTAGGTATTCCTCATTCAATCAAGTCTACAGGGCTGCAAACGTTAAAATGGCATAATTGTTGGATCAGTACTCATTTCCTTGTGTATGTTTTAATAGCTTGAAATTCCTTTGATTCTTGACTCTATACAGTTACGATGTATAAACCTCGTGGTATAATCCTATTAATATACCGGAGACATATAATAAAAAAAACTTCCTTGAAGAAAATTCTTGATTGATGGTGGTGCTATGGTATTTATCAAACACTGCAGTATTCGATCTTTTCCATTTGTATTGTATAAGTTTTCATATGTATTGTATAATTTTGATTTCAATTATAAAATTTTCCATTCATAATGTATAATTTTTATTTGTATTCTATCATTTTCCATTTGTATTGTATTCATTTGATTTTCAATTGCATTGTATAATTCTTATAAAATAATCAGATTTTGATTGGTGGTACCTCATTCACCCCCAACCCCCTCTTAGAAATTTATTTTCTCAGACAACATTCTAATGATGGATTATTTTTTTGCCATCTCCCAGCGCTCCCCTTTCAGGTGTATGGATGTCCTCTAACATGAACGCAAATACTTTCAGATAAGCCCATGCAGTTAACGTTTCAAGAGCACCTATAACATCTCGCCCATTTTCAATATGATACAATCTAAATCTTTACCACTTAAATCTTTCGTAGCGAAATAAATAATCATCGGATACAATACCATTGAAAAAAATATCATACAAATAAGAAATTTTACAATACAAATAAGAATATAATACAATACACATGGAAAAGTATAACTATTCTAATGAAAAATTTAACAAAACAAATGAAAAATTGTACAATACAAATGAAAAATTGTAAAAAACAAAAAAAATAGTAGAAAACAAATAAAAAATTGAGAATACATCTGAAAAATTATACAATGTGAATGGAAAATGTCACATTGCAAATGGTAAATTGTAGAATACAAATGGGAAATTATAAAATAAAATTAAAGAATGCATCTCAAAAACTATACGATACGAATTTAACAATACAAATGGAAAATATAACGGTGCAAATGGAAAAATATAGAAAACAAATGGAAAGTTATAAACTACAAATGGAAAGTTATAAAAGTTATACAATACAAATGGAAAAGGTTGAATTTTGCAACGTATGACATGCCATAGTGCTAATTCTCTTCGTCTTACTTAAAAAAAATTAATATAATTTTCCCCTCACTTCAATATAAATTTTTAGAAAGGTTTATGTATTGCTTCATATAAAAGTACAATGATAAACTGTATTGAGGTTATGTTTTGTTTTTGTTTGATCAGATCCCTCAGTTCAATACACTGACATATGTCATCGAATCTTTGGGGGTAGGATCACCCTCTGTATATTTTAACATAGACTCAAATGGCCGCATCACATTACGGAATCTTGTAGGAGGAATATCCCAGTCAGAATTCATGGTAAGGCTAAAAAATAAAATTGAAAAAAATATTTATTGTCAACTTGAATTTTAAAAGAATTGCTGACATTGTAAGAGAACATAAACTGTTTTGAGGTTTTATAAAGCAAAGACACATCTGTACTTTGTGTTGATAAATTTAATTTTGCTTTGAATTTGTGAATAGTTTGGATAGATACATGTAGACTAGTTGTTACTGTTGCTTAATATTTTGCCATATTATCCCTTCAGTTTTTGTTACGAGTATCAGACAATGGAATTCCATCTTTGTCTGATGAGGCAGTAGTCACTATTACAATAAACAGAAATCTTTGGGCTCCAGCTTTCAATCCTCTAAACTATGCCATCACCATTCAAGAAAATCTGCCAGCTGGTGCCGAAACAGGGGTCACAGTGTCAGCAACTGACCAAGATATAAATGTAAGTTTTCTTTACAATTATTTTTATTTTTAAATTTATTTATCTGTGTAGCATATGGCAGATACAAAGGGATTTCTTTGTCTATATTGTCAGCCCATTTGTATTTCTGTCTTTCACTGAGGATTTCTTATATCATATACTGTGTATTTACACTATGTATACATTTATATGTAAACACTGTACATGAAACTGCTTTTATGTCTTGATCTGTTGCCGACACAGTGACACCTTTGGTTACATATCATTATGTAAGTAGTTTTTAAATATATCTACACTAAATATAGAAAATAATACATACCCTTTTCCATATCACATCCTGTATCCGCCCGAGACACCAATATCAGCCAGAGGGCCGAAGGCTGATATTGGTCGAAGGATGATACAGGATGTGATTTGCAAAAGGGTATGTTTTATTATGGTTTATTACATACTTAGTAATAAAATACAGAACTTACTAAGCTGAGAAAAAATAAGTAAATATATAGAATCATGCACAGACTTCTTACAATAAACTCCGTTTGTTGCTCATACAGTTTTGGTTTGTTTCTACATGTACCTCTATTTTAAATATCCCCGATCCGGAATTTGAAAGTAATCAATTAGTTGTAAATTAGATTATCCTTACATTAAGAGAATTATGTAACCCCCAAAATATCTGTATGATCACAAGTACTGTTTTTGAGGTTTAGTTTACTAAGGGTGTGATATTGATCCGTATCAGCCCTGCAGGGCTGATACGGCTATTGTGACGTCAGTCATATCGCATATGCAAAAAAACTATATTTATTACTAAGTATGTAATAAATATATTTACAAACTACTTGGTCAAATTCATCAATTAACACATTTACTTAATGAAAACATTTTAGTTTAATTCTTTTAGCCACCAAACAATCAGATTGAGTTTTCTGCCATTGGGGACCAGACTGCTGTGCAGTACTTTGATGTTGAAGCAACCTCTGGGAAAGTTTTGGTGAAACAGCCATTATACACTGCAACAGCAACTCAATATCAGGTATAATTAAGTCTCTTTGTCCAAGAAGAGATTTATTTCATCCATACTAAAAAGTTTGGAACCTTTTATTTTCCGCAGTTCTCCAAATTATAAAACCCAAGGAGTTCTGACATTAGCTCTGGTGAGATATACAGAGATAATGTAAATTATTCACAGAAATGTTGCTAGGAAGTTACCAGCACGTGGATACATTGAAAACAGAAAAGTTATGTTGCATTTCAGCTTTCACTTCCCTATAATTTCTGTACAAATGTACTTTAATCTCTCTTCAATTCATTCAAACTTTAAAAAAATTTCCTTATGACATTATTTTCTGCAGTCATGTATTGAATACTTGCCTGGGAACTGGGACTAAAATTTATGAGCGTCAGATTAGCAAATGAGGTACATGTACGAACACGGCTTTTACTGACAAATCAGCCAAATGAGAATGAGAATTACACACTGTGGTTTACTACGGATATTAAAGGAATTTTTTTACTTGGAAAAAATCAAATATAATGACGGATCGGAAAGGCACAAAACATTTTTTCCATGCATTTCGTTACAGAAAAGCAGTTTGTTTATTTTCATTCTGTTTTTTCCATGCTCACAATTATAAACAATTCAATTGTTCAATAAAGTGCCCTACTGGAAGGAGATTTCATTATGTTTTTTTTTTTTATGTATCTTCTGTGAATAAAATTGTCAGTCGGATTCTCTGACCAAACACACGTAAACACGGGTATTGTGATGTATGCTGCTGTTTTCCTTTCCCTTAGAAAAGTGTTGTGAACTGTGCACATACTATATATTTATTGACTGTGCTCTCGGGCTAAATGATTTAATCGGACCCAAGAACCAAGCTGTTTGCCTGAGGTCGTTAGGCCAAAGGCGGACAGTTGGGTTCGAAGGCCGACAAAACAGGAAAAAAAAAACCTAGTCAATAAATGTATAGTATGTGCAAAGTTCAGATCACTTTTCTAAGTAAAAGGATTGATTGATTGTATATTGCTTAACGTCCCTCTCGAGAATTTTTCACTTATATGGAGCCGCCACCACTTACTGGTGGAGAGCTGCAAATTGTGTCCTATACTCGGCACTTAGGGCCATTAAGCAGGGAGCTACATGTAGCACACACTGCGACACGGGATCTCGGTTTTTACTATCTCTATGTCCCACAGTGGGATTCAAACCCGCGACGTAAGGATCAACTGCTTACTTCGCGATTCTAGAGCAGTCTCTGTTACCAATTTTAGAATGTTAGACTCTTTTTAACGATTTCTAAAGAAACAAATTTTGAAAGATATGACAATACAGTTTATTATACATAAATTCTAGTTAACAACAAGAAGTAACAAACGCCCGTGTCATCTATTATCGTTTCTAATCTTGTTTTTCCAATAAGAACAGTTTTTGCAGTCCATTTAATATCGGCCAAATAGATTTATCTGAACCAAATGTTCGAAATAAAATGTAAACATATGTTGCTGGCGTAGACATTGCAATCTTTTCAACGATTGTTCAATTGTTCGTGGTAAAATCCACTGTGCGTATAAATTACAATATCCATATAAGAAAAACAAGGGCTTGTCATAAAGGATACATTAAACTTTTTTTACCATTGTATCGCTAGTGAGCTCTACTTTTCGCCGTAAATTAACACAAAAACAAAGATTGAATAGATTGTGATTTTTCCGACCCTTACCCATCTTTTTCCATTTAAAAGCATAAAAACTTTTCGGAAAGGTCTGGAAACACATTTTTCATAGAACATATTTTTAAAACAGACTGATAATTAGTTATAAAACATGTTTTTTTCTATGCCCTTGAAATGGGTCAACTTATACAACGTGTTTTAAACTCAAATCACAATAACTTTAGTTGAGGTGCATTTTGTAATGTGTAATTTTGCATGTGTACATGTTACAAGTATTTTTAGCTCACCTGAGCCGAAGGCTCAAGTGAGCTTTTCTGATCAAAATTTGTCCGTTGTCTGTCGTCGTTGTCGTTGGCGTTGTTGGCGTTGTTGTCGTCGTTAACTTTTCACATTTTCGACTTCTTCTCAAGAACCACTGGGCCAATTTCAACCAAACTTGGCACAAAGTATCCTTAGGTGAAGGGGATTCAAGTTTGTTCAAATGAAGGGCCACGCCCTCTTCCAAGGGGAGATAATTATGAATAAGTGAAAAATTAATGGCATTTTTAAAAAATCTTCTTCTCAAGAACCACTGGGCCAAGAAAGATGAAACTCATGTGGAAGCATACTCAGGTAGTGTAGATTCAAGTTTGTTCAAATCATGACCCCGGGGGGTAGGGTGGGGCCACAATGGCCGATCAAAGTTTTACATAGGAGTATATAGAGAAAATCTTTAAAAACCTTCTTCTCAATAACCACTGGTCCAGGAAAGATGAAACTCATGTGGAAGCATTCTCAGGAAGTGTAGATTCAAGTTTGTTCAAATCATGACCCCCAGGGGTTCGGCGGGGCCACAATGGCTGATCAAAGTTTTACATAGGAATACATAGGGAAAATCTTTAAAAATCTTCTTCTCAAGAACCACTGGTACAGGAAAGATGAAACTCAAGTGGAAGCATCCTCAGATAGTGTAAATTCAAGTTTGTTCAAATCATGACCCCCAGGGGTTGGGCGGGGCCACAATGGCTGATCAAAGTTTTACATAGGAATATAAAGGAAAAATCTTTATAAAAGTCTTCTTCTCATGTACTTCAAAGCAATGATTAGTGATAGTATAGGAAGAAAATGTTTTTAAAATTTTTTTTTATCAAGAACAGCAAAGTCATATGCTGTATTAATATGAAAGCATTCTTAAGAAGTATTAAATTCAAGTCCCCCCCCCCTCCTCACCTTTAATAAACTTTTCAGATTTTATCTGATTTGTGTTTTTTCCCACGATTTGCTCAGGTGAGCGATGTGGCCCCTGGGCCTCTTGTTTTTAATTTGTGAGGTATGTGTATTTGGTTCGATAATGACCCTTTGTAGAAAGAATTATGCATTGATATGACATTAGTTTTGTTCTAATCACGCTATTTTCATTATTTCTACATATATTTATCCAATTCATTTTTTATCACCTTGCAGCTGAATGTCAGGGTATTAGATAAGGCAGAAAATCCACTTATTTCCCAACAAACTGCCACAGTAACCATCACCGTGGAACGAAACCGCTTTGCACCAGTGTTCCAGAATCTGCCTAGTACCCAGTCCCTTCCTCGTACTTCAGGAGCAGGCTTTAACGTTTTCACTGCTTTTGCCAATGACAGTGATACAAGGGTAAGTTCTTTTCATGTTTTGAAACACAGTTGGAAAAAAAAAATCTGTGTGTGACTGCAAGTCTCCATTTTATTACAGTCTCCATTCAATGTGGTATCATACTATTTGGTGTCTGGAACCAATGAATTTTCCATCAACCCCACAACTGGTGTTGTTACCTTGCAGACAAATTCACTCTCTCAGGCTGAGTATGTGGTAAGTCATCATTAAGAACATGAAGTCTCTTTTTAAACCTTTACAATAGGTTTGCTCATTGCAAGAACTGCTTTGCAAGTATAAAAGAGGTAGTTATTTTACATGGAAAGATACAAAAATATAGAGCATGTACACTTTTTTGCAAGTTACAGACTTAAATCTTATATTGGTATGAAATTATACTAGGACTCAAAATTGGAAATGTTGAATATTAATGTTAAGGTATTCAATCCCTAATAGGAACAAATTCAATGAAATTGAATACATAACAGATATGTAGGCATTGAATACTCAGTTTAATTAGACATACTTCCCATTTATTACTATTAGTATGTATAGTGGGATGTGTCCTAATTTATGACCTTGAATTTTGGTAAGAGTTATCTCCCCTTTTTTTAATTAATTTAAAAAAATCAATTAAAAAAATGTAGCCGGTAAAAAAATTGTTTTCAATTGTCATTCTATTTTTAAAGTTTCGATGCATTTTTCACCGCAGAATTTATTGATATTCAAAGTAATTGAATTTTTATTTTGAAAAAACGCTTTTCCCCATAGACTTCAATGTAATCTTTGTTAATTAATTACTGCTTTATCAATGAAATTTTTAAAACTTTCTCGCGGTCAATCCTTTCCCACTATAAAATACTTTAATATGATATCAGAGTATTATGTACTTGACGGAGATTTAAGGGTAGGGAATTTGGTCCCATTAGGGATGGAAATCTTTAATTAAGACAATAAACTTTAAATGGTTATGAGAGAAGTACATATTTATTAAACCAAGTGTATTCAAATTATATATCCAAGTTCAATATACATAGAAAAAAAAATGATTTTTTTTAAATTTCCAGTTGACAGTGGAGGCCAGAGACGGAGCAAATATTCCAAGGAGGACCTACTCCTTGATAACCCTGAAAGTGGATGGTAACTTGGCCAAACCTAAGTGGGTGAGGCCTGGTGCCGGTGATTCATATGCAGCTCAGGTGACAATTCAGGAGACACACAACTACGTCACGTCAGTGTACGACTTCCAAGCTAACGATGCAGACAATGTGGTAAGATTTCTCTTTTCTATCTATTTGATTGTTTATTGAGTGATGTCTCTTGTGATACAATACATATGCTGTAGTATATCAAACCAAAGAAAAAAATCTTTATAGGGTTATATTGAAGCTCTATGTATGTAAGAAAATTGACTGAATTAACTGAAATAAATCAAAGTTTACTTATGAACCAGGAGATGTGATCAGAAATTATCATTTTCAAATGATTATTGATTTTGATTTAAAGTATATATCTTTGCTGCATTTTTAATTAATATACAATTCTATCAGTTTGTCTAGACTTTGTATCAAGATTTTGAACATAATGTCATTTATAGTTTTGACACTTTCTTCCATAAATTAATATTTTTATGTAATGTTTGACAGAGCCCTTACAATACTGTAAGATATGTGGTGGAAGGTGAAAGAAATGCTCCAAGCTTCTTCACTGTAGCTGATAATGGCCAAACTTTCCTAAAAACTCCTTTACTGCAAAGAAATGAGACACAATTTGTGGTACGTACTGGCTGTTGGTAAGAGAAATACAAATTATACACGTTGTAAAGAATGTTCTACATTTGTGTAGTGCTGTTTGAATATATATATGTGTATAGCATATGTTGCCTTCCTTTTCTCTTTTTTTGCTTAAGTTCCTTTTCTTCAGTTTATATAATGCATGTTGCGATTTTTTTTGGTTACAAATCTATAAATCAGATGGATTTATCAAAGTTTTAAGAAAATGAAAATAACTCAAAACAATCTTAAGGTAAGGTTTGCGTTAACAGGGAGATAACTCTTGCGAATCACCAAAGCGTTTGAAACAGGCAAATTTAAACCAGCGATGCTAAGCATCTCCTTAACGAATTTCCTCTGTCATACTTGATGTTTGTTGTCACTTAATATTAGGACTAAAAACGAAGGACGTTTTCAGGAGAAAGTCTTATAACAAATCAAAGCATAGGAATCATAGAAGCCTTTGAGATTAGCGTGCATATATGATGCATGTGGATGAACCAATAAAGGAGGACTTGTTTATTTTCGATACGAAACGTGGCAAGTTCCGATCGGAAGAAAGTCGTTGACGCATTGTGTTGATGTGTGTTTGTCGCTTCACCACTACACTAAAATTTTAAGTGAGAATGGGGGAAAAAAAAGAAAAGACCTGAGAGTATCCTGTAAAGTATTATGCTATATGCAGTCCGAACCGGGAAGAAAAGTCACGGTGCATTTGACCACGTCCAATGATGATGTTTACAGTTTGATTTTTTATAGTATTTCCATCAGGTAATTATTTAACTATTCATTTTACTGAAAGTTATGAATGATCTACTGACTAAAAACGATGAATAAACGGTACAAGGATGTCAGGATGTGACTCATATCCCAACAATGCCAAAAAAATTTAAAAATGCATTCATTCAAGAAATTATGAAAAATAAAATCCTTGTTCATGCAACTTCAAGTTACCTTTTTAAATTAGGTTTGATTTTAATTAATATTCCATTTTCTATTTAATAAAAAAGAGATACAGATTGTGCATGACAAGAACATTAATTTTCTTGATCAAGCATTTGAATTTCACTAATTCAATCTGTAAATTTTACAATAATTTCATATTGATTCTTCATTCATTATATTGGAAATTTATTCATTTCATTGAATGAATGAAACTCAGTGCAATTCCTTATGCTATTCAAAAAATGCAGTTCTTTAAATGTTATTGTAAAATGAATACATGTGATTTCAGATCATGGGTCATTAATTGGAATAGATAAGAACCAAAAAAAGTACTTCAGTGTTTCCTAAAAAGATTTGTGCCATCAATCAAAGTAGAGGTCATCCCATATCAGCTCAAGAATATTAAAGAAAGTTGGATGGATCAAGCTAAGATATTGAACCAGACATGGCAAAATCAATGGAGATTTGGAGAAGAACTTCTGACTTGTTATACCCAATGCATATTTTTATATGTCTATAGATTATAGAAGAAAATTTAATGTTCATCAACATCCTTATCTAGTATATACATGCTGTTTTCCATATATTTTGAAAAGACGTATATCATTATGTGATGTATTTTGATTTTAAAAAGCAGAAAATTTTGTTATATTTAATCTATTATTTCATGGATATCAAGGAAATATATCTATCACTGAAGCATTGTTTCTTTTTATCTGTTCTTGACAAATATTTATCATAATGACAGTGTTATGTCATTTTGCAGAATTTGCGTTTTCTCTGAAATCAGAAGTACTCTGTAAACTCATTAAAGTATGAATTAATGTCACTTAGAATTCATCTTTATTTTGTTCTGTCTGATATTTCAATTTAGATTCTAAGACTATCTAATCCAATGATTGAGCTAATGTCCATGAAGTGTAGAAAAAGGCAATCTTTAAAAAAATGTTTGGTTGTCGGCCTCTACAGACTGACTGACTAAAATGACCAGACTGAAAACTTTTTTTTCAATGCAGGGCAGTATTTTTTTCTTTTTATTCCTCTTATCCCCCCTAAAAAATGTTGTTGAAGATTTTATCACCTACCGACCCAATAATTTTACCCTGAGTCAAGAGAGGGCAAACAAACATTACTTTGAAGATAGCATTTCTACTCTTCCAAGTAAAGAAATAATTTAATTATAAAAACAGTAGCTCCGTGGATGCAATGCTTACAACATTTCACTACAAAAATAGGCATACATGTATAATGACAGTCACCAGCCATAACTGAATAAAGATATTTTGCTACAAATATGTCTAAAAGTTACTACATGTTGGAAAAACTAATCAGCTTGAGGTCAAATTCTAGGGCTTTTAATTGGTTTAGTTGCAACATGTTCTGAAGTATGTTTATATACATATACATGTACTTCAAATTCTAAAGGAGTTGCAGTATAATTCATGGACAATTTCATCAGAATATTCAGATGTAAAGATTGCCATAAATACTAGAGTTCTTCCATGGAATAAATTTTTAGACCATCATGTAATTTTATTTTGAATATTTTTGGCCTGTTTATGCCTAAAAACAATATAAAAAATAACATTTAGTCTTTAACATTCACCATGACAAGGTGATATCAATGTTGCCTTTAAAATTGTAGAAAAAGTCATAATATCGCCCCCGTTTCCATGGAAACAATATTGGGGACATACATATTTTTTTAGTTCAAATTTATGAAAATGATCAAATTAATAACTTCATGGATTTTGATGGAATCGGTAGATATGTAAAACGTTGGTTTTTATATTTTTGTTGCCATGGCAACGGTTTAACTTTATCAAGGAAAATTGAAAACTCTTCTTTTTTACCCAAATTTTCACATTTTTGATAAAGGAAAATTAAACGTTTAAATAATAGAAGCATGAATTATACTAATTCCGGTCATTTTGATAATAAAAGTTTGATAATTTATAGAATAAATCAATTTTTTCAATGAAAATAATATTCGAGGTGAAATATGAAATACGTTTAATTTGGCGTCTTTTACTCAAAAAATGAGACGGGCAATCTCTTTGAAAATCATATAAAATAATGGAGCTAATCTTCCTGAATAAATTGATATATAGCATGTTTGCATATTTAAAAATATATGAATTGGAGGGAGACGCAAACCTTACCTTAATATCGTATTGCTTTTGACAGCTGTTGGTAAGGGCAGAAGATTGCGGAAACCCTCCTCGACAAGCAGAAAACAAAGTCAGACTGACCATCAATATTATAAGGAACAACAACGCTCCACAGTGGCAAAACCCAATGACTTCAGCTCTGATCTCTCAACAAGCCGCTGTAGGACAGGCTGTTGGGACCTCTCTTTTGGCAACAGATTCTGACGTCACCTTCAATGTTGTAAGATACGAGATCATTGGAGACGGTAATGCTACCTCTTTCTTCGCCATTCCTAATCCAAGCGTTGGGCGAATCACATTAGCAAATTCCTTGGTTTTAACTTCTGATCTGATTTATTATGTAAGAATGAGATACAGCTCTTATGTAAACATTTGATTTAGAATTTGTGCAATATCAAAAGTTATATTAGCGATTATTTTGCTCTTAAATGTTTTAAGGGAAATTTAGTCATTGAAAACATATAAAAAGCTTGTTTTGTGCCAGCTAGGATCTTCCTTGAAGTAATATTTTTAACTGATCCCCACGATTTCGAGAAAATCTTCTAAAAATGTGATACAGATAATTTCATCAGAATGATGATCTGTTTTGGATACTCGGTTCTAAGCAAGACACTTATATAGGACTAACTATGAAAAAGCATTTATTTGAGTGTCTTTTATCACGTTTTTTGTTAGCACAGGGACTTGAAACAGTCTTAGCAAAATCGGGTATATAGTATATTATACTATGCGCCCGATTTTGCTAAGATTGCATCAAGTCCATGTGGTTGTTAGGTTACCATTAACGTGATTTTCTTGTAAAATATATATTATCTATATACAAAAGAGATGTAGATGTATTAGACTTTTTGGTTTCTTTTATTTCGATTTCACAGTGATTTATCGAATACCTAAAATAACTATGAATGGATTAACGTCGTCGGTTTATCAATATAAGTTATCATAAAAGAAGTGCAATGATTTGACCTGAAGTAGTACACAAGTATACAAGTATCAAAGCAGCTAATTCAATTAAGAAGTTTGGATACCGTTTTTGAAAGTTGAAATATGTCATATTATCAATTTTCATCAAATATAAAAAAAAATTATTTTATGTTTTATTCACATACAATGCAGGTATATTTTTATTTATGTTTATCCTATAAAACATAATTTTACGTAATTTTTTTTTTTAATTTTTACAATAATTTGATATCATAACATCACTATTTAAGTGGTTAAATTTATCTAGATTCGAGTGCGAGCGTATGACAATGGGGTTCCAGCAAAAGACAATGTCACTGTTGTGACTGTGACCGTGGAAAGGAACAACTTTGCCCCAGAGATCACCACCCCCAATGTTGCTGAAAGAATCCCTGAGACACAAGATCTGGGAGTTACCATTGCTATAGTGAGGGCTCAAGATAGGGACAACCAGGCCCCACACAACCAGATCAGATTCAGATTCTTTGCTACACAACCAGCTTCTGCTTATTTTGACCTGGACATTTTAACTGGAAACATTTATGTGAAGAGGGAACTTACATCAGATACAGCCACCAGATATCAGGTAAATTTTTATCATAAAGAATGACACTCAAATATATATACATGTATATATATATATATATATAAAAATATATATATATATATATATATATATATATATATATATATATATATATATATATATATATATATATATATATATATATATATATATATATATATATATATATATATATATATATATATATATATATATATATATATATATATATATATAGGCCATATCAAAGAGGATTTGATTTAAACGAAGCTTTGAGAATGGTACATTTATAAATCTCATTTTTCCTCCTTGGTATCTATGATCAAATTTCTGGTTTATATTCTCCAGATGATTGTACAAGCCTATGATATGGGGAGTCCATTCAGATATTCACCTACTAATGCCACTGTGACAATAGATGTGTATAGGAATTTATATGCTCCATTCTTTACTGGTGGACCTTTCATTGCCAACATTCTTGAGACCGTTGTCGTTGGAACATCAGTACTTCAAGTAACCTTTGGAGATTCAGATAATAGTGTAAAGTTTTGATCTCTGAATCTAGATAAATAAAGTTTACTGAAATCTTATCTTTTATATGATTTCAAAAACAATACGTTTAAATTTTTATAATTTGTTTGTTTTTTGCTTTCTTATTTTTTTGTTTGTTTTGTTAGGTTTATAGAAAGGTAAAGAGAATTTAAAATTTCTTAAAAACTTAAATTAGTAAATACCTATATATGTTATTTTCATTTAATTAAGATATATTTTCTTTTCTGCATAATGATTTCAACAATCGACCTTTTTTATGTCACCTGAGTCACTCAGGTAACCAACTGCTTTCTGTTTTTGCCCATCGTCGTACGTCGGTCGTAAACTTTTGAACATTTTCAGCTTCTTCTCTTGAACTGCTGAATCACTTTCAACTAATTTGGCATACATGTATCTTGTATGGGTCCAGGCAAAGACCTAGATATATGGTCAAGGAAACGAAAATTGGGAAACCATGGCCCCTGGGCATGAGGGGTAGTGGAGCTAAAACGATTTAAATCAAATGAATGCAAACTTTAAAATTATCTTCTTTATTCCTGAACATCAACTACTGAAATGATTGAAATAAGCATCTACCAAAATTGTGATATTAATGGCCCTAGGATTAGGGGTTAAGGTGCTAGGATGTTTTTTTTTTAATACATAGTAAAAATGCATTATTTATTCAAAAATATTCTCTTCTGCTGCTAGGTACTAGTATTAAACCAACTAAATGCGTAGTAATGATAAGCAAGGACTAATCTTTTAAATTGTGAATTTCTTGGCCCATAGGTCAGGGGTTCCTTTGTTGTTTGGATGGAGTTCTGTTGATTATAAAGAGAAAATTCCTTAATACTTTGGAAGTCTTAATTCCCCTTGGGTATTAAGCAAAAAAACTAAATGCAGTAAAAAAAAATGTAAATGTAAACAACTGTGCCTATTCTCTGCTTCTTGGTATCTAGATGGAAATTCTAATAAAGGAAGCAAATGAGAGTTACCCTCCTTGCTAAATTGTATCAATCAAGAAATTCTTGTTAGCTCACCTGCGCCATCAATCGCATCATCTCGGGTCTTTCCGTCAGAGGTCGGAAAAACAACCTCAAATGTACTAACATCACCGGATGTTAAAAATTTGTACATCTTCCTGTTTATTCAAATATAGTGTAGACGGAGATAGAAGTCTCTATGGTATATTTAAGGTAATATCATTACAATGAATAAAGTTGAACTCCACATTCTACAGATAAAAAGTCTCCATGCATTTAATTCAAAGATCGTGAAAAGGGGGAGTTGTAATGGCGTCTTCCTAGTACATTCGAGGTCGTTTTTCCGCTAGTCGGAAAGGCCCGAGAAGTTGCGATTGATATATAGAAAGAATGGCAGCATTTAAAAATCTTCTTCCGAACCGCCGTGCTTGAAAATTTGAAACTTATGTGGAATCATTGTGAGATAGTGTAGGTTCAAATTTGTTCAAGTCATAATCCCCCCCCCCCCCGGGGGGGGGGGGGGGTTAAAGTTACAAATTTTATTTAATTTTAAAATCACCAAGTTTTTTGACCAAGGAGTAAACTCAACAGCATTGTTACGTCAAAAATATACTGTCGTGAGGTTTTTAAAAATAATCACTTTATAGCACAATACCATTGTAGTCTTAAAAATGTTTCTGTATCATTTAAAATTCTTTTTTGGCATCAATTTTTTTAGTAGTATATAGTTTTGAATTTCAATATAATTTTTTACTGTGTGACTGTGCTTTCAAAAGATCAGCAACTGTGGAACTATCCCAGGGAGATCGCTCGGGTCTCGCGTTACAAGAGGATTTTACCAAGTGCTGTTTATAATCAGATGACCGTGGTTCCTCGGGCCTTTTTTTTTTAATTTCTTGACATAAAATTTAAGGTGTAATTGAGTAAGAAATTCAAGATTCGAAATTACAGATACACATTTGTTAGGTTCAACTGTCTCTAGATTATTAACCAACAATATATGGCGAGTAATATTTTAAATAAAAATAAGTGCATTGTAGGAAAATTCTTGCAGCCTCCATTTAACACTGTGAATGTGTCGGCCATTGGAGATGACAAAGCTTTGACGTATTTCCGCATAGAAAGAAATGGACGCTTGTTTGTAAAAAGTGATTTAAGGGCAGATGCAGAGACTAGATTCTTGGTGAGTTAATCATTGAAATGTCCTGTACGATATGTGTGTTCTCTTAGCCTATGTCCAGTCCTTAATTGACAAGACGTTGCTATGTATAATAGTGTTCTTGTTCGTATAGGGCTGTTTTTCTTTTTTCTTGCACTGTATTGATATATTTTACCTTAAATTTAGCTTTTATATCATGCATTTTATCCTTTTAAACATAAAGTCTCCCACCTACATGTTTAAAACCTTCCACATTGAAAGTTAATGGCATTGATTTCAAAGACTGCGCTAGAAATATACATTACTTTCAGATAAAAATCATATGAAACCTTTTGATGAATGTGCTTTTACAGTTGCGATTATTGGCTGAGGACGGAGGCTCACCAAGTAAAACGGCTACAGCAACAGTACTCATTACTGTAAACAGAAACCTTGCTGCACCCCAGTTTAACCCTGCTTCATACACCCAGACTATCATAGAGAATTTCCCAGTTGGCAGTAAAATAGTTACAGTAACAGCCACTGACAGTGACCGTCATGTTTGTAAATCTGGTTTTCGTTCAAATTAACAAATTTAAAAAAAAATTAAAGTTATCATTAACATATTTTATAGTAAATATGCACATGTCTTTTAGGATCTGATTTGATATTATAATATTAACTTTTGTTATTTTAGTATATACATGTAGTTTTTTGTATCGAAAGAAGACACAAAACGACCAACCTTATAATAATTTCTTTCTTTCAGGTACCGAACAACCAATTCAAATTTAGTATAAAAGGTGATACAATGGCAAAGAACTACTTCTATATAAGTCCAGATTCTGGTCAGATTTCTCTGAAACAGACGATAAGAGGAAGTGGAATCGATCAATTCAAGGTCATCAGATCTCTGTATAATCTTTATATTACATGTAACGACGATGAGCTAGGCTTCCTTTTCAATTAAAACAGAGAATAGCTTGAAGGAATAACAGAAAGAAAAGATCTGGGGCTGTAGTCCTAGACTTTTGTTTGCGCATCAGTAGTGTCGATTAACAAATGCCAGTGATTCCCTTGCGTCTAGTTCATGTACATCGTAATTGTAGTCTTTTTCATCAAAATTTTATTATCATCGACATCATTTTTGTCATCATCATGACATTATCGACATCATCGTCGTCATTGATATTTAACCAATGATTGTGTTACATTGCAGTTTTATTACCAGTATGAAATTAATTTATTTTAGAAAGAGAATAAAATTGTCTTACCTTTGTTGCTGTTCAACTTTTAAGGTTGTATTTTATAATGATTTTATTTTTAATAGTTACAAATCATTGCAACTGACGAAGGAATTCCGCCGTTGCTTGGACAGGGAACAGTGATAGTAAACATTACAGATTCACCATATACAAATGAAAGCTGTGAAACAAATTTACACCCTCCAATATTTACAGCACCTTTATATTTTGTTAATGTACTAGAGGGAGACTACTCAATCAACAACCAATTGCTCTTACAAGTAAGTAGAGGTGATCGGGAAAATAAGTGCATGAACTTTAAGGAATATGTTTTTTAATATCAGAAAATTTTCTGACTTAAATGTTATTATAAGGTTACTTTGCGGGTAGATCGAAAAGGCAACTTTCAGTTTTTCATATCTCTGGCCATGAATGTGGCCGGGGAATATAGAATTTGTCATGTTCGCTAAACTTCATATGCTGATACACATGCACAGATGAGAGCTATCATTTTTTTTTTACTTTTCCGTTTCCTTCGACTTCGACCTCGCTTTTTATACCCAACGCAACAAGTTGCAGGAAGTATAATATTTTTGACCCATCTGTCAGTCAGTCCATCAGTCTTTTTTTGTCAGCACAACTCCCCATAAACCGCTGCCCAGACTTTCTTTAAACACTGCAAATATTTAGGGCAAAGTATGAAAATATGCATATTACCAGGAAATTCCGATTCCTTTATTTTTTCCAGGAATTTCCGCACTTTTACACATAGATTTTTGGCCATATCTTGAATATAGAGATGAACAGTTTGTCAGCGCAAATCCTCATAAACCGCTGCACAGAATTTGGTCAAACTTTGCAGATATTTAGGACACAATGTGTAGATGTGCATAATTACCAGGAAATTCTGATTCCTTTATTTTTTACGGTAATTTCAGCACTTTTCAACGTAGAATTTTGGTCATTAGCCATACCTTTAATATAAAAATGAACAGATTGTCAGCACAACTTTTCATAAACCGCTGCACAGAATTTCGTCAAACTTTGCAAAAAATTAGGACACAATATGTAGATGTGCTTATTAAAATTACCAGGGTACTGAATATATTCTTTTATTTTCCCAGGCAATTTCAGCACTTTGAGTTTTGTGGAAGCGTGGAGTATCTGAGCTTCCTATCTTTTTCTTTCATCTTAAATATGTGTGTAGCTCAGTTTAAGAGAAACCATTCATGATATTTTTATCATATTTCATACGCTAACACATACTGATGTAAAATATTCAACGAAAAAAAACCCAAAACATTTTACTTTTTCTTTGTCTTTGACCTCACTTTTCTTAATAAGCGTTTAGCTCGGTTTTAAAGAAACCATTCAAGATATCTATATCAAACTTATAATGCTGAAACATATTAGTGAGAACTATTGAACAGTGTGAAAAACTTTTAACCTTGCACTTTTCTGTGACCTTGACCTCACTTGTCTTTAAGTTACATTTTGCCTACTTTAGAAGAAACCATTTTAGATATTTTAAATATGTTATGTTCTTGTACATATATGTACTGTAAGCGTATTATATTTGGCTGTGTATTCTTTTTAGTGCCTTTCGCGGAAAGAAATTTCCGCTAATTCAAATATAACGCTTAATTTCTTGCGCATATGTTCACAGATAAGATCATAAAGAAATGCGCTAAATTAAATTTACACTAATTTGTTCAAATGTCATTTTCCGCCAAATGTCGTACACGCCAAATGTAATATACATTTACAGTAAGTACGTGAGAATATATCATCTATAACCATGTTTTAAGATTTTAATATTGAAAAAACTATTCAAGATATTCTAATCAAACTTCATATTCACCAATACATATCTTCATTTCGGGATGACCATCCATGTCCTATATAAACATATTTCTAGTTTCTTGAGAAATTTTTAGGTATAGACACCTTAAATGAATTTCACTTTTGATTATGGTTTGAATTTCACTTTAGATTATTGCTTCCGACAACGACGTTGGATTAAATGGCAAGATAGTTTTTGACATCCAAAGCGTTTCCAACAACGGAGCCAAAAAGTTTAAATTAGTTGAAACCGAACAGGTCGGAAGGATAACCTTAACATGTGTCAGCAGTATATTTAGAGGAGAAACCTATGTAATAATGCTCCGTGCATCAGACAAAGCTCTCCCAATACACATAAGAAGGTAAGTATTGATCAGAATTATGTAGGTATGTTTTGTATTGATAATCATGAAACATTTCAGTTTCAACTATTGAAAGCCTTAAATATGCATGCACACCCGATTCATCTAGCTCCTAAAACATGCTGCAAACAAGATGTGTTTGTGAAAAACTATGCGCCCGGCGGCAACAAAGTTCGGAAAAGGCTATTTTTAGCATTAAGGTCATAGTCAAGGTCACAAAGACATTGATCTTGGTGTCATTTGAAAGAGCTTAATTAGTGGAGTATGCATACAAAATATGAAGTCTCTATTTTTCATGGTTCAAAAGTTATGATGAAGGTTAAAGTTCGGGACAGACAGACAAACAAACAGACAGACAGACAGGGAAAAAAAACAATATACGCCCTGGATCTATCGATCCGGGCGCATAAAAAGTAAAGTATCGTTCTATTGAAGTTTAAGAAGCAAGTCAGTTTCTAAATATGTATGTATACTAGTGGTAAGCAGAAAGTTAGGAGTGTTTTGTATTAATGATGTTTGAAAATAGTTTTTTTGATGTATGATAATATTTCAATTTTAATACATACAAAGATTATTTACTGAGTTTAATGCTAATAAATGAACTTTCATGTGAAGACTGGAGAGGGACGTTAAACAGTATACAATCAATCAATCAATCATGTGAAGACAATTTGATTTTCATGTAACTAAGTATATCCTAAGTTTGTTTTGTTTTCACAATATTTATTTCATGATGGACTACAAAATAAAATAAACAAACCAATTTATTTCTTTATTACCAATGAAGATTTTACAAATGTGTTATTTGTTTAGTGTCTTTGTCTTTGCAGAAGTTCTTCAGTTCCAATAGAAGTTAAAGTTGGTCCTTTTTCGGTACATTAGAGCAGGTGGAATGGGTTCAATTTCGTAAGTTTTTTAAAATAGTTTTTAGGTTAAAACGAAAAATTTCAAACATTTAATATTATGCACTTTAACACCTTGCAAATTGCAATTAAATGCTGAAATACGTAGTATATATATATATATATATATATATATATATATATATATATATATATATATATATATATATATATATATATATATATATATATATATATATATATATATATATATATAGAAGGATAGATATGGCTTGATGGTTCTTAATTTTTATTTCAGAATCTACCTCTCATGTTGATGAAAATTATTTGATAAACGACACTGGATCAAGAGTGTTATCAAAGTTAGATAAAAGATAACCCAGAACAGCTTCAAACTCCTAGTAGCAGATTCCAATTGACATTAAGCGATGTATTGCAACCAAAATGCTTCATAAATTTATAAAAATATATGTCTTTTTTTATTTTAAAATTATATAAATTTAAACTCTAAATATTACAGAATTTAATATAATGACGTTTTGTACAGTTTGCTAAGTAAAATATGATTGATTGATTGATTGATTGATTGTATACTGTTTAACGTCCCTCTCCAGAATGATTCACTGATATGGAGACGTCACCATTGCCGGTGAAGGGCTGCAAATTTAGGCCTATGCTCGGCACTTATGGCCATTGTGGAGGGAGGGATCTTTATCGTGCCACACCTGCTGTGACACGGGGCCTCAGTTTATACGGTCTCATTCGAAGGACCGCCCGATTTAGTCGCCTTTTACGACAAGCAAGGGGGGTATTGAGGACCTTTTCTAACCCGGATTTCCACAGGGCGCTAAGTAAAAAAGATGTTACATAATTATGTCATTCTGTCACCATGAGTCCCACTAAAGTTTATATTGATTCATTTGGCAACTCTGTCAGAGGACTGGACTCTATTAGTGGTGGTTATTAATAAATATAAGACCAGCTCTGACACAGACAGCTTTAGGAGCCCTGTTTACAGGCCGAAGCTACAAAATACTAGGGAATTTGTCCTGTCATTTAGACAACTGCATTTATCTCATCAGTTGCAAAGTTTGTTCAAAACAGTGTGTTGGTGAAACAGGAGATCCCCACAGGAGAGTCAATAAACACCGTTCAACCATTAGGACCAAAAAACGCAAAGAGACGTCGGAGAACACTTCAATTTGAAGTTCACAAATGGGAGGACATAACAGAAGTTTTTATTGACCATATTCCAAGATAGACAAAAGCTCAGAGAAAAAGCGGGAAAAGTTCAGGTTGCAAAGACTGAAGTCATTCCGGCCAAGTGGTATTAACAAACTTAATGACTTCACCAGGATGGATATGATCTAGAACCAATCCAGGATTGTAGGCGATTTCTCCAGGAGATTGGCAATACACGAAAAAGAAGTCCTTGGCACTTTGTCAGAATGCATGAAATGTATTAAAAATTGAGAGACAAATTGCGAGGCATCCACCCTTCTGTTTTCAATAATCCAGAAGTGATAAAAAAAATTATACTTGCGCTTGCTGGTAAAGCAGGCAACACTATCGTCTTTATTTGTAAGGCTCATCATATAATATGTATTTCAGAGGAACTTGGACTTAATTCTACAAGTGGTAATCCGACTTATACTCATGGTTCCCTTTCTAAGGAAGAACTTCAAAATCATATGTCACTTTTAAATATGTTTCATATTCCAAATAACCAAAAAGAATTTGAATTAATATATCTATATTGAATTTCGAAACTTCATTAAAAAATCATTACAAAGATACATAGCGGGTTCAAGTAAATGTTCAACCAAATCTCTTTCTTTACTCCTCACTATGATATTGACAGAAGTCAAGAAGGAAAACTTCAAGAGTACTGTGCAGCACTATTTTCGCGAAGAGGTGAAAATCAGATAAAATTGAACTTACCTTGTTATTGATCATTTGTAGAATTATTTTTTGTAAAAAACATTCTTATTGAAGTACACACAGGTACTCTGAAGCTGATATAAAAAAAAAATACTTGATTTCTGATTGAAAACATATATGTGGTTTAGTTTTGGAGACGCCCCGTTAAAAGCAGATCTATTTTGAATTCATATAAAGCAGAATTTGTTCAATATTTTTTACTTAAAAAGAAGAAAAGATTTGCTGTTGTCTTCAACTTGACGACATCATATTGTCAATTAACTATGTTTTTTTCCTTTCTTATGTCGATAAGATATATTTCTGTGAGCTTGAGATTAAAGATGCCATAGAATCTGACACATCTGTTTCATATTTCGATATTTTACTTGAAATAGACGTTTAATAATATAGTAATCTAGGACATTTGAAAATCTAAAATTATTAGATATCATTTTTTTTTTTAGGTTTTTAGGATCTAAATTTTTGTGACCGTTTGTAGGTAGATGGTCTGACACAAAAATTATATCAGAGGCGATTGTATTAGCAATTTCCATGCTAATATATACATGGTGTGTAGTACTTTTTACTAGACATTTGCGTTATATGTGTGAATAATTATATCTTGCATATCAACATAAAAAGTTGCATTTCATCAGTGAGAGTTGCGTATATTTATCTCGGATGTTGGGAGAAATGGGAGAAAAAATCCCACAAAATACCTTTTTCTCCCACAAAATAATGGTGAGATATTGGTTTTGGTATTGAGAAAATATTCCATCATCTTCCCATGAGATTTCTTGATTTCAGGTGTAATATCTTATTACCTAGAAGATAATCAGGTGTAAATTTTGGTTCCTGTGTTAAGTTTAACAAAATCCCATCAAATAACATAAATGGTTTCCATGTATCTTTGGAAAAGTGGTTGGCAAAAGTCCGGACAAATGTCGTGTCCGGAGTAACATTTCGCACTGTTAATAATTGATTTCATTTATTTTGCTTGTGAACTCAGTTATGTTGAACATTTACAAAATCATCTTGTATGTTTAGATAAATAACTAGTTTAAAGAAAATAAATTGCAGACAGGTGACAGAAATGTGTCACCATAAAAATCAGTCATTTAAAGGAGAAAAACACCATTCTTAGGTCTCATGACACTAGTCGACGTTGAGGAAAAAATTGTATTACAAAAGCTTGAATTCTTAACATTATTCAATTTATTTAACGTCAAAATCAAGATAAAATCTTGAAAATGGAGCGATGGAATTTTAGCTAAATAATCCAAGTCGCACTGTGTGAACCATATAATTATACCTTGGTTAAGAAGAAGGATGTTTTTACCATTTATTGTGTTGCATGGAATGTTTTACTGTAAGTACTATTTTAATGGTTAAATCATTAAAAACAACATATATACTAAGTGCTTTAAAACATAGTTCTTTAAAAAGATTAATGGAGAATAGATGTCAATTTTCTTCTGCTTGAATTCTGTGTAATTTCATTCTGCAATCATTCAAAATCTCTGGAGCGTTGAATCTATATCCAAATCCCTGAATGATACATATATAGAGTGTTAAATTAAAACGCATACCCGATAGATTTTCGGCTGTGATATAAAGGTGGTCGGTATTTCCAATGTTTTGCTAAAAAATATCACACAAGGTACTGATGTATACCTTTCAGAGTTTGAAGCTTGACATATTTCATTGATGCCTTGTCAGTTGTTAGCCAACAAAAGATCAGTGTTTACATATTGACGATCATTTAAATCGAACTTAATATTACAGTACACATAGGAAACCAGTGGTATGCTGTAAAATGAACAATATTTTATAATTACTATGGTCAATTTGGGAGATAAAACGATGAAGTTTTAATGAAATGTAACACAACAAGGACTGATCATTATATAAGTTTTTATTAACATATATTCTCATTTATTTCTAATAAACACCAATTGCCGTAATCAAAACATAGATATAATACAGTGTAATTTAATAAATATTCGTACAAATTAAATGGAGGATCCGGAGTGTTTACATTTGCAACGAAAGAAGGTTACTATAAAACGTATATATATCATGTTCGTTTCAAATATTAATTCATCAATTTAAACTTACCTAAAACTTTGTCAAATGTCCTTTCAATCTGATTACACCGATCAATCTGTAATAAATCGATTAGTTGATTTTATGATTGGTCTAATCTTGATAGATAACCCTAAATTTTTCTCTTCACAACATATTCTAAAGAGCACATTTCATTATAAAATTCAATACCTTACATATTAATATTGTTTTGTATATGACCCTATTAAATTATATGAAAATCAATAAATGCCAATTTCTAAATCAGTCCACATGGCTACCGTTCATTAATTCTGCAGTATCTCAACAATCAAGTTTGACCAGACAGGCAACATTTTCTGTGCATACTTATAAAACAATATGCTAGCAATTGGTTTGGAGGACATCTTTTTTAGCCAAGAGCAGCACCTCTTAAAAATCCAGATGTTGAATCCAGATAATTTACCAGAGCTGTTAACAGTTTTCTTGCTAAACATACATATACATATCGTGGATTCACAAGAGCGTAAGTGAATTTTCTTCGTTGTGTTTCTATAATTTCAATTGTTCAATTATTTCTACTCCTAAATCTCTCAAAATCTAAAATATGCATTGATGTTTACTATTTGAATGTTCATTTTCAGCATGTAGCTCTCCGGGTAGTAACATTGCTGGAACTGTATACGAGTCCACTTTTTCTTCTTTTGACCCAAACTCGCCACTCTATAGGACAGACACAACAATAGAAGGAATAAATCAGGGGACTCAAACAGCATCTGGAGTCAACATAACCTTTCTTAGAACACAAGCCACCCCTGCTGATCTTAACTTAAATAATCTGTTTGAATTGATAACTTTACCAGTCTCAGGCTCGTCTTTTGGAAATAGGACTTTTATACGATTAAAGTCAGCGATCGACAGAGATGTACGTTTTATACTTTATAATTTTATATGAATCATATTAAACACATTTCCTCTCTTCCAATGATGAAACTTTTAATGAATTGGGTGCCATGGAGCAGTGAACGTCCCCTACAGACTGGTCACACCTATATGTGTTACTCATAGGCGTCGGAACCGGGGGGGGGGGGGGCT